>PVLD010000936.1:0-233154 GCA_004027595.1 Dinomys branickii | reverse complement strand
TGGGACGAAGGAAAGGAGAAAAGAAAAAGACAAAAATGTATGTATGTATGTATAGAGGAATATATATGAATATACATATGTGCAGGAGGGCTAACATGGTTCTACTATTGTATTATATCACTTAATGCTAAGCAACAATCGAAGACAGGATATTAGATTAATAGTGTATATCTGTATGTGTTAGCCTGAACACACACTTGGCTGATCTTTTAACTGGATTGCATAAGAGCAGGAGCCATGGGTCTTCCATGTCATGGTGTCTTCAACCTCTGGGTGGCGCTCAGCAGGAGAAGGCTCAGTGAGCACCCTTTATTGTAATGGTGTCAACAGATTAGCTAGTTTTGTCACTGAGGGTGAGATAATCAAGACATTTAGCTTGACTGATATTTTAATTGTCTTATAATACATGTTTTCCTATTTCTAATGGAACTACCTTCCAAAATCCCTCCATTTGTATCCCTTTGTGTCTATCTTTCTCAATCAAGATCATGAACAAATGCACACGTATGACACATACTTAGGACAACTTCATGAGATCACTAGTCAGTGTGGTGGAAAGTCGATGTTCTCTAATTTTTGTCTTTCATGTGTTGTCAATTTCAAATAAATTAAGTTAGTCCCAAGAAAACAAAGTCTGAATTTCACAATTTTCTGAGAATTATTGGAACCAGGACTTCAACATGAGATATAAGTCTGTAAATATTTTCAGTGCTTAATGTAGTAATTACATTTTGGTGTTGATTCACACGTAAATATTTTCTTATTTCCACCACATGCATGGTGGAGTGTACACATTTCCCTTCTCTTATTTTTTTTTCAGAAAAGCACATAAAATACAAATCTTTCTACATCAAAGTGGCAGCAGAGGAGTTAGAGTTCTAAATATTCTCTGATTTGGAATGGTGTTCCACTAGCATGAAACCAACACTTCATCAAAGTGGTTTGCTTCAATCGGGGTTGTCCCGGCGAGATATAAATTATAAATCATATCTTCTGTTTTACATGGGAAATGGGAGCTCTGAGGTGGATCGTCCTCCAACAGATGGGCTCAAGGTAGTTTCATGTTTTCTGCTGCTTATACTTTGCTTCTAATGTCATTTTCAAAGATTCCATCATTAACTTCAGAGGCGCCTGGGCAAGGAACTTTCAACAACTAAATATGGGTTTTGGCAACAGCTCCAGCCAAACAAGGCTGGGTGGCCTGAGGTGGCAAAGCAAACACCAACAAACAGAGCAGAGGGACAGGCAGGAGAGAGGGGTTGGGGGAGGCAAGGGACAGAGAAGTGTTGTTTCCCTTGCCGCACTGGCTTCTCCATTCCTTCCCAGACAGGAAATAAAGGGAAGAAAGGGAAGGCTGAGAAATGGGAATTCTGGCACTTGGATCTAACGTTTTCTGCAATCCATGATGAATCACAGGCTTCGATTTCTCATCTGCACTGTGAGGAACCTGGGCCAGATTGGGGCTGATAAACAGCGATTCAGTTGGAGCGATGTTGAGTGTTGAAATATTAGCAGGGAAGAACTCTTATATTTGTTTCCCAGAGATGTATAACAAACAGCCACAGAACGAGTGACTTACAATAAAAGAAGCATATCCTTTCATTGTTCTAAAGTCTAGTAGTCCAAAATCAAGGTGTCAGGAGGACCACGCTCCTTCTAAAGCCAACAGAGGAGAATCCTATCTTGTCTCTGCCAGCTTTTGATGGCCCCCAGACATTCCTTCACTTGGGGCTGCATCACACCTGTCTAGCCTCCATCTTTCCAGGGTCTTTTCTTCTGTGCGTCTCTCTGTAGCCTTCTTACAAAGACGCCACTCATTGCATTTAGGACGCACCTTAAATATGGAGTGACTTTGTCTGGAGATCATTAACTAATTGTGTCTATTTTATTTCCAGGTAAGACTGTCTTTCCCGGGTGGTGACTAGATATGACTGTTCAACCCACTCCAATCCCTAAGTGACTCTATTACCCTGGTTTTCTTATCTCCTCTGTGGGGACTCCCTGAACTGCTGATTCAGCAGGTATGCAAAGAGCCAGCCTGGCATGGCAGGGCGCCTGAGGACTCTGCCCCAGGCCTCTGGACAGAGCTGACAAATCGAGGACCCATCTGCTCTGCATGCTGACCCAGTGAACAGCATAGACAGTGCATGTAGATGAGCTCAGTGAGGACCAGAGAGATTTTAGACTAAAATGGAGGGACTATGGTGATGGGGATGAATGTTTTAGGGAGACGAGGACCAGTTGCCATAGTGCGTGAGTATGTGTATCTGTGTGTGTGCGTGCGTGCGTGCGTGTGTGTGTGTGTGTGTGTGTGTGTGTCTGTGTCTGTGTGCGTGTGTGTGTGTGTGTGTGTGTGTGTGTATGTGAGTATGTGTGTGTGTGTGTCTGTGTGCATGTGTGTGTGCATATAGCCAGGAGTGAGGACGTGTGTGAGAAGAGCCTCCATTTGGCTACACTGGATGCCTTTGCTGTGTGATGGCACAAATCATATCTTCCTGTTCCTAAATCCTAGCTCCTATGGTGTCCCTGTTTGGGATGCTCTTCCTCCTCCTCCTCTTGGACTACCCAGTAGGCCTCCATTTTGAGTGATTTCATGCTCTAAGCTCATGGTCAAGTGAGGTCCAGAATATTAAATGGAAAATTCTAGAAATAAACAGTGGTCACAATTCAGATACACCAAAGAGAAGCTTCAAACTGCCTCTTTTAATTGGAAAAGTGAAGATTCTCAACTTAGAAAGGAAAAAAAATCATGTTGAGTTTGTTAAGATCCACAGTACAATAAGACACTTTGAGAGAGATGTCAATCACATGACTTTTATTATATTATTTTAATTTTTCTATTTTTAAGGTTATTGTTTTTTATCTCTTACTTTGCCTAATTTAAAAGTTTATGTATATGAAAAATATACTATGTATAGGATTCAGTACTCTGTGGAAATCTTGAAACATTCTCTGTAGGTAAGTGGGGGAGGGACTACTGTATTCTGTATCCTGCGAGGCTTTCTGGAGTTTTGTTCACACCTGTTATTGTGGGCATCCATGTTCCTCCTTCCCCTGATCTGAATCACAGAGCAGGGGAACCAGAACCCTGTAGACTGTATTTCCCAGGCCCTGGTCAGTCGGCCTCTACTGGAGTCAAGCAATAGGAGGCAGATCTGGGAACTGGAGGATGGAGGAAAAGGCAAAGCGAGAACATTCTCTTGCCTCTCTGCTTATGGTGCAGTTCCCAGAAGTAGCAACTTTCCTCCCTTCACCCAGTTCCCTCTGGACGGGACTACACATGTCCATCTTTGCTTGGCTCTTCTCTTATTCCCGGTTCCCAGACCCTGGTTCCTTCTTTATGTCTCTAGCTACAGGGTCATAGCTTCATCTTGTTACTGTCCTAGCTACTTCACAATCCTGTAGTTGGATTATTTCATCTATCATTGGTAACCAGGTCCTTGCATTAAATTCCTTCTAGTTTAAATAGATGATTTTCATCATCAGACTTTAGCTTTCAAGTTATGGCACTAAGAATGATTGTATTTATGTAGATACAATTTTTTTTTAAAAAACCTGTATACAAGATAGCTAGGATAATTGTACTACTAATATCTGTTGGTTTATTGAAAGGAACTGTTAATGTGTAATTTTTGATCAATATTGCATACCTATATTTGGTTATATGTGAAAACATTTTGAAGATGACACTGTGCAGTATAACAACCATTGTTAATGTCCTATCACCATGTTTTAAAATTCTGTATCATTTTTATTGCTCTCCCTGCTGTTTTGTTTATGCATTTGTTTTTGTTATTTGGTTTTTAAAAAAAATGAAAAACAAAATTTGTATGTATATATAAGGATAGCTGAACTAGGACCCTGCCCCAGGTCTCTGGATATCCTTAGTTTATTGAGAGGAACAGTCAATGCTTAAAATTTTCTTTTTTCTTGACCAATTTTGCATGCTTGAATTTGGTAATCAGAATGACTGATCTGGAAACAATATGCAGTATAAGAACCATTGTTGAACTTCTACCATCTTGTATGGTGAAGCTCTGCACCATTTCTAATATATATTTTTTTAAATTACTATTTTTTTACTTATTACTGTCTTTGTTTGATCAGTCTTACATTCTTATGTCTAATGGACCGAGCAACTTTGTTGAAGGTAACAGTATGTAATATAGCACTCACTGTAAATTCCTATCATTTTGTTTTGAGGTCATGTATCCCTTTTGTTGTTCTGGTGTTGTTTTGATTTTGTCTTTGTTATTGTTTTGTCAGCTTTTAATTTTAAAAAAATCTCAAAAAAAAGGCCAAAACAAAAATCCTGTGTGCCATTGTGCACACACCAAGTATAGCAATTTTATAGACTGAAGATTTACAAAGGAACTCATGATGCTTTTGAACTTTTTATGACCAATTAAAATGGGAAAAGTACAGTAAAAATAGATAGATAGATAGATAGATAGATAGATAGGTGGGTGATATGACTAAGATGTCTTTGTTGCAGCACCAGTCTTACATTGTTACCATTTATCTACTTAGCGCTCTACTCCCCAGTGAGACTGAACTTGTAGAGGGCAGGACCTGTGCTGTAGGATCTATGTTACTTCGCCCCTTACCAGAGCCTTCCTTTGCTCTCTCACCCTGCCCGGGTCCTTGTACACAGAAGGATCCCATTAAATTTCTGGTGGTTGAATAAATAATGGTAGACAACACTGACTTTCCAGGAACTGGTTTCCTTGGCATAACTCTCAAGGATCTGTTCCTTTCCTGCATACCACTTAACACAATGTAGACTTGTATAGCTGTTTACACGTTTACTTGATCAGTGTTTGGCTGTTCTCATCTCCATGGGCAAAGCACAGAGCAGCTTATTTAGCTTGTTGCATTGTGTCAGTGCAGTGCCAGGCACAGAGTAAGCACTCAGGAAATCCATGTTAAATGGAGAAGCCAGGTAGGGATTCAACATTTCATACTCTTTTGAAATTAGAAGAGAATATTTAGTTTTGCTTATGCTGTAGAGAAAAAGAAAGTATGTTGTAAAATAAAATTGAGAGAGAAGATGCTAAAAAATTTTGCTTACATTACCAAAATAATATTTCCTTTTGATCTTAATGGTTACTATAGATTTGAGCCCATTTGACCTTAGTGGCCCCTATTAAACAGTAAAGGTAAAAATTATTTTTTCTTTTGGATGTATAGATACCTGAACTATATCATCTCTTTCTTGTCATCCCATAGTTCCTTGGCTGTTCCTCCTCTGCTGGAGTCTGCACTTGTCAGACACACACTTTGAAGATTTATGTGCCCGAGTGTCTCAATAGCAATAACCTCTTGGAAGACAAACTGTGCAGAGGTGGTCATTAGTGCCAGGCACAGACATTCCAGTTCTTTCCTCTTTCCGGCACACAGTAGGATTGTATTTTGCAGCCCCCTTTAAAATTAGTAACGGGCAATGAAATGTGAGCAGGAGTGACATGTCACTTCTGCAATAAAGCTTAATGAACAAGTGAATGATTTACCATGTATGTCCTTTTCCACTGCTGCAGAAATACAGAGCTACCCACTGAACCCAGGTCTCTGAATGACTTGAAGGTGCAGTTCCCCTGCTAACCAGCGATGGGCATGTAGTATGCATGGGAAATCACACACTGTTTTACTTTTCTGAACTTGTTTGTTACCGCAACAGGACCCAACCTCTCCTGGCTAATGCATTTATGTTGTTTGCCTGTCTAGCTTCTTGAACCATGGTCACACCTGACAAATAATGGGTCCTCAATAAGTATTTGCTGAATTAAGAAAGGAATGCAAACAGAGTTCTTACCTTCAAAAGAAGCAGCAGCAATGAGAATAAACAGAGCAGGAAGAGGTGAGGTGGGAGGAGAGATTATCCCAAGGGTAGGCTGGGCATGGAAGTAAACAGTCCAGTCTTTTCCAATCCTATCTCATTGACAGGCTTATGGTCTCATATATTCCTCTTAGCATATTTATTTTAGAAGTTTCTTAAAGTTAAAAAAGAATGAAAGGAGAAAAGCAGAAGAAAGAAGGCAAGGAGGTGGAGTGGTGTACACAGCACGTTTTCCTATTCTTTCTCAGAGCTTAATTTAATGTGCTCAAGTATCTGCTATCCACAGCTCATCTATTCATGTATTCAGTCAAGTTATTTATACCACAAAAACTTATTGAATAGTTACTAGGAGCCAGCTCCTTGCTTAGGTACCAGGTGGGGTGGGGGGCTATGACATACCCTATTCTTTTAAGAAACTCACAAAGGCATGAAGCAAAGGAGCCAGTGTAAGTGCTGAGCAGCTAACAACAGGATGGCTGAAGGAATCCACCTCGTATGGTGTGAAGAGCCCATTCATTTCCTCCGCCATCACTCACCCCTTCATTCCATAGTGCTCCAAAGCCTTTTGTGCTCCTTTCCACCTACAAGTCACTTGAGCAGCTCAGCTTACTCACTGTGGAGGTAAAAGGAGTACTGTCCTTCCTCTTCGCAAGGTGAGGACATAGGAGTACAGTCATCTGTCTTTGCAAGGTACAGGAATGGACACTTAGCCAGGGTCAGTGTCA
The DNA here is from genome assembly GCA_004027595.1 of Dinomys branickii. Taxonomy (NCBI): domain Eukaryota; kingdom Metazoa; phylum Chordata; class Mammalia; order Rodentia; family Dinomyidae; genus Dinomys; species Dinomys branickii. The sequence continues at coordinate 226,593 of PVLD010000936.1, read as the reverse complement.
GAGTAGGGTGGAGATCTTGTGATCAGAGATGTTTTGTAGAGTCAGAGGAGGCTGACACTGCCATTTCTAGGCAAGAAAACTGGTCCAGAGCAGATCAGTGGCTTCCTCATTGGCTGAAGGTCATTTAATGAATTAGTATCAAATTAAATACTAGAATTACTTTAAAAAAACAGAAAATAAAGCATGTTGGCAAAGATGTAGAATGACCGGTACCTTGTGCTTTGCTAGCGGAAATGTAAAGTGATGCAGCCACAGAAGAAAATAGTATGGTGATTGCACAAAAAAGTAAACATAACATTACCACATGATTCAGGAATTCCACTCCTAGGACTATACAGCCAAAAGAATTGAAAATAGGACTTTGAACAGATAAATCCAGGTTTGTAGAAACCTTATTCACAATAGCCAAAGGTGGAAGCGGCCTAAGAGCCCGGAACAGATGAGTTGATGAGCAAACTGTGGTGTGCCGTATATATATCACAGAATACCATTCAGCTTTAAAAGAAAGGAAACTGCAGCACACACTGAGACATGCATGAACATGGAGGACATTAGGGAAATGCGAGTCAAAACCACAAATGTGATACGACTTTGAAATACATTTCAAAGATATTCCTAGGTGTCAGGCACAAAGAGGCAGCAAGGTATGGGATAAGTCTGCTAAACACCCCAGTAGGATGCCCAGTATTTAAAAGAAAAACAAAAAACCCTCCATAAAATAACAAGTGTTGGCATTATGGCAATTTCCACAGAAACTGGAGCACTTGTGCATTGCTTAGGGGAATGTAAACTGGTGCAACCAATGTGGAAAACACAAGGTGGTTCCTAAGAGTTTTAAATAGCCACGTGATCCAGCAGTTCCACCGCTGAGTGCATAACCAAAACAATGGAAAGCGAGGACTCAGACACATTGTTTGGACACCAACGTTTGCAGCAGTATTATTTGCAGTAGACAAGAGGTAGAAACAATCAAATATTCATCAACAGGTTAACAAATAAGCAAAATTTCTTCTTTATATCCAGTGAGGTGTTAGTAAGTCCCAAAAAAAGGAAGGAAATTCTGAAACATGGATGAGATGTTAGGACATTATGCTAAGTAAAACTGGCCATTCACAAAAAGACAAATATAGTGTGATTGCAGGTGTATGAGCTAGGTAGTCAGACTCATGGAAACGAAGTGTGATGGGGATATCTAAGAGCTGTAGGGAGGGGGATGGAGGGTACTGTTTAAGGGAACATAACTTCCAGTTGCAAAGATGAAAAAAGCTGGGAAGATGGGTGGTGGTGACAGCGGCACAATGCTCTGAATCTACTTAATGCCACTAACCTGTATGCTTTAAAACAACTACAATGCTAAATTTTACCTTACGTACATTTTATCACAGAGGGAAAGAAATAAAGACTCCAGTGCAGTTCTTTATGTCTGCAAACTTCCAAAATGTGTTAAGCAAGCCACACAAATGTTTAAAAAACTAAGTTCCAATTCATTCATTAAAAATCTTCATGTTGATTGGCTTTGCTTCAAACCCAAACCAGTTACATTCAAGAATCAGAAACACCAAGCAAACATCTGCTTCCTGAAAACTCCTCCAGACCCTCCCTGCACTGTCTCCTAAGGACGAGGCAGCCCTGAGTCCTGGCTCTCATGTGGAGCAGAGGTCTTGCAGCCCTGCAAGCCGCTCAGACACAATCAATAGTGTCAGTGTTCTCCCAAGCAACTCCTGCAGCCCGAAACCAAGGAAGCAGGTGGATGATTTTGCAGTGGGGGAGGAGGAAAACCGGCTACCAGGTATCTGTTACTCAGAGAGAGATGAAAGGCGAATCAGCAGGCCCTTTCAAAGCTGAAAACAGTTTGCATGGGCGGATCATGGATTGTCCAGCCAGCTGGGTGACAGGAATTTCTTCCACTGCGGTTGACCAGACCAGGAAAACTTCTCTGGACTGCTTGTGTTAATAGGTTGTTAATGATTGATGCAGGGGCCTTTTATGTCCCCCAGTGAAAGGCAGAAACAGGGCCCTGACTTTGGCGTTGATGACTACCCCAGCACTGTTCCCCTTGCAAAGACAGAATTTTAAAACATTTATGTTAGCTGAGCCGGAGCTGGGCTACACAACAGCTCGTGCAGGAATGAAACGATCTTGTCTGGTGTTCGCCTTCCTTTGTTCTTTCACTCAGACATTAAAAATACAGCAGGCTAAAAGGAGAAAATAATTTTCAAAGATCCTCCTAGATGGCAGGCGCAAAGAGAGGTGAGGTGTGGAGCGAGTTTGCTAACCAGATAAAGCAAGTAGGTAGCACATGTGCTTCCGATCTTTTGCAGAGAGGGACTGGAGTCTGTCTGGGCACCTTGCAGCTTCCTTGGAGGTATTTTTTCACATGCAGGCCTGATCACCTGCTGCCCCGAGAGCTTCTAAATAGCATCACAGAGAGATGTGTCATTTTTCTAGGGTGCTCCAAAACAACAATTTTCCTCTGTGCTCCTGCCCCAGCTAGGCTGATAGTATCCAAAAGCGATGTTTCTTAAATACTTAAAAACAATAAACATATATTCATGTATAAATATGGAAACATATGTGTTGTAAGCGTATGTTTCTCTATAGGCACAAAGAGCACCTTTCTCCATGTGCACAGCAGTTGAGCGCACCAATGTAACCTCCCCCAGAGTCAATCAACCAGGTATTAGTTTAAGCACTTTTGGTCAAAAGGACTGAACTGCTTTCTTGGAAACTTACTTTCCATTGCAGATTAGATTCTCGTGTACTTTAATAATGGCTGATAAATAAGATGAACAAATAATTTATCTTCCAAACAGGATAATGTTTGATAGTGTTTGTGTAAGCATCCATTGAGATGTGAGATTCTTCTGAGAGTGAAAATGCACAGGCATAAACTGGAATTGTCCCACACATTTCTCTACCAATAACAAAGTACCTCACATCTTTGAAGCATTAGGTTCTTAACTTTTCACCTGCCACTGCCCTGCCCCACCCACTTTATAAGCTTTCCTCTCTGCTCTGTGCAACAAGTGGGAGATTCTGGAAGACTGTGTCTCTGGTTCCTTTGACCTCTGGCTTCAGCCAGTGAAAGGCTAGCAGGAGATCAGAGGGATGGAAGTGAGAGAAGTTGGAGTGTTTCCCCTCTGGTACCCCACTGCATTGATACAGAATTCCTGGCACTGGCTTCTCCCTTCCCTAACTACAGCTCCTTCCAGGTGGCCCTCCTCCAATCTCCAGCCCTCTCTGGCCTACAGGAACACAATTTCCTCTTCTCCTCTTCAACCAAAGAGAACAGAGTAGCTTTTTAGCTATCCCTCATCTCTGGGTGGCTTAATATCTGTGGACATAGCTCCTGCATTATGGCTCATTTGAACCTCTTAGTGGACCTGTTCCTGCTGGGAATCCTACTGATCTGTCTACTTAGTGTGAGATTCCCCTTGGCACACATCATCCTGTAGAAACCTTTCAGCAGCCAGTAAGGTGCATAACTCTGGTTTGCCTCGTTTTGTAGATAAGGAAACTGAGGACAGAGAGGTTAAATCATTCACCAAGGTGCACAGCTAAAAATCAACAGGTCTTCTTAGGGTTGTTAGAATTGGAACAGTGAAGTGGATTTTGCTCAAAATGATTTTCACACTGCTGATTCAGGGGCCTCTTACCATATATATCCCAGAACAACCAGGTAACTCCAGCTGTTCCATGCAAACCTTCCCATTCGGAGAAGACTCCAGAGGAGCGTAAGCTCAGGCAGGCTTTCTTTAGACAAATAAACTGCTAACTGTTTACATCGTTCTATTTTTGAGCTGTTGCCTTAGTACTGCGGAACAATACAATTCGTGGATCCAGAGCACCAGCATCACCGGGAATATGTTAAAAATGCAAAATCCTGGGCTCCACAACAGACCTACTAAATCAGATTATCTGCCATGGGCTCCCGAAATCTGAGTTTTAACAAGCCCTCCAGGAGCTGCTAAGGTCCCCGCTTCTGGACTCCTTCAGCACCCTGACAAAAGCTTTGCACTATGTGGTTATCAGAGCTCCCTGGAATTTCCCAAAGTCTGTCCTTATCCAATTGCATTGCAAGCATCAAGAGGATGACACAAATCTCCTGCTTCCCTGTCTCCCTTCCTCCTCTGTGGACCTGCTTCTGTGTTTGTAGCTGATGTAATCACGACTACTTTAGGACCACTTACAAATCCTGAGCCTGCCTTGCAAGACACAGAAGAAGCCCCAGAATTGGCCCATCTTACAGCCCATTGCCAGCCCCAACAGGGCCCTCAAATCCAGAAGAAAGAGGCCTTGGTTAACTCAGAGCCCATATCTGAAGGGATATCTCGACATCATACTTCAAAGTGGGTCCTGTTACTTAACAATAAACCCTAAGGACTTTCCAGGTAATATAGAGCTGCTGCTCACATTCTCTGGGATCATTTTCTTTTGCTTACTCTGTGATGGTTAATTTTATGTGTTAACTTGATTGGAGTAATGGGTGCCCAGATAACTGGTAACATATATAGTTTTTAACATTTTTATTAGCACACAATTTTGATAGGGTACAGCATGAGAATGAAAAACGTATATACAGTGCCTATGATCAGATCAGCTCACTGGCACATCCATCGCTTAAATATTTATCATTTCTTTGTGTTGAGAATATTCACATTCCTCTCTGCTAACTTCTTTGAAATATACAATTAATCGTTGTCCAGCACAGTCATGCTACTTTACCACGGAGCAGTAGGCACTGTTGCTTTGTTCATTTGCACCTCTGTACCATTCACCATCTTCACTTCATCCCCTTCCTCTCCCACACCCTTCGCAGGTTCTAGTGACCTCTGTTCTCCTTTCCACTTCTTTGAAGTCAACTTTGACAAACAGTAATTCTAAGTGTGCCTGTGATGGTGTTTCTGGAAGGCATTAGCATCTGAATCTGTAGACTGAGTACAGGTCCACCTTCAACAGTGTGGGGAGGCATCATTCAATCTGCTGAGAGCCCAAAGAGAGCAAATAAGCAAAAGAAGGGTGAATTCACTCTCTGCTTGGGATAGGACACCCATCTCCTGTCCAGGGACATTCATGGACATCAGCACTCATTTCTTTGGGCTCAGACTAGGGCTTATATTGTTGGTGGTCACATTTGAACCAGAGCCTACTTCCCTGGGCCTCCCACTTCCAGGAAAGGAGATCTCTATGGTGAGTTGGTCTTCAGGGTCTCAATTTTCCTTATAGCAACAGAGTAGAACTGTTCTAATTGCACAGATGGAGAACCAGAGACTTTGGGCTCTAGACAAGGAATTAAACAAAAAAATGAAGTAAATAGATGAAAAATTGGCCAATTGTCATAAAAACTATGAGGAAGGATGAAATGAAACAGAGATAAGAATTAAAAGAATGGAAATATCCAAGTAAGTAAAGGAGGAGATAGGGTTAGTTAAGAGAAGAATGGAATGGAAAGGCATTCATTAAATCTTGGGAATAGCACATTCAAAGGCCCTGAGGCAGGAACAGATGACCTATGCTGGAAAACCAAGGGAAGGAGTGTAGATTTTGCTCTAACAAACTCCCTTGATTCATCTCCTGTTTCAGATACATGTGCTGCACTAGCTCCAGTTCAGCTGTTTTGTTTTTGGGGCAGAACTTGGAGTTATTTTTAATTGCTCTATATTTAGCTTTGTTTAAAAGTCTATAATTAAAGAACCACCAAGGGCTGAGCTGGTAACCCACCTTCCATGGTCCACTTAATCTTTGGCCTTCACTGCTGAGCCAGGCTACCAAGGTGACAGTATGTGTCAGTCATGATGGAAATGTTTCTTAGCAGAACATCTGCTCCCCCAAAGCTTGCCTGGGTCCAGTTGCTGAACCCCAAAGCCAATCCCAGCGTCCCTCAATTCATTTTCTTACAGGAGGCTGGACAGCAGCACAGCTGGGCATAGTTAAAGGGAGGTAGTGAATGATATCCCAGGCCCCTGGACCATTCCAGTCTAGAGTGCTATAAGCCACAGTATTACCTGTCTCTGGGCCTCAGTCTCCTCACCTGATCAATGGGTATATTGGACTAGAGTCCCTAGATCTAGGGGGCGTCTTTATTCAGTGCCCATGGTACTGTCAATTTCTGCAGCAATTATGGAGTCATTTGTAACAGGTATCATGATTTAAAAGGCACTTTTGTTTTTGTGTGGCAGTTCTAACTGTAAGAATTTTTCTCCAGATGTTGTAGCACATTTGGATAGATGATTATGGACATAGGATTAATACTTGCACTGTTTTTCTTAGCAGAGTATTGGAGACCAGTAGAGGTCCCCTCACTCAAGAACCATAAATTACAGCGCATCCTCACAAAGGAACGTTGTGCAGACTCTAAAGACTGAAGCAGATCTCTAGACATGGATAAGATACGAGGCCTAAAATGTATTGTTACATGAGGCAACAAAATACTGTGTGTAATCATGTTTTTATAGAGGTGATGGTGCAGTACGTTTGTGCACGTGTATTTTATCTCTACAAAGGGACATAAGAAACCATAACAGGGGTTGTCCTCAGAGACTGTGGGTCAGTGTGGAAGGGTGATTTCCTTTTCACTGTATATTCCTTTTGCACTATTTGAAGTTCTTTCCACATGCATGATTTACACGGTCAAAAATTAAATAAATTTTTAAGAAGCTCTAATTGCCTACAGAGCCAGACAGGGAGCATAAGTGACTGAAGTGGACTGGAGATAAAACGGAAAGGATCCCTGGGGACATTGGGGAGCCCAAGTGCTCAGTTCCATTCAAAGTGACAGCTGTCATTCAAACCCATTCAACTGTGGCCGTGGGGCAAGAGGCCAGTGTGGCCAGACCTTACTTCTCCAGGGAAAGAGAAATCCGCATTTTAATATGAACTCTTCCACTGGCAAAGTGCTGGTAACAAATTAAAACTGTTATCGTGTATAAACAAAATGGAAGACTGGATCAAAAAATCTGGGGTCAGTGTTTTTTGTTGGCATTTAGCTTGTAAATGCTGTATTAGGTGACTTGGAAGTTTCACTTCAGCTTTGTGGGTCTTCTGCACTTACCTAAGCAGAGCAAATATTTCCCTTTATTTTTTTACTGTGCTAAAGAGTATACCTGGGACCTTTGCACTGAGCTATAGCCTCCACCCACTGTATTTTTTATTTTGAAGTAAAATCTCCCCAAGTCACTAAATTGCCCATGCTAGGCTCGCGCTTGCAATCCTCCTTCCTCAGCCTCCTGAATGCTGGGATTACAACTGAATGGTGCCATACCCAGCTGCTTATACACTTACACATGCACTAACGGTCTTTCTGGGGTTTATCCAGGTCACTCTACAAATGGTGACTGTGGCAGTGGGGCAGAGTAATGGTTCTGCACCAGCCACCATGGAAAGTGGAAAAAGCCCTGGTCTTTTGTAAGCATGAGATGCTTGACCTGAGGCCAGCCTTGAATACTTTGAAAGTGGCAGGAGGTGGGCATTGCCTCAGGGAGTCAGAGCTTGAGAAATCTTGGAGATTTTCAGTCCCAAAGCAGAAGTTTAGAAAAGCCAAATAACACACACCAGAGCTTGATAATGACCCAATAAATTCATTTCCTCTGCAAGGACAGTTACACACACCCATGTTCAAACACACATCCTCTGAAAACGCTAGAAGAAAGTTTATTAAGAACTGTGCTGGAAGCCAGGCGTGGTGCTACATGCCTATGATCTCAGCATTCTGGGAGATCAAGGCAGGAGGATTCCAGGTTTGAGCCTAGCCTGGACAACTCAGCAATTTAGCAAGATGCTGCCTCAAAATAAAAATTTTAAAAAAGCTAGGATGTATATATATATATATATATATATATATATATATATATATATATGCAAGCCCTGGGTTCAATCCCTAATACTGAGAAAAAAAGAAATATGTTTGAATCCAGGGAGGGTTACTTTCCACCACTAAAATGATTTGACCCAGAAAAAAGTACTCAAAACAGAATAGTAAAGAAAAAGACAAATATGGCAGAAGAAAAATTTCTTAAGTAATCTGTATCTTTGTCATATTCGTATCACCATGTTTTATGTCTATATTTATACAGTGGTGAATAAATAAGAATCTTTTAGTATTGTTATGAATAGTCCAAGAAAGACGTTAGACCTAAACAGAAGAAATAATGCATTGAAGAGCAATTGTTTATCACCTTTCATCTAATGCTAACTCCTTGTTTCCCTTGGAATGAATCTTTTTCTCAGATTATGCATCTCAAAAAATAAGGAAAACACTGAAGCCAGGCTTTTCAAATGAGAAAACCCACCATGGAGGAAGTTTTGCCAGGTTAGCAGAGGCATAAGGCTTGTGGAAGGGTAATGCCCTTTTGTGTTTATTGGGGTTGTTCATTCGTACAAGACTGCCCTGAACAATCTAGGGAGCAAAGCCTCAAAGACACTCTGGAAGAGAGATTTGAGGAGCAGAATGTATCAGCTTTGTGAGGAGACTGTCAAGGTGTCAGCTCCTATGCAGGGCTGGAGCAAGTCTGCCCAAAGTGAGGGAGGTCTGTGTAAAACACGTAAGCACAAATCACACAGAGCCCACAAGCCCCCTGCTTACGCTGGCTGCGATGCCACCACATTTCAGCACAGCGTGGAGGGAAGATGGCACTACACTGCACGTCACCAACAAAGTCTCAGCAGCTACCCTAGAGCCGCTTGTCTTCTCGCCTGCCTCTCCTCTCCCTCCTCACCCCGCCTGTTCCTGAGATCAGGGCAGAAGCTGTGGGCTGCTGTGGGAAGTTCCAGGCCCTATGTGTCAGGCCATGAATTAGGAGCTTTCAGTCACTGCCTCTTCCCAATCAATCACAAATCAGCCAACCGATGAAGAAATTGAGACTCAGACAGAAAGAGGCCACTTCAAGATTTGAACCTAGGACCTTTTACCTGCAGTACCCAAATTCTTTCCATCAGGGAAAGCTCTGGAGCTTCCGGTTGTTTAGGGGAAACCAAATGTAAGTTCTTTGGACATTCAGCTTCCTTATTCCCTTTCCTTTCCTATCTCTGTCATCATTTCTCCTCCAGCACCGCAACACTCTCAGCCATTTCTGGAACACTCCTCTAACCCCCTCGCCCGCATCCTTGTCCCAAGGTCCTCCCTGCTTTTCTCTGGTCTTAAACCTACTCATGGCTCGCCACAGACCTACAAAATCTGTGCTCTGGTCTTTATGGGATGATGGCTTACTATGTGCTCTTCTGTTACAACCACTGTGACCCCCTCACTTTGTCACAACTGTTTGAGGGTTCTTTAGCTTGATTAAGACAGAACTCACAAATGGGCAAAGTGCAATTGTGCCAGCAGCCCTGGGTTTTGAATGTTGTTGCAGTCAAGATTTATAGGGGAAAAGATTTAATACAAGACATAATTTATAGGATTATTTTACAATATTCACCCCAAAAGTCAAATGCAAAAGACTGCAAGGCATCTAGCCACACACTGCAGATCCAAAGAATCTAGATGGGCTGGACCCCAGGGCAGTGTCCTACGTGAGTCCAGTTGAAGACCCAGAGCCCATGGTAACGCCTACCACAAGTCCAACTGGAGGCCTAGAGCCCACGACAATGTCGCATGCAAGTCTGTGTCAAGGATCTGCACTGGGAAGGCTCAAAGATCAGTGGTGGAAGCTAGAAAGTCTGTGCCAGCAGGATGATCAGTGCCAGCAGGCTGAGGGATCTGCACTGGAGACAGGAAGTGATGCCCAATTAAGGACCAGAGCTCCCCCAAAGAGAACCATAGCCATACTCAGTGACTGTGAGGACCTGAGCTTCTCAGATGATGAGAACAGCTGAGCTCATATCAGGAAAACCAGCATGACAAGCTCCTCCAGGAGAATCACCTCCACATTATCTTCCCCTCCAATTGTCTTTTTATGCTGTTGACAACAATCTTTAGGTGGGCCTTCCACACCCAGCACCATGCTGATTCAGCTCAGCTGGGTGTTACAAGCTGACCCCCAGTTGTCAGTTTGTCACAAGCGTCAATGGCCCTTAGCCCTTAATGTTATAGCTCTAGAACCTGACACCACTAGTCAGCACCAGATAATGGTGTACACTGTCAATTATGTGGTTGCTGATCCTCTTCAGTTGCTGGAGTCTTTCCTGGCTAGCAGCCAGAGGCCTTTATAGCTCTTCTTAAAGAGACCATTCTAGTCACCCTTCTCAGGACCCTGGGGCAAAGGTTTATTTGTAAAGGACTTATACTGCAGCAAATGGTCACTGGGTCCATGCACAAGAGGAATCCCTCTTAGACCAACCCCAGAAATACAGTTTATACAGCAGCAGCAGGCTTGCAATTGGTTCAAATTCAAACCTGCTGATTGATCCAAAGTTAAATCTATGATTGACCCAAATTCAAGCCTGCCAATTGGTTCAAATTCAATGCTCTGCTTAGTTTACATTCAAGCCCACTGTGGTCGGCATAGACACCTTGTGGAGTTGGTGCGGGTCAGTTGCAGCTATACTGGTGGTAGTTTGGTAGAGAGAGATGCTACTTTAGCGCTGTTGACTCCCTGCGAAAATGACGAGATTAAAATTGGGAAATCTTCAGGAGGGCTGTGTTAATTGCAACTGATAGAGATTTGAAGATATTAGGGACGTTAATAAGGAGCCTGGATCTCTCCTTCATCTTTGTCATATCTGGAGCGATTTCCTGGCTGCTTCTCAAAGAAGCAGCATCTGAAATGACAGAGTTGGGGGAAGAGGCCCTGCAGCCCACAGCCAAGCTGCACCTTCAGTCAGGGAAACCAGAAGAGTAGCTATGAAGTAACCTGAGGGCACTTTGTGTGGTGGTGCACCCTCTAATCCCAGCATTCAGGAGGCTGAGGCGGGAGGATCACTGCAAGTTCAAGACCAGCCTAAACTACATAGGGAGACCCTGTTTCAGAACACAACAAAACAACCCTCAAGGGAGAGCCCTGAGGGGCAGGGAATACCTGAATGACAGCTGTCCACCAAAGGACACCTTTCTCTGGTGGTCACAGGAGAGCCAGACACTTCTCATCTGTTTCAAGTACACAGAGCACATCTGTAGGAACATCCTGTTTCTTCCCCTAGTTCTTATTAGACTATTGCTGTTGGCCTAGAAAAAGTGGGCTGCTGCAAGTGCCAGTTCCGCTATCTGTAGGTTCTGTGACTTTTGTTGAGTGACCCGCTACTGGCCCTACTTTCTGCATTTGAAAGTACTCACAATCCTCGTTCTGCTAACAGCGCCCCTTGGTGGAAGCGATGACATAAAGCACTGAAAACAATGTTTTAAACTGTAAAGCAGGTTTCATTCTTACAAATATTTCCATCTTTTGAATTTACCTCCTGGACACTTTGCCATTCAAATGTCCTTGTGATAAGGATACAGAAAAACTTTTCCTAAACTTTTAAAGACAGAAAAACAGGAACCTATAAAAACAGAGTAACTTACTTAGGAGAAGAAATAGAAATGCCACCCTGAGTGGGTCTCTGACATAACTGCATGCTTCTTCATTAGATTGTGGGATCTCTATAGTAGCCCTTCTGCTTTTATTTTCAGAGAAACAATTTTAATAACAAATGCAACACTCTCTCACTGAGAACTTACTTTGCACAAGAAAGAGATTAAAAGGCCTAGGAACCCACAGTTTATTAGTTCCAGCCCAAGAATTATAGCCACCATAAGCGCTTAGAGAGGAGAAAAGAAATCCCGGGGCTTGGCACTGGGGTGCCTGTCCCTTCACCCCCACTGCTCCGCAGACAAGCTGGGCAACCTAAGGCGTGTTAGTTAGCTGTCTTTTGACTCAGTTTCCTGATTGGTTAGAGTATCTCTCAGAGATGCTCTGAGATCTTAATGTTCATAAAGTTTTCATTCCTAGTGTAAGTAAAGGCTCAGTAAATACAACTATTCCTCCCCCAAAAATGTTTAGTAAGTACCTCTGGTGCTGAAAGCATGTTTCAGGCATTGGACAGAAAGCAGAGACCAAAATAAAGCCTCTGCCCTCATGGTAGAACACTCTCCCTTCTAAGGGAGCTTTCTGTTACTATAATAAATAACTGACATAGTCAGGTTGTAAAAGGAAAAGATTTGTTTTGGCTCAGCTTTGATGGTTTCAGCCTGTGATCCTACTGGCCTGTTGCTTTTGGCTTCTGGCAACACATCCTGGTGGAATGAACTGTCTACTTGATGGCCGGGAATTAGAGAAGAGGCTGGTGTCCCATGATCCCCTTTGAGAGCATGGCCCAATGACCTAAAACCTTTCACTAGGCCCTATTTCTTCAATTTTCTACCATCTCCCAATAGCATCAAGGTGGAGACAACCCTTTACCACAGGGGCCTTTAGGGGACATTTAGGATCCAAACTCTAGCACGGTTGCACAGAGAGGCAGACAATAAACACATAAATGAATACGAGAAATCTTTAGGTAATATGGTTACATTTCCTGAATAACTGTAATTTTATGTGGTACTGTATTTTTATTTGATTCCATGTATAATGTGAACAACACTTGTTGAGTCATTCATTTTAGACTCAGCATGATTCGTTTTCTAAAGAGCCCCATTTGTACCCGTGTCATTGTCAGTTAACTCCCTTTGGGAAGCAGCTCTCCAAGAGACTATAGTTCTATGTTAGCCTAGAACTAAATTCACCATGGGTTTTAGGTAGTAGGTGCATAAACACAGGGTTTGCTTAAATCAGGCCTGACAAACTCCTGTGCTTGCTGAGGTCAGGTGGGTATCATAAATAAGGGCTGGGATGGCAAATAGAGGGTGACTGCTGTGTAGGAAGATGGACCCAGCATGGCCTGACTTTCTGATATTTTTGCAAGCAGGGGGTGATCTATAATTTAACTATAATATTTTCTAATTGTTTTAACTAGTGATAAAAAATTCACCTTTAAAATGGTACTGTTGAACTGGGTCAACAATGGACTAAACAAGACCAAGTTCAGCCAGAGACCCGTTTATTTGCAGAGACTTGGTTTCTGCCATTGTATGCAATTTTCAGTTTTGTTCTAAACTGTTGTTTTTATCTCATCATCTGCCTTTTCCTCAGTGTTGTGTGTGGCAGGAGTCCTTATAAATAGATTTTCTGTGCCGAATCATTGCATCCCAGAGTAACCTGAGAGCCTGGTGGCCGTCTCCTTCCATAGCCTGATTTGGGTTGGACCTCAAGATCCACATGAAGATGGAGAAAATACCTGTTCTGCTTTCCCAACATTAATAATCACTGTCTCTTTGTATTTTCAATCTTTCTGGTGAGGTTTGTTTTCTTTGCATATTAATATGTCCCTCAATGGAATGCTTAAATCCAAGAAAGAGCAAGGTGGATAGTGGAAGGAACATACGGCCACATTCATAGGCTGCCTGGAGCGATACTGATGAAACCAGAACCCAGGGGCCACCTTGGCCTTACCCAGACATCTGGGAGACTTTGATTCTTTGTTTTTCAAAGATTATAGCATTTGGATAACTGGTCACCTAGTCCCACTGGCTCAATTCTGCAGCAGTGGTGGGTGACAGGTGAGAATTTGGGGCTAGGTCCGCACGTGAGTGGGAGTCTTTATTCTTGTATTCTCAGAACCAAGGCAGGTTTGAATCATAACTAGCTTTCCAGGGTTTTGGACTCTGGCCTTCACTAAATGGAATTCAGAGGTGATGAGTTTGAATTTTTAGTGCCCATATTTCTGAGCAACCCTTTAAGCAAACAAAACAACCTACTTTCTAAAGCAGAAATTCTGAACTTTGAATGTACAGCAGAAGCACCTATATGGACACATGTTGGGGCCCCAGCTTCAGATTTAGATTCTGAATATGTAAGGTAGGACTCAAGAATCTATATTTCTAGCAAGTTCTCAGGTACCATTCATGCCACTGGTCTAGGGACCATACTTTGAGAATCAGTATTCTAAGGAATTGGCAAACTGGTGCCTAAGAATCCATACGCTCTCTCCATTAAACTGCTGCTCTTTGAGGCATCTAGAGATCTCCAATCCTAGTGGAAATCAAATAAGGAAAGTGTGGGTCCCAGCCTTGACCCTGCTGCACCTGCTCTGTGGCCTTAGCTAAGATACTTGCCTTCTCTAGATCACAATTTTTTTCCACTGGAAACTGAAATAATAATTCTAGCCCTGCTTCCTTCACAAGAGTAAAGGGAGACGCCAGTGATATTAGTACTCATATGCCTTGCAAATCCAAGATCAGGATTTGAGATCAAAAGATTCATGTTCATGAAGAGTGAATACTTAGAGAATGAAAGAACTGTCACTTCCTCAGTCTCTGAGACCTCCTCCCACCTGAGAAATGGGTTTGATTACTGTAGTAGGCAAAGCTCTCAAAACAATATCAACTAATGGATATTCCTAATGGATTGCTTTGGAGTTCCAATTGTTTTGGGGCTTGGTTTTAAAGATCATTTTTTAAAAAAGATTGTCAACTTGAAAAATTATTTAGCATCCAGGAAGAAATTAATTAGACCAAGGCAATAAGCAGACACTAAAACCATGGAGAGCAGCATACAGTCCTTTCCAAATGGTTGAGGACTTTATTTGCTAAGTGCAACCCCAGGCCTTCTTTCTCTGCACAGTGAATAGAAACTCCCGTGATGGGGTTTTGACTTCTTCCCTGATTATAAACAGAAATTTCTTTCTTCTTGGCCCAACCCCCCGTCGTGCTGGGAAAATCTTTTTCCCTTCCATCCCCAGGCTTGTCTGCAATATCAAACGCAGGGGCTGCGCTAAGGTGGCAGAAGGCTCCTAGCAATCTGACCAGCCACGACAAAAGGTCACAGTAGCAATGCAGATAGGAATCTGGAGTTACAGGATACAACTGAATGTCCCACCTCCCCTGCTCCTAAGTACAAAGTCCCAGGCTCTTCCCAGGAAAGACCAAAGAGAGTGGATGATGGGAGTAGTAGCTTTCGTTCAATTTGTGCCTTAGCTGGCCACTCTTTCTCAAGTGCAGCATACATCCAACACGGGCTGTGGTTTTAAAAATCTATAGCTGGATTGATTATAATGTAGGCTTGACATTATTGCTGCACTCTCAGCTGTAGCTTGAGTAATTTAATTAGAGCAAAGAGTAAAGGAATATGAAAGTTAATCCCTGCTTTGTGCTGCCCCTGCCACCAAGAGTCCTACCTGTCTAGCATTAGCCGTCCCTTAAAGCAAAGATCAATCATACATAATTGCTATTCCTCTTGAGCCCAAGTCCTCCCAGGGCTGTGGAGAGAAGTTGAAATGGAGGAAACTGAGCTGGAGTCATGGAATCATGGCATGTTCCAGCCACAAGACCGGAGACTGTTAAGGCCAACTCCCTTCTTTTGCAAATGAAGAAGGTGTGGTATAAAAATTGGAAAGAACATGTTCAAGTTCACTTTGGTTGCAGTGAAAAAATTCTAGAACTAAAACCCAACTGGTGGCAGAGGGCCCCTTGCTTTCAGGGGCTTCTTCCTCCTGATGGGTTCTGCTTTTGACACCACTTTGTTTTAAATCAACCTCACCTTGGTTTCCTATATCTATCCCTGGTCTATCGTGTTTTCCATATACCTGTTTTCTTTTCCAGGACAAGCCTCTCTCACACCTCCTGTGATTCAGTATACAATTCTCTCCCCACCCAATCACTCTGCTCAGATCTCTCCGTGTTCTTCTTAAAAATGCATCTTGAAACCAAAATGTTAGTGAAATAAATCAGACACACAGGTTAACTATCCCATGGTTTCTCTTATGTGAGAAACCCAAATTATAAATAAAGGACAAAATAAAAGACAGACCACAGGAAGTGGGAAGATAAATCTTTCTCAGTGGGAGAGAAATCAAGAGATGGAGGGAGGAGGAAGAGAATGGAAGGAAAAGGGCTGCAAAAAGGAATTCAGATGTGTTATTTACATGCACCAACTCCACACAAGGAGTATAAACATGACATAGAGCAGACACATACTGATGAAAAATTCCAGACACTGAAAAAAGTTTGCTGCTTCAGACTGAATGCAGTCTTCCTGTGGCCCGCTGAAGATGATCGTGTGCTTTGTGCTAAAGATTTCACGTCTACCCATGTATCCTGAAAGCATATTGACTGAGTTCCAAATAAATGATTTGGGCTCCCTTTAGTTGCAAATGGTAAAAAGTCAGTTATGTTTAGTTAAAGCAGAAGGGGGAATCCAGAAAGTTACATCACTGTAAAGTCAAGAGTTTATCTTCAGGTATGGCTAGGTTCCGGGGCTCACACCACATCTGCACTGCGGGAGGAGTCAGCTTTGCAGTTGTCGCTCAGCTCGCTGATCAGATGGCACCATTCCCAGGAAAGCTGTGTAGAGCTTAAATCTTCAAAATTCTCAGTACCTGACGATGAAGAAATTGGACCTCTGTGTAAGTTTGCTAGTGCTGATGTAAAAAACACCCACGAATGGGTGACCTGAACGTCACAAATTGACTGTCTCACATTCTGGAGACCAGAAATCTGAAAGCAAGGGACCAGCCTTCCAAGGACTCCAGGAGAGGGTCTGTTCCCTTCTCCTCTAGTTTCCGGGGCTTACTAGAAATCTTTGGTGCTCCTTGGTTTACAGAAGCATTACTGCGGTCTCCTATCTCTGCTTCTCTGCCTATCACTCTCTCTCTGTGCCTCCACCTCCGTCTCTCTCTCTGCTTCCCCCTCTTCCTCTCTTTCTCTGCCTTTCTTTCTTTCACTGACCTTCTATCTCTCACTTCCTTCCTCTTTTTCTGTCTTTCTTTTCCTTTGTGGCCCTGGGGGCTCAACCCCGGGCCTCATGCATGCTAACCAGGCCCTATGCCACTGAGCTACACCCCAGCCCCTGCCTTCATCTTCACTTTGTAGTCTCCGTCCCCGGATGTCTGTCTGTGTCCAGCTCTCCCCTTTGATGAGTCCACCACTCAGACTGGCTCATAGGTCCACTCTACTCTGGGTGATATCATCCTACCTGATTCCATCAGCAACAATCCCATTTCCAAAGGCAGCCCCATTCTGAGGCGGTGGGGGTTAGAACTTCAACCTGGGGGCAGGGCAGTTCAACTCACAGCAATGAAAATAATATGGCCAAGAACCTCCACAGTGCTATTTCCTGGGCTCCAGTAAATTACATCCTTAATCTCTGTGACACTGATTTTCCCTTAAAACTCTAACCACAGGATCTGCTGCTGGGAGGAAAGGAGGGTCACTAGAGGGGAAAGGATGTGTTGTTAGAAGAAGCATAAGTCTCAATCATAGAAAAGCTAAAGGATGAGCTTGACTCTTGCCTTTGTGAAACAAAATCTTGGCTGGTTTATTGCCATGAATTAATAAAAAAAAAAAAAAGTTAAGCTGCAGAACTGTTTTTGGGTCTTACAAGGTATCACACAGATGGTGCTTCGGCTCCTGGTAGCTTTGTGTTTTGCATTCATTTCTTTTCATATCAGGAGATTAAAACAATAGTTTCTGGTTATCATTCCACGTATTATTGATTAAAATCCTTGCCCGAAGACCTTCCATCTCTCTTTCGGCGTGGCATGATTTACTTTTCTTTTTACTCCCTGTACCATATGATTAATGCTGATCTCGGAAGTCCCGGTGAGATGAAGCTGGGTGTCAGGTACGATTTGTCAGGTTGGAAGTATAGATTATTTTATGTTTCTCGAACTTTGTGGCCAAGGGAACACAGCTCTTGATTGTTAAATCCATCCACACTTTCCCCTGGGCTATGAAATGCCAGAAACATTAAATAGCCCACTTAATACATAACCTCATTCTGTATGCTTGACTATTTTGTTTTTAATTTTTCTCCCCTTTCTAGGCTGCTCACATGAAATGGGATCAAAGAAAAAAATTATCCTCACTGGATTTTGTTAAAATATTAATAGGTTAGGGTTGACTGGCTAAATTGAATATCTTTGCTGATCTCACTTGCATGTTTAACTTGTGCTTAGGAAAATATGTTTCCTAGGTGATAACCTTTTATGTACCAGCCTGACTTCATTGAAATGCATAGAGATAAAAATATGTCACGCTCAGCAGCTATGCTATTCTTGTGTGGCACTGTGATTATTCAGATGGTAATTGACCCCCACCTGTAGACAGCTCTGATTCTGTAGTCAATCATTTCATTTGATGTTAAAATATGTGAAAGTACAATTATATAATTTACATTACAAATCACGCTGAATGCCAGGGGTCTCCGAACCGCTGACAAATGCAAAGGAATCAGGGGTTGCGGGAGAGAATTCTGGTCAATAAATGAAGTGAATTACACCGGGTGAGGGGTTCAACTTTTCTTATTTGTGTCCACAACAAGAGCTTTTGTGCATGTGTCATTGAGAGAGTGCCGATGGTCTTCTCTTTGTACCACAAAGACAGTGTTTTAGACGCCTTTCTAAGGATCCTGCCCGCTCTTTCCTTCCCGCAGAAGATCATCCCTCATGGCCTCCCATTAGATAAAGAAGCAAAAAGTGAGAGCTTGTGGAGGCCAGAGAGGGAAACCAGGCTCTTAAAGGGCACATGGCCCCAGGTCCGGGAGGTCACAGTGGCTGCCTGATGTGGAACTTGCCATGGGCAGGAGCGGTAGCCGTGTATATCAGGCTTGCCAATTTCCATGCTCTAGATCTGACTCATCATAGTTGAACCTGTATTCATATTATTGACAGTCAAACCGTTATCTGTCTGGTTTTCAGTGTGTGCCCACTTGCTGGGGGTTTAATATTTTTTATACATGATCTAATTAATCAGCCCAATGTCTCAGTGAGGTGGGTCTGCTGTGACTGGTTCCTTTTCAGAGCAGGGAAATAGTCACAGGACAGTTACAGAGCTTGCCCAAGGGCATTTGGTGAGAAGATAGAAAATACAACACTTGCTCTGAAGTCCTTTTGGTGACCCTCTGGGCTGGCACCCACTCTGCTCCTCAGGCTCAGTCCTTAGACACGTAGAGGACCCCTAGAGGGTCAGGGCACCGTCTTTGCTTCAGTAGCAAGATGGGGTGAGAGATGGCATCTTTGGTGACAGTGACTCAAGGAGAGAACTCACTTGCCATTTGGCTTTCAATTGAGATGAAGTATCCACTGTTGTGACATGGAGGGGCTGGCTGATGCATGAGCCTTCAAGAGCTCTCATAGGTTTGTGGGAGACATGGCTATGTCTCTGGTGGATGCACAGCACTCCCAGTGTGGGAGTTGTCCAAGCCCTTCCTTGCCCTGGTTATTTCTTCTGCCTTGATCTATAGCTGGCAGACTTGATGGTCCATGGAGCCTGGTCCATACACATGAAAAAATTCCATTTCTCTAAAGTGATTTGTGGTGCCTAGGGATGGGTTGATTTCTGATGTGAGCACCTGATCCTTGAGATGTGCTTGGCACCCTGTCCCGCGCGCTAGAAAGGGCTGCTTTGCTTCCAAATCCCCTTGCCTGGGCATGAGCCAGTTTCTGCGCAACATCACTGGAATGTCACTGTGATGAGTATGTGAGTACATCACCTGCAGCAGACCCTGACAGCACACTCCCCTTTCTGCCTGCTGCCAAATCCCACCTTTCTTTCCTGTTACCACCAGGCCCAGTTTTTAAAAGAACAGTCTTGACAAGAGCACCAGGCTTCTAATGCCCTCTTCTGACACCTGCTGGCTATGAGATCTAGGACAGGATAAGCTTGGTTTGCCTCAGTTTTCTCCTTTGTCAGAGAACAATAGTACTGCCTGGCAGAGTGCTAAGAACTGGAAGAGTAAAATGCAAAGCTCTTAGAACAGTTTCCGATATACAGTATCATTACATGTCTGTGTTAATTTTTTACTTTTCCTAAGGAAAATTATCATTATTACATGATTTTACATACAATCTAAATTTATTTGTGAAAACATGTAACTACTAACTACTGTCTTACATCCTGTTCATGGACACCCAAGATATTGAGTATTGCAATATGGGAGCCCTGAAGAGTCAATTGTAACCTTCAGTCTGGCTTAAAGACTCCCCCTAAATTGTCCCTCAATCCCCTTTCGAGTATTATATCCCACTAAGAACTTACCAGGAGCCTTATTTTGTTTTTTTTTTTTTAAAATAAACATTGTTTAGTTATTTGATCCAGAAGTGGATAATGGTTAAATATAGTATCAGCCACCCATCTTCTTGAGGTATCTCAGCTTTCTCATCTGTAAAATGCAGATAAGAGAACCTACTTCACTGGAGAGATTAGGACAGTAAAACAAGTTTATGCAAGTTTTTAGCCCATGACTTGGCCTGAGAAAGTGTTCTTTAAATGTGAGCTAATGGAGCCATTGATACTAAGGTCATATTTATATGTTAAAAGTCATGGCTCTCTGAATAATGGACTGAAGAAGAAAGCAGTGACTTCCACACTCAGGCTCCTAGGTGCCTGTTTCAGGGGTTCCCAGGCCATCCCTTCTCCACTGGTGACTTCTCAGCACACAAGGAGGGAGATGGGAAGGATGGCAAGGAGAAATCCTGCTGTTCCTCCACCCTACTAGAAATCCCAGCCACAGAAATCGCTCTCTTGGTGAATGACACTCTGGCCAGGGAAATATTTCCCAGGCATCTTCTGGAGACTAATTTTGAAAGTGAATTGAGACATTATGTTTAATTAGAGTAGCAATCTGGCCCCTTGAGTTTCCCATCCCTAGATGCTTACGTGATGGCCTCTGGTTTGTCCCCACCTTGCCTTCTCTTCTTCCCATTAATTTCAAGCCCATGGAGGGCCGGTTTACTAAATTGGTTTTAATGGAAATTTAGCCAACATGAAAAATAATGAATGAAAATTATTCCTTAGCTAATGAACAGCCAGCGGCTTTGGGGTTAATCACTTGCTTCCGGTGTCAGCTTATTTATAATGAAATAGAATTGTAATAGGACTCTAAACTAAAACGGCTCATCTTCTTGATCATCACTTACCTTAGGGCTTATTCTTTATCATGAGTCATTGTTTAATAATCGCTCCTACTTCAGATCCACTTGTGAATTAATTAATTACCTAGTTAAACTTGAGTGGTTTTTTTCTTTTGAAAATAGAAAACATCTTTTCTCACCTTGTTATCTACAGACAGGCTGTACAGTGAAGGAAACATTAACGCCAAGGTAGCGATGAGAGTAGTTTGTGCTAGCATTGTGCTTAGATTGCAAAGATATCCATAGACATCGTCTCAGTCAGCTCAGAGTTGGTATAACCAACTACCATAGATTGGGTGTCATGGTTTGGGGGATATTTTGTAAGGGAGGACACATATTTTATAAGATTATAATACAGGACACATATTTTATAATACAGGACACATTTTATGACATTATTTATAATAGTCACCTAAAGAATGATACAGGAAATCTGTGCACACATTACAGACCAGGAATCCAGTTGAGGGCCTGAATCCCACAGCAATGTTCTGCGTGAGTCCAGCTGAAAACCTAGAGCTCATAACAATGCTTCCCACGAGTCCAACTGGAGGCCCAGAGCCCATAACAATATCTCATGCAGGCCTGTTTCATGGATCTGTGCTGGGAAGGCCCAAAGGGTCAGTGGTGAAATCTAGAAAGTCTGTGCCAGCAGGATGAAGGGTCTGTGCTAGCAGGCTGAGGGATCCTGCCTGGAGCCAGAAAGCCACACTCAGAAGAACCAGAGCTCCCCCAAAAGGTACCACAGCCATCCTCAGCAATAGTGAGGTCCTGAGTTCCTCCAATGATCAAGATGGCCAAGTTCCCATCAGGGAAGCCAACGCAGCACGCTTCTCCAGGAGACCAGCAGTGCACCATCTTCCCTTCTGGAGCTGGGAAGTGATGCTCAGAGTGAGGACCAGAGCTCCCCCAAAATGAACCAAAGCTATTCTCAGTGCCAACAAGGTCTCGAGCTCCTTGGAAGATGAAAACAGCCAAGTTCATCATGAAGGCCAGCATGACGAGCTCCTCCAAGAGAGCCAACAACTCCTTATAGCTTCTACCAGCTCCCAACAGCCTTTTGCTGCTTCCCACAGCCTCAGTTCTTCTCCAACGTTGCCTCTTACGTTGCTGGCAACAATCCGCAGGCGGGCCTCCCACACCCAGCACCACGCTTATTCAGTTCAGCTGGGGGTCATAAGTTGATCAGCCGTTGTGGACCCACTACACTGGGGTACTTAAACATTTATTCTCGTGTTTCTGGAGGCTGACAGTCCAAGATCTGGTGGCTGGCAGGTCTGGTATCTGCTAAAGACTTATTTCCTGCTTCGCAGATGGTTGTCTTCTGGTACCTTCACATGGTAGAGAGAAAAAAGAGAAGTAATCCTCCAGTCTCTTTGAAGGGCACGAGAGGCTTCACTCTCCTGACTGATTACCTCTCAGAGGCCCCACCTCAGGATACCATCAGATTAGGGGTTAGGGTTTCAACATATGAATGGCAAGAGGGTATGGGTGGAGAGCAGAAACAGAGATACTTCTTCACCGGTTTTAAGCCAACTGGTCGTCTTGACCAGCCATAAGCAGGAACTCTCAC
This sequence comes from Dinomys branickii, assembly GCA_004027595.1. Classification (NCBI taxonomy): domain Eukaryota; kingdom Metazoa; phylum Chordata; class Mammalia; order Rodentia; family Dinomyidae; genus Dinomys; species Dinomys branickii. The sequence continues at coordinate 204,164 of PVLD010000936.1, read as the reverse complement.
ATCAGCCCTGCTGAGGACGGCATGGCCTCTGGGCCTTGGGTAAGCATGTAGCCTTAGCTTTTCCATCTGCAACATAGAATTACCAATCCAAACGACTGGGACATTGTGTTGGAGCGGACATTGATTGACCACTGTGATTTTATGCCTTTGGTACCTTGGCTGTTACCCCCTTTTAATCTCCTATCCATGGCCTTACAACAAATAATCGTATTTTTTGTTCCTCACCCAGAGATGTTTCCAGAGAAGTTTCACACACAAAGAGAGACTTCATACTTTGGAGTGTAGAGTTGGGTGTAGACTTCTCCTTCTGGATGCAGAAAACTTGAGAAAATAACCCTAAGGTTTTATGATATTCTGAATTGGTTAGTGGTGAGTTAACCTTAGGGCTGGAGGTAGCAGGAGAAAGAGATCACCCACTGCCTAAGAGCACTTCCTGAGGGTTCATGTGCCTACATTTGATTTCTAGCTCTACTGCTTACTGTGGATATAATTCCTGGAAGTTACTTAAGTTTTCTTGTCCTCAATTTGCTCATTTGAAGAATGGAGCAATAATCTCATTAATAAGCTCAATAATTCTACTTCAGAGGATGATTGTGCAGATTAAGTGATAAAATGCATGAAAATACTTAGCACAATGAAATGTTAAGTAATGAGTGTACCACTTGACAGGTTTTGAGCATCTGCCATGGGACAAGCAGGTTGCCAGGTACTCTGGGTTACAGCAACCAGGTCCTTTCAATAAGCTTGCAAAGGAGTTGGGGAAAAGGTTAAGTGATAATAAAAGAATAAATGTTTAAAAAGGAGATTGTTTTTTGCTCACAAGCATTTATATTAGGCTATTCTGATTTTTTTTATATTTAGAAAGACCAGTATACTGAAAAAGAAATACTAGTTTATTTCCCAGGTATTAAGATTGTGTCTAATTTCTAACAATCCTGGAAATAAATTTAATATCAACTCACTCTAGTTACCTCCATCTTGAAATTCAAATGAAAGTCCTTGACCCAGACCCTTGCTCCAGTGCAAACTTAGGTTAGACCCCAAAGCCAGAGTCAGGACATCCCTTGGAAAAGCTGCCAGGCTCTATGAGCTGTGAGGTCAGATTCTGAAGTTCAACCGTCCTACCTTAACTGGGGGGGCTGACTCAGGAAGGGGAGGGCCTGCCAGCATCGCTCAGTGATTTCTAGTGCGGAGCAGAGTGGTTGTCATCTTCTGTTCATGTACCTCGTATCGTACCCTGCTGAGCAACTGTCCCTCCGTGGGCTCCGTGCTTCTTACCACCTCCTTGTCCTTGGCTCACTTTCCATTCAGCCCTTGTTAAAACAGACCTTTCTCAGCCCTGCCATTAACCACTTGGCTGATGCTGAGCTGCATCGCTAATTTTGGGGGTAATTGCTGCACCGTGGGAAGCATTTCTTAGGCTAGGGGCTGGGGTTTACTGGGAGGAACCAGCCCTAAAGTGCCACCTGCCTTCTCCCACAATCCTCTGCTTCAAAGTATAGCTAGTCAGTCCACAGGTATGGAACCAAGGGCCGAAAGCCCTTAAATATTTACCAAATGTACTGGATTCTCAGAATCATCTAGTGTGCTCTCACAAAGGGCAGGATTCTGTAGTCATCTCCTTTAAAATCCCAACTGTGGAAACTGGGGATATGCATATTTTACAGACACCAGGTGATTTTGGGATTTGTCTGACTAAGTCTATTTCCTCCCTTTCCTTCTTCCATGTAACTTACAGATAAGAATATCGAACCTCAAAGATGAGAAGTGAGGCTGGCTACAGCGGCACACATCTGGAGATTCCAGTTATTCTGAAACCTGAGGCAGGAGGAGCTTGCGGGCAGCCTGCACAATTTAGCAAACCTTGTTTCAGAATTTCAACAAACGAACAAACAAGCAAGCAAGCTGAGGGATGTGGCTCAATGTAACATGCCAGGTTCTGAGTTCAATCCCTTTTGTCGTTTAAGAAAAAAAGGAAAAGAAATATTTTCAGTTGTGTAAAACTAGTTTTAGAATTCGCCCGCCTTTTAAAAAATAATTTACCCTGCTCTACAAAAGCTTTAGGCAAGACAGCCCATGAGGGAAGTGTTTCTTTGTCATTCATGACCTCGGCAGTTGAGTGGTTCTTTCTCTTGTCTCACCTTCGGGATAAGCATTGTCATTTTCCTTTGGCAACAACTTCACAGTCTCCTCACCCCAGAGACCTCTACAAAAATATCCCCTCACCAGTTTACAGACAGGGGTAACAGTATGCCTGGGAGCAACTCTGTCCTCAAATTATAAAAGAAAAACATCAACATCTAAATAGATCAACTATGATGAGTCTTCTATTTTGGATCCATTGTTGTATGGCTGGAGATCCAGAGGTTTTAGTGTGCTAAGCTTTGTAGAAATTAGACTGTAGATATGAAAAGCAATTAGTGTCCCTCTCTGTATTGTTATTTATTTAAGTTTCCCCATGCAATTACTCAAGAGGTCTTCAAAAGAAATCCTGAGAATCATTTTCAATCCATAGAATGAAAATGTCGTCTTTTGTGATCTGGCAAATAAACGATGTGTAGAAATAACTCCCTGATATGTTGCTGTGTACTATTCATTAAGGGCTAATTGCTGTGGTCTCTAAATGAAATACAGCAAAGTGTTCCACCTCTGTGCCAGTTTGTTTAAAATCTGCAAAGCTTTATTATTAACACTATTTAATTATGGGAATGTCAGCCATGGAGAATTCCAAACCCACGCTCTCCCTTCATCATTAGTAACAGGGCAAAAATGAAACACTTTCAACAATGAAGGGTTCATATTTCAAGCTTATACAGTAGCTGCTAAAAGGCTATACTCAGAAAATCAATTTTATTAAAGTCCTTTGAGCACTAAAGGGACTTGCATGCAACTAAGCAATTTTAAAAACATGACCATGAGCCGTGACTCTTTGATTCATGTTCTTAGTGGGGTTATTTTTGAGTATTTTCAATATTGTCTCCTTACACTGGGGTCAAAAGTGATTTAGGGCAGGGCAGGCAGGGAGAAGAGAACATGTCCTCACAATTTTTTCTCTGCCTTAATTTCCATCCAAGATGGGGACTCTGGAATGGGCAATCCGGGAAAGAGGAGAGTGACAAGAAGAATTTGTGGAGGTGAGAATGGGAGAGGACATGAAAAACACCTTTTCTCCTTTATTGGCTTTCCTTTATCATTAGTATTTTATTTTTCACTTTAAACTCTGGAAAATCATACCCAAGCTTGGCTCTGAGCCACAGATGGACCAGCTGAAGTCCTGGAGGCTGAGGAAGCGCTCTAGTGCTCCAAACGCCACAAACCCTTCTGGAGCCACATTTCACTCCCAGCCCTCACTGGGCAAATTCCTGACTGCTCTGCTGCAGCGGTTGACACTGGTTCCTTCGGTCTTGCACTTATCTGCTGTTGGTGATTTGTGTCTTCTCTTCTCTGAAAAGTCTTGAGTATTTTGAGTGTCCCAGTGTCTGTCTTGCCACCATGAAGTCCGTCAGTGCTTCACCTCAACTGTTAGCTTATCTTTCCATCACTCCTTCACCTGCCTAACACTGTCTCTCCTACCCAGCCATTTTGCAAACTAGCCAGCAAGATGTGACTCATGTCCCGGGGTGTCTGGATAAGTACTTGGCCTTAGTGGCTGTGCAACTCACGTCATCCAATCTATTAGTGCATAAGTAATCTACCTGTGGCTGCTCTAAACCCATGCTCAGTGCTTTGGTCCTTAGTACATATGCAATGATTTATTTTAGTGTTATTATTTTAGTAGTTTAATACCACTAAGTATTTTAGTATTATTATTTTAGACTAATTGGACATCACATGGGATCTAAATTTAGGCTCCCACATCAGGCAGCCTGGTCTGACTCCTGGTGCCATGTATCTTAGTTGGGTCATCTTCTCCAGGTGGATGATTAACCATTTTAAGGCTGGAACTGGGGCTAGTGCTTTTCAGGGCCTCACTTGCCTTTAAGAGTCATAGTAAAGAACCTGGGCTGTGTCAGCTCCCAGGCCTCATCTGAACAGCGGTTTTTATTCTGTTCCTGAGTAGCCTTGGGCTTTGGTTTGTTTTGTGCCATATGGGGACAAGAATGCCCATTCTGCAGGGCTGTTCCAAGAGTTTAAGGAGATGATGCACGTGGACTGGGCACCTAAGGCGCTTCCTAACAGGCCTCTCCGTGAAAAGCACACACAGTGCACTGGTGTCTGGTGGGCACAAGGTTTCCAAGTAGTCTGACTCTCAGTGTAAAAGCAAAGAGAAGAAGCCAGCACACAGAAATCCCAACTCTCTGTGGTCTTTAAGCAAGGCCTTTCCCATCTCTGTTTTATCATCTTTAAATTGGGCTCAATCATAAGGCCCTGTTTACATTCTGATGTTGTTGTGCTGCCTATGTAAAACGAAAGCTCTAAAAGGAATGTCCCAAGCACTGTATATAACTCTCATTTTCCATCTAAAGTAAGGATTTATTAAGGGCTTATGCTGGCCCAGCACCTAGCACTGTGCTGAAGATACATATGATCCACCCCAGTCCTCCAGGACAAGGTAAGGCTGGCTGTAGCATAATAATAAACTTAACGTTTATTGAAAACATTATAAAGTTGGCACTATTTGTAGCATTTTGCAGATTAACTCATTTACTAGTTAGCAAGCTACTAGGACAGGTATTATTTTATTTCTTACTACAGATGAGGAGCTGAGGCTCAGAGAGGGGAGGTGATTTGCTCAAGGTTACACAGCTAATAAATGGCAGAGGCACAGTTCAAACCCAGGCAACCAACATCTTTCTACTGCCAAGCTGTTTGTTCCTTAGATAAGCTGCTTCCCTTTTCTGGGTCTCTTTGGCTTCCCTTTCTCAAGAGGGGCCTGTAGTTCTCCTCCTGTCTTCTGGAAGCTTCAGGGAGCATGGAAGACAAGAAAAGGAATTTTAATAATAAAGTTTGGGTCAAGCCATGAGGCTCTATTTTAATTTTAAAAACATAATCTATTTTAAGGCATCAATTAATTAATACAAGGAGGGATAAAAAAATATGGTGTGTGCTTACATTTTAAAAAATTTATTATGTGGGGCTGGGGATATTGCTCAGTGGCATAAGCGCCTGCCTGGCAAGCGCAAGGTCCTGAGTCCAATCCCTGGTACCACCAAAAAAAAAAAAATTATTCTGTGAAAGACACATTACCACTAATTCTCAAAATACTACCCCCTGCTTCAACACACGTACAATTCTTGCTGCTTTCTGAAGCAGCTCTGGAAGTCATCTTTCTGTGCGTGTCTTTATTTGCACTGTTAAGACTGCCTTGATGTCCTGAATAGATTCAAAATGTTTAATTTCTGTTGTCATTTTGACTTTGAGGCAGAGTGAGAAATCACACAATGTCAGATCCAGTAAAGGAGGTGGCAAATAACACCTTATAGTTCTCACATGTCTGCTTTTCCATCGGACAGCACTCTCACCATATTTTTTATCACACCTCACAAAAGGACTCATGAAAGAGAACTTCCAGAACTGCCTTCAGAAAGTAGCAAGAATAAGAAGAGTGCTCAAAGCAAAGTGATCTTTTGTAGAAGATTAATGACGTGTCTTTTACTGTAATAATTGTTTAATTTGAACATGTTTTGATCCCCCTTTGTATATTTATATGAATCTTCCATCTTTGTGTGGAGACTCACAAAGCTCTTCTGCAATTCCAGTTCATATAAAAATCTCCTTCTCATCTGGCCTATTTTATTTTTGATTAATTTTACATTTATGTCTTTAATTGGACTGAAATTTATTTAAGCAAAGAGAGTGAGGTGAAGCTCTAACCTCATATTTTCTAAATAGTTAATCAATTTCCTCCCCACAATTTCATTATATCATTATCAATTTCCCTACTTATTGGAAATACCTCCTTTATCAAACAGATGAATATGTAAATTTGACTTTGTTTCTTACTTTCTTTTAATCTGCCCAAGCCTGCTTGCTTGTGTTCAATACCACAATTGCTGTTGCTGGTTGGTTAAATCAATACCTAATGCACACACATTAATAATATTCAAAATGAAAGCCTTGGATGTGAGGTCAAAGACAACACAGACCTATTAGCGTTAGGACTCTGAGTGCCTGGGCAGCTCTCCATCACACTGCAGTGATCGTCTATCAGGGCTCTGATAGCAAACACCATGTTTGCCAGGGAGTGATTTGACTTACTCTCCAAATGGTTGGTGGGACTTCCTGACAACCATCACAGGGAAATTTGTAAAAGACAAGAACAAGTTGGTCAGGTGAAGGCCCCATTTTTCATAGAACCCTAAGAAAGTGGAGTTCCATTTTTCTTAGAATAGTTGAGAGGCACTTAGAGATTATTGTCCATACTCACACAATATCAGCTCATGGAACAGATTTGCCAAGCCACCCATTTCTGATGGCAGGAAAATTCACAGGGTTCAAGGGTAACATCCAGGGACACATATTTAGCTCTTTGCCTCCAACTCAGTGCAACTCCACTGCACTGTACTCATTGGAGATCACTGGAATCCCCATATGATGTGAAGCCAGAAGCTGTCCTGAGTGAAGGGTCACAATTTACTTTCATAACAACTTCAGAAAACCAAAGATCCCTATGAATCTCTGCGCTTTCTTTTGTGACCTAGAAGTAATAATTCCTACTCATCTTCCACAGCTATGAAGATCAAGCAAGTTGATACATGTGAAAATACAACATTCGGAAGAGTTTAAAAATTTAAATGATAGTTGTGAGTACTGCGATTGGACCATGATGCTTTGTGTGGAAGAACTGTTGAAACCAGGTTTTTTTTCCCTTAACTATTTAGACAAAAGTCTGATTGCTTAATAGCCTTTAAAAGTTTAAGTGAGAGATACAGAATCCTCTGAACACTAAGAATGAGAACTGGGTCTGCACTGCAAGCTGCATAGTTAGCTTTGGGTAATAGTTGATATTGTGTTGATGAGAGAAGGCAGCAGAGATGCTATACTTTGTAGGAACACCTTCCCTATACTTTTGCAAATAGTGTAAGTTGACCACTTACATAGGTAAATGCTCAGATATAGGTACATGGACATGCAATGCCCAGTGAGCTGCTGGTTCTTGCACTCCTGTGGAGGCCCATGCAGATATCAGGTGACTTTTTGACACACCAAGATTTATGGTTATGGAATTTCATAATAAACTTCTCAAAAGAATCTTTCCTCCTCATTATCTTGACTGCTAGTCCTTCCACTCTCCTCTGAATGCATTCCAACCAGAAATTGGATTGCCCAGTTCCTTTTCACTGATGAAGCTCTTGTCAAGGTCACTGTTGGCTTATATGATGTTAAATCCCATGATCAAGTCACAGACTTCATCTCACTCAACCCCACAATAAGATTTGACATAGCTAATCATCCTTTCCTTCAGGAAGTGCTTTTTTCTTGGCTTCTAGGATGTCACAGTGCCCTGGGTATCATTCCATAGCCACTGTTATTCTTTCTTAATTGGAAGCCTCCCATATATCCCCAACCTAGGAATTCTTACAGCAGCCCTGGGCTCAATTTTCCAAATTTCCTTTCTCTCTTCCCCATTTTTCTCCATTTTCCTTTTATTTCCTGCCTTCTGTGGTTATATTCACACCTTCGATTACATTTTTTTCTCTCCCTACTAATCTAGTTCCATGGCTTTAAATACTATCTTAAACTATATCTCCAGATGAGAGACTTCTCCACTGAACTTCAGGCTAACTATTCCTTGCCAACTTATACTATCTCCCCTTGAGGGTCTACATGGCATCTCAAATTTACCACATTGCAGACCAGATCCCTGCCAACCTGGTCCATGCCAGCAATATTTCATAGTCATACTGCTGCTTTAACATGTATCAGTACCTCAGTATTTCAACAGCAGCAACAACCCCATCTAACCACCCTCTTTTCATTCTTGTCTCAAACTGAGACAAATATTTGTTGCAAACTGAAATCTGACAGTCTGAATAGTCCCAAAATCTAAATCCGACCATGCCAATCTTGGAAGCGAATCTCTCCAATGGTTTCTCCTCTTACTTGGAGCAAAACTGAATCCTTACGATGGCCTATAAGGCCATGAATGGTTTCCTTCACCCACCCCAAACCACCTGTACCTTCTTCCTTCCTCACTTTGTCCCTCACTGTCCAGACTTACGTGTTGATGCAGACCTGTGCACTTACGGTTCTTCTGCCTAGGTTATGGTTCCTATCTTAATGTCTGCTCAAATGTCACTCAGATATTGAGGCCATCCTTGACCACTTACAAAGTAGAAACCTACCCTGTTAGTATCTTCTTTGCCTGATTTTATTTTTTTTTCTTAAGTTTATCATCATCTGCTGTATGTTTCTTTGTGTCAGGGACATAGTAAGTGCTTGTAAATATTTGTTGAATGTATTAAATGAATGAATAATGAATTAATGAGGCCTGGAAAGCACAGACTCCTAGGAAAGCAGTGTCTGTCCAGTGGGCATCTCTTTCTGGGGTGAAGGGACACCGCCTGTCCATGGACTTGCCGCACTGGCCACATCTCTGAGGGAAGCATACAGAGAATAGAACGCCTCCCAGGCCTCTGAAATTTTGGGGCCGTTGATGAGCTTCGCAAGAGCGGTGGGTTAGGCCAGTGGCCTGTGGGCAGCTGCTGCTTCTCACCTGGCTCAGGTAGGCCTGAAGGGGCAGGGGCGGGGCGGGTGTGTCAGCCTACAGGCGTTTGGACTTGAGTCCTGAAAAGGACTCAGAGCTCCTTCACAAGAAAGACCAAAAGCCACGCAGGCTGCCATCACAAACTGCCGAGTTTGCTATCCTGGGTTGTAGTGGATTTGTCTGGACTGATTTCCTTAGGGGAAACAGTAATGTGTGTCAGCAATTACACTTTCAAGTCGAACACCATCTTTATCCCGGGATACGCAGGCTCTGGCTCCGGGGATTGTTTGGAAGGGAGACGCTGATGACAGCTCAGGGCTGCAGGAGCCGCCTCTGGTCTGGGTACAGGGTGGGGTGGGAGTGAGCAAGAGCCTCCCCGCTCAAGCCATCTGGAGGCACCCGGTCTTCAGACACAAGCGCACCCCTGGGCCGGAGCTGGGGAAAGCAAGCCAAGCCACGCAGGGCTGGTTTTCCGCTTTTAGTTCAGAGATAGCGATCGTGGGGGAAAATTCCCTGCGTTTGTGGAATCATAAATTTTTTAAGGTCTCTTGGCTCCACTTTTAAATTTAATGCCTGAATAAAATGTTGGCTCGAGCTCCATATTCGATTATTAAAAATCATACTCAGGCCTGGGAGACGAGTATTTACACATCTGTCTGCTCATCTGAAGACACACTCGTCAGGATGTGGCCCTCATCGCCGCACCACTGCGTGGGAAGAGGGGCTCCGGGACCTCGAGCGCGCGCTGGGTAAACGAGGGAGTTGGACTAGAAAGTCTTTAAAATTCCTTCTGTTTACCAAAACATTTGTAAATATTCTCTGCTATGTTACAATTTCTGTGCTGAAAAAGCTGGATCAAATTCATTTTTGGCTTTGATTTTTAATACATGGATGCACACATGAGTGTGTGTGTGTGTAAATACGTGTGTATGTGAGTGAATGTGTGTGGAGGTGTAAATAATAAAGGGAAGGTCTAAAAGAGTACAGATTAAATCCACAACAGTAGTAATTATCTCTGGAGAGAGACCCAGTATGGGAAGGAGCAGGGCCAAAAGTGACTTGAACCTTGTAGGTAATTTTTTTCTAGGAATGTATAGTCTCACCTTTGCTGTTTAATTAAAATTATTCTTAAACTAGCATGTGATCATTAATTCAACAGCCATAGAAAAATGTAAAAATGACAATAAAAATTAGCCCTATTTCTCTTAGCCCAGAGATGGTCTTATCAGCATTTTATGTTAGAAGATGTTTCCTAATGACCAGGTCCACTCACCAAGGTGTTCTTATTGTGAGCATTATCAGGATATTGCCTTTAAAGATGGGGCAGTAGTTTTGGTTTCATGGCCAGAAGGAGTGACACATCCTTTCCCCCAAATAAAAATCTTCCATTAGGTACTCGGGGGAGCAAAATGTTAAAAGTGTCTATTTTATCCACTCTGAGAACATCTGCAGAGTTTATTTTTGGTGGATTATGGCTCGTAAGGGTCTCAGGCATGATAAATATTTACCCAAGTGAAGAGCAATGAGGAAAATCACTAACAGAAAATGGAGAGGTGGAAGATGCTGTGATAAGAAGAATGTCTTGTTTCTATTTTAAAAGGAATTTTTAAAAAGTCAGCTTCCTCCCGATGGCTCTATTGGAGCTACACAAGTGCCATAAACACCTATGGTTCAGGTACCGCCAACAGGGCACAACAGATAGGTTCCTTTAAGATAAAAATGTAGTCTACAAACAGCTAATCTGTGTTTTGGAATATGTTTTCCATGAACTGGACTTCAACAATAGTGCGTGGTAACTCATGCATGTGCTCGCACATACACACAAAGAAGCATTTTAAAAATGGAAAAAGAAACTCTTAACTGGAAAAAATGATTCTCAGGATAATGCCCTACATAAAAACATATGGTACAATGGTGATTTTTAAACTATTGTTTAAAATAACAAAAATCTAAATGAAACACAGCAAAGACATTTTTAGGAAATCACAGAAGAATGAATGATTTAGTCTCTACTTTAGAAATGAATAAGGGATTCCTGGGTTAAGAGGAGGAGGAGACAGGTTGCAGAAGAGTCATGGGTTTAGCAGGAGCTAACCAAGGAAAACACCTTCAAGCAGAATGCCCAACAGGGGCTTCTGCCCACCACATGGCCCCTCCTTGAAGTCACTTCCAGCTACCGCTGTTGCTTGCCCTACCAGCATGCAACCCTGGGTCTCTGGCAGCCACATTCCCCTTAGAGGAAGTGGTTGGTACCAGAGAAAGTTGGTAAGGTCTCAGTTGGTGATGCAAGCCCCACACTGTAGAGGTAATCTCTTGGTTTCTTTGCTTAAAGCATCAACTCTGTCAATTTTAATCTTCTCCAAAGCAGTTTGCCCATCATAAAACTAATTTCTGTGCTGGAAAAGCTGGATCATGACTAAGAAAGACTTGGTTCAAAAACTAAAATCCTCATTGCAGCTCAGGGGTAGCAGAAAGAGAAAGGTCACCTGGTCCCAACTCACCAGATGCTTCCTTCTCCACAAGTGTATTCTGGTAGATATGCTCCTCCTTAATGCTCCCAGGGATAGGAGCTCATTATCTCCTCATATCTGAGAATCAGCAACTTTTCTTCACATGGAGTTAAAATTCAGCCCCAAAAGTTCTTCATCCAATGAGCTATGCTGTGGAGTCCCCATGACAACGGCTGTCACATCTCCCTGAATTCATCCTCTGCTTGTCTTCAACTAGTCCTTGCATGTACATTTCCAGGTCCCTTTCTTATGAGATCACAGGGCTACCAGCGTCCTCTCTTAGCTGTGAAGCCAGGAACTTCATCTACATTTTGGTGAGTGGATAACCTACGATTCAGATGTTGAAGGAAGAGATCTGATTTTTAAAAATACATTGTGTGAAACAGGACCCCTTTCATCATAAGTGACAGAAACCCAACCCAAGTGCACTTTTAGCAAAATAGAGCTCGTGTCAATGTAAATCCCAGCAGTGGGCTTCAGGCAGGACTTGATCTATGAGTTCAGTAATGTCCTGAAGTCTCATGATCTCCATCTCCCCACTACTCTTTGTTGACTCCCAGGGTAGCAAGATGCCACTGATATCTCCATTTCCCCACTTTCAAACTGACCTAGGGGAAAACAAGAATCTTATTACTCATGGCTTGGGGGAAAGTTCTGGAAGAGTCTTCACTCTCATTGGCCCAAATTGGATCACATGACCGTCCCTTGACAAATGAAACCATAAATACAGTGGAGTGCTCTCAGGCAAGGTGTGAGTCTAATCTCTACCCAGGCAGCAGCTTTGGAGCCAGCTTCTCCTAAATCTGGGTAAAGAATGGGCATTTGCCAGCAGAAAATGGGAGTTTTGTTTCCAGAAGGAGCAAGAGTGGGGGTTCAGGGAATTCCGAAGCAGGCAAAACAAGTTCAACTCCATTACCATGGCTTCTGATGGAGGTTGCTGATGGGGCCATTAAAAGATTCTTGAGAGTTTAAGGAATAGCTTCGTGGGCCATCCACTCAGCTCAGGAGTGTCCTTTGTATGTTCAGAAGCAGCTTTCCCTTGGGATTTTGCTAAAAGCTCTTCCTCACAACTTCCCTAGCTTTAGCACCACCATTCACAGCTTTCAGCTTGTTGCCATATTGTTCAGGAGTAAAGTTGATTTTTACACTTAAATTAGGTTGCTTTAAAAAAAAAGAAACAAAACTAGCTGCTCTTCTTCTTCCTTCCTCCCCCCGCTTTGTTCAAAGACAGTGCTCCTGCTCTGGGGGCCAGGCAGAGCCTTGGGTGCTCAATGCAGATCACGGGGTCAGGAAAGGAGGCTACAAACAAGCCCTCCAGCGCATGGTGATTAGAAGAGACACTCATGCTCTCCACAGCGCTTTAATGAACATAGCAAAGGGGGGAGCTGGTTGGAAAACTGCAGCCTGACGGCAGTGGCTTCTGCCCCACATGAAAATCTGTTTTAGAACCAGGAATGAATAAGACCGAGGTTGTTTAATCATCAAAGACAGAGTGTCAGTGTCTGATGCACACTGTCTGCACTGTATTATCCAAACATACTGATTGAGATACTAAAAACAAAACATAGGAGAAATAGTTCAGCAAATACTATAACAAAACATTAGCATCTCAATTATACAACATCCATTTACAAATTTGTTCAGCTAAAACATATTAGTTGGATAAGACAAATGCCCCACTAAAAACACAGAAGACTTAACCATGCAGTTTGTCAATGAATAATGATGACGATTCAGACTTCTTTGCAGTGAAGGAAAGACAATTTAAAGCAAGATGCAATGTTTTGAGCATGCTAGGCAAGCGCACTCTGCCACCCCCAGGCCCTAGGGTAAAGGCATTTTAAGTGTTTATACCCCAGGTTGGAGAAGATGTGGGCACAGGCACATACTTCTCATGCTGGTGTACACTGCTCAGGAGGATACAAGGTAGCCCATTTTTTGTAGGGCACTTGGGCAATTTCTATCAAATACTTTGAAAACATGCATGGTCTTGACCCAGAAAGTCCATATTTAGGAATTATCCTGAGGAAATGATCAGAAATGTTCATGTATAGGAATAACTATTGAAGCTTTTTTCAGTTAGCAAAACATTGGCCAATTGATATTTCTGGTAAGAGGGCATTGCTTAAAAGAACCATAACAAGTTGTATTTTGAGGAATGTGATAGCATAAGAAATATTTAAAATATACCTGAAGGTGATAGACAAATTATGAAATAGTATATACATACATATACATGTATATAAATATGCACATATATTATATTGGCTTAGAGGGAGAAAATTTGGAACAATATTCCATAGAGCTACTAACTATGGTTATCTTCAGGCTTGGGATAATGGATGATATTTATGGGTATTTTTCTATGTGTTCCATTATGTAAAATATAATGTCAAAATGGCTACTATTTATTGAGGATTTAGCACATATAATCTATGTATAAACTGTTTACATAGATTGATTTATCACATCACTTCCATGTGAGATAGGCATTATAGTCACACCCATTTTACAGATGAGAAAGTTGAAGGTGTTTGCCCACCCAAGACCATGCTCCTCTTCTAGAACATGTCCTGGATTCCAGGAGGTCATAGCTGTCTGCTGAAAGGCTTGGATATGGGTGGATCTGCAGAACAGGGCTAGGAAGAGGGCTTCCTACCTGCCGGAAGTCATCTTTTCTAGTCAGCGCTCACATGGTGAGTGCTCCGAGATAGTGTCCTCTTCTCGTTTTTGTGTTTAAAGAGCACCCGGGAAGCTCAGTGCAGAATTCCAGTCCTGCTTGCCTGTGCAACCTTGGCCAAGCCATTTACACCCTGGGCCTCAACTTTTAGCAGGGGTTAGCTGAGGTAAACTCAATTCTGTTCCAGAAAGAGGCTCTCTAAGGAGCTCAGGGACAGTGCTGAGCCAGGATAAGCAAAGAGTCTTTTTTTCTTCAGATCCCCAGGCAGGACATCTAAGCCCACTTCACAACCTTTGGGGCCCTCTGATGCACAAATGTTGAACTCCACCCACCCAGTCATTAATGCATTCTTGCTGCTATGTTCTGGCTTCTGCTTTTATCTCTGTGTTCTCATTGAGGCCTCCACAAGGACTCTGTTGGGTGGGCATTAAGTGACTGTGAATTCTGCAGGAAAATACATTTTTATATAATCATAGAAGAAGATACATCAAGGATAAAGATTTTGTGGGTGCCTCTCCTTTTGAACTGTCCTGGTGAGTTCAGTCTCAGAATCACCTGTCACCCACCAACCTTTTAGAGAAACAGCAAGATGTTAAGTAGTGTCTGCAGGCAACACAGAGTGAGTTGACCTGGTTTCCACACTCAGCCCTGTCCTAACCATCACTTGAGTCCATGCAGGTCTAAGATGTGGCTGCTCTGGGTGAACATTGTACATTACCAGGAGGAGAGAAGTCTGGAAAGGTGGTCCCCTGGGAATCCACAGCCCCATGCAAGTGAAGGATCACAGAAGCTTCACACTTAAGCCCTCCTAAAGTGGACTCTTCCGTTGCAATGGGAACTACCTCCTGACTGGACTCAAAGTTCCGACTCAATGCAATCCTTTTCCTTTCTTCATCTCACTCCCAGTCTACTGCCGAGGACTAGCACTCCCGTTTCCTGTTCTACCCCAGGGCCTGTGACCTAGTTCCTTTTACCTCCCACATTTACCCTGGCAGTTTCTTCTGAAGTGCAGGAGCAAGCTAGGAACATACTTGTCTCACTGCTGAGACCCTCAGCACCTAAAATAATGAATGGTACACACCGCAGCGAATATCTGACACACGAATAAATTTTTCAGCAGGCATCCCTGAAGTCTACCTGGAGGAAGGGTCATGCAAGCCGGATCGTGAGTGCTAAATAGCTCACAAGGCCTCCTTCTTCTTTCTCTGGCCTGCTTCCTAAGTTTTTCATCCAGCCACACTTTCCCAGGATGACCTCACCCATGATTGTACTCAGTTTCAGCTACTATTTTTGCTCAGGCCTCTCACCAGGACGCCATCTCACTGTCCCAGCCTTCCCCTGTCTTTGTCCATGCTCAGCTGTCCTATTTCTGGTGCTTAATTACAGTCCTGCTATGCAGACAAGGAGGATGCCGTCATTCTCACAAGATGATTGTGTCTGCTAGCTCCTTTGTCCAGAGCAGAAAGACAGCAAGACCGTCGGGTCATGAAAAGGGGCGCTGTGCTAGTTGGGAACCATTTCAAAAAACTCTTGGAGTGATATTGTCTGTCACCAGGTCATGGGACTCATGCATGTGGCCTGGCAGCTTCCAGTCTGCTCTGGGCAGGATGCTTTATTAAATTAATTACAATTTTAGACCTGAGTTTTGTTTGAGGGGTGTGTGTGTGTGTGTGTGTGTGTGTGTGTGTGTGTGTGTGTGTTAATAATAGAAACTGGAGTTTTCCCAGCCCTGAACAAATTTGGGCATTAAACAGTAGTTTGGGTGGGAAATGTGTGCCTGTGTTCAGACCCAGCCAAGGTCTTGGCAAAAAGACCTGTCTTTACTAGACACACATGCAAAGGCTCAGAGGCTAAAACCTTTTAAGGTCTTTTGAAAATGCCTGAGGACTGGAGTGGGATTGGGGAGGAAATCAGTAGCTCTGAAAGGAATGAAGATTACTGTCTACTGAAGACAAATAATAATGTTTTGTACTAACCATTAAAATGCTCATATTTACATTTTAAAATTTACATGTAATGTGTGATAGGAGTGTATGTACATACAGTCAACATGCCATAGGTGGGGAAAACACAGAGACACACCCAGCCTGCCAGGACTTTTTGAGGTCGTATTGGCCAGTGGGGTTTCCTCTCTTTCTCTCTCTCTCTCTGTCTGTCTCTCTTTCTCTCCTCTTCTGACCTCACTGGAAGCCACCTGGAAAGCTCCTAAGAGAGAGCTTTTGTAGTGGTAGAGGAGACCTTTTATTTCTCCATCATAAATCAGAGAGTTTAAACTTCACTGGCAAGAGAAAGATTTAAGAATTAAAATGATGAAAACTTATAAAATCTCTCCAACAGGACGGTAATTGCAGTAATAATCCCCTTTGTTATAGAAGCTACTGTATTATGGGTGCCCTTGACTTCCATTATGTACTGTTACCTTTGGCTCAGAATCTATAACTCAGAGGACTATTAATTATCTTACCATAAGTGCCAGCCAGAATGGGGGGGCTTGCTGAGAGAGAAAATGCCATGTCAATTTGAAGTGGAGTCCCTCAGCTGCTGGGCAGCTTTTATCAGTGATTAGGGTTCCACAGGCCTTGGTTAGACCTAGATTATTCCTGTACAGGCTCCCGCACTGCTTCCAACTGTTCTGATCACCATGACCTCTGTCTGTGATTTGCTCCAGTTGAAAAACTAAATAGTACAAACAGGCTAAGAACTTCTACTTTTTTATCACATCTCTGTGTGTGTCAGGCTACCAAGAGTTGAATGAAGATAAAACTGTTGGCAGAGATGTTTTTTTTCTGGGGTGTTTTTTTCCAGTTTATGCTTTATCCCATGGAATAATATTCTCATCTCTCACTGCTTGCATAACATTAATTGTCCTATGTCCATATGCCACATTGGGGCTGAAATACATAGGTAGATTGATAGTAGATAGATGGATAGATAGAGAGAGAGAGATAGACAGACAGACAGATGCTAGAAATCAGGCCAACAGAGGACATTTCACTTGCCCTCTTTTTCTTAAAAGGGCTGACCCAAACCTGTGTTCCAAGTATGCAACATACATTGGAAATTTTATCCCTCAGTTGTACTCTTTGGTTACAGCCAAGGAACTATTCCGAGAAGTTCTCGGCAGTCGTGCTGAACCCCAAAGCAAAATTTCCATCCCCCCGGTGCCCTAATTGAATTTAGGGGTTGGTTATGTTTTGCATAGGCTTCTACCCCACATCAATGGCACACGTTCAAAAAGAGACTTATGGAGTGGATCAGATAAATATGGGCTGCAAATGTGCTGATTTACCCCAGCTTGTAAAACAAAACAATTTACGTATACAATTTAAACATTCTTTCTAGTTTTTCACAAACCACATCCCTTGGGTGTATAATTGAGATTTCCTTGCCACCCAGAAGATAGCGAGATAGTCCTCTGGGGCTTTGTTCCTCTGCCGCGGGAGGCGGCTGGAGCAGAGGCCCTGAGCCCCGCTCGCTCGCTGGTCTGTCAGCTGCTGGACGCAGCGCACGACGCTAGGGAGCAGGCTGACACCAGGATTATGGATGTGCTGCAGACAGCCCGTCTGAAGAGGCAGAGCCCGGAAAGAGAAGCCTTGTCTGTTGCCTTCTTTATTTAGGCTTTGGAAAAGAAGAGAACGGAGGGAAGAGCACGTTTCCTGCTCAAAGGCCTTGCCGGCTGGAGCCACACTGCTGTGGGTCGGATTTTTGCATGAAACGCAAGAGTTGTGGCCAAAGGAAGGCGGATTTGTTCTCTTTTCTTTCTTTTTTCTTTTTCTTCCTTCCTTCCTTCCTTCCTTCCTTCCTTCCTTCCTTCCTTCCTTCCTTCCTTCCTTCTCTCTCTCTTTTTTTTTTTCTGCTTTGGTTCTGTTATTGAGCCCTGGGAGAAGGGGTGTAGATCTTATAGGGGAGGCTGAGTGCTGTTCAAAGACCTGAAATCTACTGCAGGGAACAAGGGACCTTCACCTTTTTCCTAACTGATGTCAGAATAGCTATAGTAAATCAGCTCATCCTAAATGCCCATCCACTATAGAATGAAAAAAGGGAGGGAGGGAGGGAGGGAAAAAAGGGAAGAAGGAATGGTGGGGTAAAGAAAGTAAAACATGACTGACTCATACAGTGGAATATTACATCATAGTTAAAAGAGATAAATTAGATTGTCAAGTAGAAAAAGCAACTAGTAGAATTTTACCAGCATATCAGGTGACGGCATGTAGGGCTCGAGGATTCATTACGACAAAAGCAAGGACAAGAAAGAAGTATATAGCACTCAGTCCAGCAGCCTCTGGGGAGGCAAGGAGGGAAGGAGAGAGGTGATTCAGTCAGGTGGACAAAGGCTTGGGTTTAGGTATACCGGTTTATTAATTTTAAAAAACCTGAAGACTTGGGAGCTTGTTTGTATTCTTTCATAACTCTCTGTGCTTTTCAAAATATTAAAAGCAAAGTTTTTCAAAGAAAAATAATTGGAAATATAAGTGTGCAAACCCCAGACAGAAATCTAGTTTGAATATAATGCAGGCCTTGGATCCATAAGCTTCAAATCAAAATCCAGCCTGAAAGTTGTAGAAGTCGGTCACCTTTTTAATCTTAAATTGTACCATTTGGGTGTAATTGAGTCTCTTTTCTTCCCCCGCCCTTCTCCTTTTAGTCAAATTAAACTTATTGATTAGAGCCCATTAGTATGTAATGGATTGTTAATTTGACTCTTTTTACAAATCATATTTATCTGTACCAATAAAATATTTGGATTTAATATTCAGATGTCACTTTTATGGTGATGTTGATTGAGGGCCAAGCAATTTGAAGGGAAATAGATACCTCGTCCTTCATTCACACCAGGGAATAGCACAATTACCTCCATGAACTATTCCACAGTGGGAAACTTAGATAT
Source organism: Dinomys branickii (assembly GCA_004027595.1). Taxonomy (NCBI): domain Eukaryota; kingdom Metazoa; phylum Chordata; class Mammalia; order Rodentia; family Dinomyidae; genus Dinomys; species Dinomys branickii. The sequence goes on along the minus strand of PVLD010000936.1, from coordinate 185,439 downwards.
GAGAAAAATTATAGAAAAGAAAAGAAGACGTGCACCTCACCCAATCCCACCCCGCCCCTTTGATCTCAAACTTGAGAGAAGCACCATAGAGCATTTGCCTACTCTTTATCACTAGACTGGAATTGAGTCTCCAGTTATTTAAAATGTGGTTGCAAAAATCCTGCTAGGAACCAGAGTCAGACTTCTAGTAAACATCACTCAAGTCGTGGCCTGTTAAACACATTTCTCCTATTGAAGAAAACAGAGCCCAAAGAAAGATCAAGTCCTTGCCTCCTTTTGCTGATAGAGGGCATTTAGCAGGCAGTTGCTGAAAGGGAAAACATGAATGTATTTTTTGTGTATTTCAAATAGATATTAACAGAATGCTGCAGGTGATACAGCTGCTGGGAACACGGGACACAAATTCTGAAAACTACTACAATTTCTTCTGTGCCTATTCTCTGCCTGCCTGCTGCAGTGGTAAGAAAAAGTATTTAATATCTAGTACAGCATGAATATTCACCAACTGAAATGAATGCCAGCCGAAAACAAAACCATTGGTAAGCTTGGGGACTGGCCACGTTTCCTATCCTGCTTATTTCTGGAATAGCAAATGCTCTCTCAATTTATTTAATGCTCAGTGATAACAGCAGTTATTTGTCTAAGCTAGTCATACACTTTTTTTTTTTTACTTTTAAAACATTTCATTTTTATGTTTGTACTTATCTTGATGTATATGGAGGGTTGGTTTCTTTATTTGTTTATTTTGTTTTTGCAAGCCATCTCAAAGTAGGAAGCAAATAGATCATACAGTTGAAATAAATAAAAAATAAATACATGCTTTTCCTGATCCTGGCCAAATCCCATTACAAAGAAAACCAAGACACCATCACAATTCCTTTGTTGCCCAGGGGCTGTCCTATCAATATTGTATAGAGCAGGCAGGTCATTGGGTAGGCCTCAGAATTCTGTTTATGATTTCAAGAATTTGGATAATGTGTGTTTTAATGAAAACCAATCAGTAAAAATGAGATTTATTTTTTGTAAAATGATAGCAGAAAAGTCTTGTACAGCCAGTGATGGGCTCTGACGAGCTTTAGAGACAAAATCTTGGCTGGTCATCATTAATGATGGGGCATGATTGGTACAACTTTTTTTGACAGCCAGCTTCAATGGAAACTATATGCGGTCAATTGTCAAGTCATTTTACTGAGCTCAGGAAATTTCACTTAACAGCCATATGTCAGTAGCAAGATGTTTTGAACACAAATTGTGATTTTTTTTAAGTTATCTTCTGAGATTGCATGTTGTTTCACCCATATGAAACAACCTAATTTTTGAAGCAGAAATCTTTATTTAAAAAATTATTAATATGCAAGTTTTCATGTTGAATACCATCATAATTTTTTTTTCCTCTAAGACACCCATCCCCTTCCCTAAGCAGTCATTATCCTAGGTAAGTATGTGGTGAGCAGGATATAAAGAGGAAGTGAGGAGTTTCCCTGGACTCAGCAGAAATTTGGTGTCAGAAGCAAAAATAGGTCCTTATAAGTATCTGGCTAATATTATGTGGCTCTTTTTCTTCTGTGCAGATAGGTTCTAGGTGATAGTTTTTTACATGACTATGTTATGGCTCTGGATGGAACTTGTAAAATCTTAAAGCACAGAGAAAGCATTCTCTTTGTTTACTTCTCTCTGTAGAACCTAACAAAATAAATATTTCTTGATTACATGGTAAATTTAGAAATTAGACATGTTCTGAAAATATTGACCAAGTTGCTTCCAACTCTGGCAATGCTAATTTATCATATCTGGACCGAGTATAACAATATTTTGAGAATTAATTGAATGTTAAGCAATTCTGGTGCTGTTTTGGCTGTTGTAAGAACTAAGTAACATGGCAAAAATATTTACAAGATATCAAATAATGATTTACACTGCAAACTACTCCCTCAGGCAAAGATGTCATACAAACCACAAGGTATTTGGCCTCTATAACATATAAGACATCATAAAATGCTGAACACCATAAGATTTATAAATATTTTTAGTTGTTAAATGACTTTAACACTGAAAGCTTCTTAATATTATACAAGGTTTGAGGATGGAACTTTATTTTTCATTTTTGTATTTGCATGTGCTTCACTCAGGTTGATGCAAGCAAGTTAGTAGGGTGCTTAATGGCACATCATAAAGGATTTAACTTAATTCCACCATAATGAATTAATTCTCTCAGTGATACTGTTTTCATTATAGATTTAATGACATCACCCTGGCTAAGATTCAGGAATTCAGAACTCTAACTTACCCTGAACTATCTAAAAACGAAAATGGAAGGATGATTCTGTTTTGTGTCTCTGTGTACTCCAACTGTGGGTAAGGATACATGGCAAACATCTTTTTTTTTGAGTAGTTAAGTTAAAAATAAAACTCCTAACACAAGTGAGGAAATTGGATTCCACATTCTCTTAAACTGTCCTTAGGGATTTCATTTTACAAAACATGAAGCTCAGAAGAGAAGGCCTCAGTGTTTCTTTTCATTTGCTTATGTCATGATTATTTTTTTGTAAACATGAAAGAATAAGTATGCCATCTCAATCATAATTCAGGAACAAGTTTTCACCAGCTTAGAAAAGAGAGAATGGGTTAAAAATATTTATGCTGCATTCTTGAGAACTGTGTTTGATTTTCTTTTGGATTTGTTTATTTTGTGGAATTAGAGGGATGGTGCATCTTATTTTTATAGGCTTGTATTGTTACCCCAGGAATGTTTGGCAGACACAAAATTAGAAACAAATTTTGTGTGTTCTTTGGTGCCCTTCAGGGCCTGAAAAGACAGGAACAAAGTGTGGCGGTTTGTCATCAGAGCTCCAGGAAGCCACAAGGAAATGGAGCTTAGGAACCAAATTGCTCAAAATGAGAAAGAAATGAAAAATGTACCACAGATGCTCCCAGACTGGAGTGTAACCCTCAGGAAGACGCGACCACCGGTCATGCTAATTGGTCTTGAACAATGACTGTTTGCGTGGAGAGATGAGAGAGGCTCCGTTGCTCTGAGATTCTGTTCTACGCACATTTTCGCTGCATTTGAAATTGATAATTGTAGACACAAAGACACACTCAGTATAATTTGCCAACCTATTTGGAGTCACGGGTGTCACCCTAGACGTCTGGTATGTGTGCAGATGGTTCCTGCCGACTTCAATAAAATTGGAAAGCAGAAATCCTGTATTTTTTTTTCTTTCCAGACTATTGAAAAGGGGCTAGTTGTCAGTGCCCTTGGTGTTGAAATGAAAAATGCTATGCTGATCTTTTTAGAAGTGTTCCTTATACTTATAGACCGGAAACAGTGCCAATTTTAAGGATGAGAATGGAACAAATCAATACTAGTATCAAGTATGAATTAGTGAATGCTTTAGCAAACCAAATAAAATGTTTAGTTTTCATTTCATTCCTGATTTAATCAGTTAAGTATTTATTCATTAACTCCGTCATTTCCAAACATCACTTTTATGATATTTTCCCTAATTTTCTTTTCAGATTTCTTTTAACAAATGAAATAAATTTACTTTCAAAAGAAAGTTTGTATCACTTCCATAAAGGGAAATAAACAAACAAGAAAAAACACTTGTTACCAATACAAAATAATCATCAAAACAATTGCTGCTTCTCAAAGAATCTCTTAGCGCCAGACCTTCTCATTTTTCATTAAAATGGAGATTATCTGGGGTCAGAAAGGGGCTAATAATGTAATAGTACCAGTGGGAAATGTCTGCAAAAATCAGAAGGATGGAAAGAGCAGTAAAGAATGATCAAATTATTTGGCTTTACTCAAATGCGCACAGCAGCTATATTTTGTAGCAGGACCACAAACCAATCTTCCCCTCCAGGTGCTACATCTTCTGGGTGAGAAAATAGTTGCCCGCCAGAACTGAGTATATGTCTCTATATTATTTTTTCTAGGTGGGCGCTGAATGCTATAGTATTCAGTGCAAGTTCCAAAGGAACTTAGAGACTTCTAGGCTGCTTAGCAGCTGTTCTTTCTCCAGCAGTGAAGTGCAGGCTGTGCATCCCACGCTTTCCATGGGAGCTCATGGGACCCTCAGTATGTCTACTCGCACAGGTACCCCGCTCCACAGATGAGGAAACGAGGGGCCAGAGGAGCTCATGTGCACAGCAGTAACAGCCCGCTTCAGGCAGACTACTGTGTAGGAAGTCTTAATGACTATTTTACAGCAAAGATAATTTATATTTGGTGTTTTGTTTCTAGGCAAATACAGGCTCCTTTCTAGAACAGTATCTGCTTTTTTTTATTAGCTAGCATTGCTACATAATGCTGCATAATGAGCCATACCAAAGCTTGGTGGCTTAAAACCATAGTCATTTACTATTGGTTATACATGAGTGGGTAGACCGGAGGGGACTGACGTTGGCCACAGAAGCTGAGATGTCTGTACCCATGTGACTCCCTCATCCACTTCCTAAGGCCAGCAGGCCAGCCAGAACATGATCTTCCTACGGTAATGCCAGAAAAGCAGAAGAAGAAACCTAACTTGACAAGCACAACCACAAAAGCACATCTCAAGCCACTAGGTCAGTATGACTGGGAATATCCCAAGTCACAGGACTGAGCCCAAAGGTAAAAACAGGGAAAACCGCTTTACTTTTAGCAAAAGATATAGCAAACATCAAACAAAGGACACAGACGCAAACACAAAGACACATATCAGTGGCAAAAAAAAGTGCTTTGGTCCACTCTATTTCTATAACTTTGCTAGTTACATTTTTATTTTCTTAGCTACAAGGAATATCTCAGCCCAACTTCCACTCAACAGCAAGAGCAGAGCATCAGGAAAGGAGAGCCAGTTAGCAAGCATCAAACACGCCTCTTTGTCTCCATTCAGCAGAAACTGAAGTTCAAGGAGAAGAGCGGGTGGCACAGAGTGGAGCACACGGAGCTGTCTCAGTCCAGCCCGCCACCCCCACCTCTAAGAAAGCAGTGGGGTTGGAATTACGGGGGTCTTCTTATATTTCCTTCAAAAAACAGGAGAGTTATTGAACCACACAGAGAAAGGTATCATATTTGAGTTAAAAGAGTGGCATAAGAAGAATATTTACAGACACTACTGAAGCAATACTTGGATACCTCCTCCATTGTAACAGAAATGAAATGTTAGGCATGAACATAGGCTCGAAGTATTACTTTCACAGACTGAGTTGCTCTGTTTCAAGTGTTTTAAAGGCAAATGTAGCACTGGAGTCATTCCTATGACCTGTGACTCAGTATAGTTTAGTCAGTGGAATAAGATGGGACATGAAAGCATCTTTTTAGACCTTGATGGTGTTTTCTTTTTCTTTCATTCATTGATGAATTAAAGTCAATTTTACTTACTTGGGTGCATTATTTAGGACTCACCCCTTCCACAGCAAAAGAAGTGGATATCCATAAGGAGACACATGTCCCATGTAAACACCGAGCCTTGCTTTGGCTTGGAAAGATCTTGGACCAAAGAGCCTGAAGGTCAAGTGTGTCCTTTCTAGACAAACTATCCCCAGTAGCCATTTGTCCCCAGTTCAGAGGATGCAGCCAGGACAGTCACCCACTCTGGCCCCAGTCTGATCTTTATCACCTTACACAGACTGAAGCTGAGAGCAGTCAGTCTGAGCAGCGTAGAGCTATTTAGAAACTTCAACCAAAGACATGGGTCACAGTGTGGGACAGAATCACGTAATTTTCAGAACTGGGAAGACTTAAGAGGTCATCTTAACCCCTCATCTTCAGATGGGAAAAGAGGCACAGAGAGATGCTGTATCTTTCTTTGGTTGGCCTGAGGGTTTATTTGGTCATTACTTATGGAGATGTCATTCTTCAGTCAAAAGGAGAAGGGTAGATTTCTGCTGATTTCATGTCAGCCATCCTTATTAATGGATGAGCATCTTTAGGACTCACACAAGGATTCCTAGATGCTCTGCGAGTTATTCCCAAGGCACATGGTACAGTTCTGTGCCCACTGCTGTGAATACATGATAAATACAAGCCGTAAGTAGCCCTTATCTGTGCACAGCATTTTATGATTGTAAGAAACATCTTACAAATTGGAATCATGTGGCACTGACTCAATAACTCCACATTCTCTGAAAATGACTTCAAAAGAAAAAAATAGTATATATATATATATATATATATATATATATATTAACCAAACCATTAAAACATAAGGATATACCTGAGGGTGAATTGGAGGATGGTGCAAGGTTTTTACCAAACGAGAAGTTCAATAGCAGAAGACTAAGTTCAGGTTGGTCTCGGATGGTCACTCTAATGATAAAAAGTACTTCTGTGATATTATCAAATTTAAAAGATACAAAACCACATATACCCTCAATCAAAACATAAAAATGCAAAAAATATTTATCTAAACAAAGAAACCCAACCACAACTGTTAAGGTTACAAATCTAAAGAAAAGTTCCGTTTATTCTTTTGGATTGGGCAGGTTATAGGGAAAGCTTTGTAAAAACTGTACTTGGGAGAGTGTATATTTTGTTGAATGAGCATTTATTATAGAACCAATCTCTTGTTTCAAAATGAAAATCCTACCTATGTTATCTGACTGGATCACCACAGTGGCCTGACAGCCCAGATAAAATATATGTTATCATTTTTAAATAAACAGTGGGACTGAGGCTCAGGGAATTTTTAAAAACCTACCCATTTTACTTAGTGTTGGAGCTGAAATTCACACTCTGCTTCTTAGACTCCTCTGCCCCTTGGCCTCACTGACCCATGTGGTGATCATGTGTCTGACCTGGCCCAGCCCTGCCGTAATCTTCAGTTTCACCCAAGAACACGGCACACTTCGTGACAGCTATGAAGAGCCACCTCTGACTCGCCCTGCCTGCTGAGTGACAGGGGCCTCTCCCATTTTCTTGTTCCTTGAAGCTCCACAACCACATGTAGCTCTTAGAAATCACACATTCAGCTGCCTTGGCTCTGGAACTCACTAGAAAAGCTCTTTCCTAGGTGCTTTTTCTCTCAAATCCTGGAGCAGACATGGTCTCAGTAACCTTATAAGGAGCTATTGGGCAGATGAAGAAGCTCACCCTCAGAGAGGTTAAATAATGTTTCCTGTTTAGTAAGACCTAGCACTGACAACGCCCCCAAGTTCACATCTTTGAACACCGTTACAAGTTTGCTCAAATTTATATCGGATAATAAAATACCCAGGGGTCATATAAATATATACAGAGTAGTTCCACAGTTTCACTTACCTGAGGTCAGTTGTGGTCTGAAAATAGTAATACAGTGTTTGTTTTGAATCCTATGAGACAGAAAAACCAACCACATTCATATAACTTTTATTATAGTACAGCACATTGTTATAAGTACAGCACATTGCTATAATTGCTCTGTTTTATTCTTACTTGTTGTTAATCTCTTACTATGCCTAACTTATAAATTAAGCCTTATTGTGAGTATGTATAACATAGTGTACCAAGGGTTTAGTACTCATCAGTTTTAGGCATGTACTGGGGCTGTTGAACATGTCCTCTGATGACAGAAGGGGTTACTGCAGATGCCCAGGTGTCTCTCCTGTCAACTGTGTGTCAGTAATTCTTTACTGGGAATCTGGGTTTCTAACAAGTGCCCTAGGTGATTCCCCTGGTCATACAGTCACACTGTCCTATAGTGAGACACCAAACCTGGAGGCCAACTGGAAGGACGAATCTCTATTTCTGTCCTTTTTCTCTCCCTGTACCTGAATGTACACTGTGTCTCTAAAATATGTGGTTAGCTAAATACAGCTCAGCCTTCAACTCCTAGGGAAGAGTATGGCTCCTCTATTCCCAAACCAAGAAAATGGTAGGTCAGAAATGCACTGTGACTGGACATTTTTAGGAACACATGAGACAAACAAGTAAAACCCTAGATTCATAATTGCCACTGAGAATCATTAACACTACTCAAATATATCGAAGTTTCAGGGCATTTCTTAGGTGTAGGGTCTCATCTGTGGGTGACTTGTATTATTATTATTGTTTTATTTTTAACTCTATTTTACTCTTGGTCACCAGGGTTAGCATAATTAAGTTATCTGAGACAACAGATTGTGGTGAGCAAATGCTAGACGGGGACTCAGGTGATGTGGATGTTCCTGCTGCAGGGCCATGGTCTGTCCTTGAGCAAACACTTCCCATTCTTGGACCTCCATTACCCAGACTGTGAAATGGAAAGAGGTTAGACAGTCCTTTTAAGTCTCCTTCTATCTCTGGTAACCATGAATTAAATGAACAAATGAACAAAACTGGGTGCTGTAACTCAGTGGTAGAGCACTTGCCAAGAATGCCCAAGGCCCTGGGTTTGAGGCCCAGCATGCCAACCAATCAGTCAATCAATCAACAAATCAATTAACAAGTAGTGGAAAATATTGCAGAACATCTCAGTAATATTATGTATTAAGTACAACTCACTGTTTCTTTGAGCTTCTCGTTTAAGAACAGAGAAAAAAGTAATGCTAATACTTTGATGTCAAGCTTCAAATCTGACTGTTATAAATAGATAGGATTTTGGCTTAAATATATTAATGATTTTTTACTATGCAAATTATAGCAGTTGCTTAGCAACAGGACAAACAAGTGTTTCTCTCTAATTCTGTGTATGTTAGTTTAGAGAAGGCACACAATAAGTTAATTAGAGAGCAGTTGGGGATGATTTGTAAATGTCATATTAACATGCTGCTTGCTTTTACAGCTCTCAAAGACTTTAAAATAAATGGAAGCCATTGCTGATATGGTTGATTTATCTGCTGTCTCTTTTCACAAACAATATTTGGGGTAAAGTGACATGGAGAGTTCTTGGTTGCAACTTCTAATTACAGATGTGCTCAGTTCGGAGGCAGAGAGATAGAGCATGTAAAAATCTGAGCTGAAATTGAAAACTCGGGGAATTATTAGAAACCTAGTACATCAAAAGTAATACAGTCCTTTCCTTTTGCTGGAAAGAGAAGTTGGACCCAGAAGGAGCAAAGGTCTTACCCAGGAGCCCAGTATCTGTGCTTAGATGAGCTTTATTTAAACCCAGCATACGTGCTTTAACTCGGGTTGGCATAACAACGTAGTATAAGCAGGTTGGCTTAAACAACAGAAATCTATTTTCTCACAGTTCTGGAGGCTGGGAAGTCCAAGATCAAGGTATCACAGGGTTCCCTGGTGAGAGTTGTCTTCCTGGCTTCTGGTGAATTACTGTGCTCTTTTGTGCTCTCACAGAGCAGAAAAGGAAAAGGTGGCAGCAAGGGATGGAAAACCCTCTCTGATATCTTTTCTTGTAAGGGCCCTAACCTCATGGAAGAGCCCACACTCATGGTATTTTCTAACCTTAACTGTCTCCAAAAATATCCATCTGCAAATCCCATCACATCAGGTAGATTAGGACTTTGATACATACATTCGAGAAGTTGAAAGCATTCCCACCTTAACAACTCCTGACTATCATTGTCCTCCTCATCCTGAGGCTTGCCATGAATTCCTAAATAACCAATTCTTTGTTGTCTCTTTGTTAGGGTTTGTTTCTACTTCTGTCTCTTTTTCCGCTGACCCTGGACATGATTTCTGACCAACTTATTCTTCTGTCCCTTCTTTCCACCATGTTTGAGCTCATCTGTCTTATATCTGATGCATGAATCATTTGAAGGGGCAGGAGGAGGGTGCAAGAGGAGTTCTATAGTATCAGAATAAAATTGGAGATTAAAATGAAGAGATGAAGAGAACTTGTGGGGGGAACATCAACTAAGTCTTTAAAATAATTTAGTCTGAACTTGGTCTTTCAGATGGGCTCCTGCAGAACAGCAGGAAAAAGAATACCATTCTGCCACCAGTGAGTCAGTCATCAGAGAGTGTAGAAGCTCCTAGAATTATAGTGGGGTCATATTCCCATAGTTCCATCCAAGTTGAAAGTATTTAAGTCAAAATACCTTGAATACACCTAATCTATCTAACATCCCAGCTTAGCAACTCAGCACACCCGGGAATATCAGTTTGTTTCCTCTCCTGAGTGTGTTGACACAGAGCTTGAGCTTACTGCCACTTCTGAGCATCAGCAGACGGTATCTCACGATGCATCTTATGTCCAGGAAAAGGTCAACCTCAAGAGAGCAATGATGTCTACTCAATGTATTTAGTTTCAGCAAAGTTATATAGTGCAAACATCTTCAATGTAACCATTGTAAACCAGGGGCTGTGTGTACACTGTGAATCCTCACAAGTACCTCGCTGGTGTAGGCTTCAAGAAGCTTGTCCTTGGACACTCCAAAAGATTCTGAGAATTTCTCATCAAGGAGACAGTAGCTCCAGACATGCACATTGGTAACTGGCTCAGCAAAGCTGTCTGAGCAAAGGGATAAGGAATATCCTACATTGCATCTGTCCAGAAAATGAAGTGAGGATGAAAGTTTATGAAACACGCTCTATGTTGGTTAGCTATACACCTGTCAACGCTTCTAAAAATGTGCAGTCAGTGTGGATGGATAATAAATAACAGCTAACTGTCAAGTAGTTGTAAAGTTGCAAAAGTAAAAATAATTAGCCTACTTAGATTACTTCATTGTACAATTTAAATTTTGGCATACATGTATACCAGCTTAACCCACTACCTTCGTTTCAATTACTCAAAAATGTAAGGAAAGAGGCAGACTTTTTTGTGTGTTTTGGCTGAGCTGCAAGGTTGCCAGGCTAGGCTCAAATTTGTGATCCTCCTGCCTCAACTTCCTAGAGTGTTGGGAATAATGATGGACTTTGCATTTTGTAAAATCTAGCAGCTAAGGAAGAAAAATTAAATGAGAATGAAAATAGTATAGATTTTTATTTGCATTCAGAGACAAAAAATAAATTTTCTGGAAGGAATATATTTAGCCGCAACTGACAGAATATCCAACTAATAGTAGCTTAAACCACATGGATATTTATTGATAACTTTATTTATGTATTTGTTTGTTTGTGGCCCCAGGAATCGACCTCAGGGACTTGTGCTTGCCAGGCAGGCACTGTGCCACTTGTGCCACTCCCAGCTATTGTTAACTTTAGAGTAAGTCTGGATGCATACAATTGTGATGTTGGCTCAGAATATAAATGACATCAGGGTCTTTACCCTCATGGTCCCTGCTGGTGTCAGCACCTGAGGCCTCAGAACTTCATGTGAGTGGTCTACAAGCAGGAAACAGAAGAGCAGGGTGAGAGGTGTCCTTTGCATCTTTCTTCTGTTATCCAAAGAGGAAAAGAATCTTTCCCAGAAGTCCTCAGGGGCTGTTGTGTTGCACATCATTGGCCGCTACAAAGCCAACTGTATTTAGCAGAAGAGAGGGCTTAGAAAGCCTCTGTGCTGGAACCCATAAGGAAAAGGTGGGCTGGACATGCTGGGAGTGGTGGCCAGCAGAGACTGCATGCATGTTCCCACTGCCTCCTGGCCCTTTTGCAGTCAGATTCCAACACACTATCTCCTATGGGGTGGGGCTCAGGGCTTTCTCTTGAGAAACTAGGAAGTCCTTTAGTGCTGGGGAGTTATATACCTTGAGAAAAGTGCAAACTGGAGATGAAGGATATATCCTCTAGCAACCTTGTCCTTACGTAAGACAACACCACTATTCATTTCATACTGTTTCCCACCGACCTGCAATGTGACTGAGGCCCAGTTGGCCACAGGGGAATTTGTCAATCCTCTGAACTGGTGTTCTTGCCTTTTCTCTTCTTTCTCTATCCCACACCAATATTTCCTGGGATCATCTTCCAAATAGACTACTTGTAGTCAAAGCCCATTTCAGGGTCAACTCCAGGGAAAATCCAACCTAAGATATCAGCTACATGAACCTCTTTCACTTCAGATTTCAAACTATGGCAGGGAGAAGATAATGTTACCCAGGTGAACCTGTAGGAAGAGTTAATGACAAAATAGTTGTGAATGCATGTTGAGAGCTGCAGAACACGGAATGAAAGCATGGAATGCATGTGGAAGTAACATGGACTGAAAAACACAATGTACTTTTTCCTCCAAGCCATCAGGCTTAGATCCGCTGATGCCATTTCACCCAGACTTGCTAAGTACTGAGTCTTTGACCAGAGGCTCCTTCTTTGACAAGTAAAGGAAGTGTAATTGCTAAAGTGGTACTTTCCCTCAATCTCAGCTAAGAGCCTCGCTTTGATGGCTATTACTGCACTAGGATTCCAATTAGCTTTCGTTCATTAGAGATGGGGGTGATGACAAACTGGCCTGCACTCTTGCGTTATAGTTTCCAATATTCAGTATATTGACAAAGATAAACAGTTAATTTTCTGTCAGAGGTACTCAACTGGGCATCTCTTGGGATTAACTGCCTCCAAATTATACCCTGGGTTCATTTCTCCATAGGGAAAAGGGCACCTCAATGTATGGGATATAATCACCTTAATGGAGCCAGCCTTTTAAACTGAGCCATCTGTTTTCAGACAGTTGAAACTCTCACCTAATTTGGCTTAAGGTTTCATCTTTGCTGTTTTCTTTTTCTTTTTTTTTTTTTGCCTCTAAAGCTAGGAAACTATGGTCTCTTCTTTTCTAACTCCTACCCCTTCTTGGGTGCTTTTCCTTCTGGCCTCCTGGCAGATCTGTGCCATCTGCGGGCTAGCTGTCTTCTATTTTACCTTCTTCTGATAATAGCACCCATGTTAGTTCCCACCTACCACTCTGAACCCGTCCTCTGCCATTCTTTGCTCTGCTTGGTGCCCTTGGAGGCTGACCTTACAGACTGGATCATCAGCTGCCCTCGCCCTCTGGGTTTCTATTGGAAAGTACCAGAGGGTCTGAGAGACATGTATACATATTTAAGCTCCTGGTTCCCTCCTGCCCAGTTTCTGTTTCAAAGTGGCCTCTCCCTCTAGTCCCTGCCCCTGCTCCTGTCCAGTCAGCCTCTTCTACATCTCTCAGGTTCTAATAATGCCGGGTCCTCCTTCCTTCAGGCCCAAAGGTGGTAACAGATTCTTTTGCGGCCACCCTCTAGGTCCTTTACTATTCCTGTTGGTTTCCTCAGCTTGCACCGCTGTAAACAGTGCTACTTCAAGGATGCCTTCTGCCTCCTGCTGGCTGAGACAGCACCCTTTGAGGAACGACTCTTTTTTTCCCCAGATAGGACAACGGGATATTGAGTCAAAGGGCTCTGCCTTTCTTTAGACAAACAGAGGGTGGTGAGGGGAGAAACATGCAGCTCAGGCAAGCCAAGTGGTAGAGTGGTGTGCACTGTCTCTGGGACTCTAACCAAGCCTAGAGAAGTCATATTTCAAGCCCCACCAAAGTTCATTCCCGTGACAGGAAAAGCAGAGACACTGATGAGCTGCTCCTCTTGCTTAGATTTCTTTACTAAAGCATTCGTGTTGGTGGCTTTCCAGGCTGATTCCACAGTATTCCCCTCCAAGCTCTGGACCTTTCAACCAATTTCTTTCTGTCTTCTCTACCCAACAGGTAGTTTTCTCTTTCCTCCCACATAGGCATAGGTTTCTATGTCTTCCTTGATGTATCCCAAGCAGCACTTTTAAGAATTGTATTCTGCGTGCATCCACGTGGTCTTGCCTGTAACCAGCTGAGGAAAGATTTATCTTCTTTGGGGACCTGCAAATTGTTGGGGTAACCCCCACCCACACCTACACTCACAGCACATCTATGCAAACTGACCCTTCGCATGGAAGTGTGAGAAGCTGTAAATTTTATTTGTCCTTCTTTACATAAGCACTAACCCTTTCCTCTCATCTAGGTCTTGAGGGAGGTGATTTTGGTGTAACTGATTTTTTTTTGCATTTGTGTTCTTTCTGTGGTGTGAAAACAACGCACCTGCTTCTCTTTCCACCTCTGAAACTGGTTGGTACATATTTAACTAAGTTCATCTACCCCTGCTGTGGGAGCACATTTCTTTCTCTTTCTATTTCCTCCTTAAATGACCATGATCATAGTTAAAGGGGGTTAGACCTAGAATGAAGTCTAAGAGATCACTTCTTCCTTCCTTTCTTTTGTGGGTTGAACTGTGTCTCTCAAATCCAAAAAGTTATGCACAAATCCTAGTATCTGGTACTCATGAATCTATGACATGGAAGTAAGATCCTTTGCAGGTGTAATTAAGTTAAAAATCTCAAGATGAGATCATCCTGGATTTAGGGTGGATCCTAAGTTCAATGATTGGGTCCATTTAAGAGACAGAGGAGGAGGAAGAAGAGGAGGAGGTCAAGGACGATGACAAGGAGGAGGAGGAATACAAGCAGGGAGAGGACAGGAGAGAGAAAGGAGGTCATGTGAGAAGATTGCAGTGATGCTAATGCAAGCCAAGCAACACCAGAAGCCAGCAGAAGATGGAAGAGACATGGCACTGCCAGCACCTTGGGTTTGGATTTTTTGGTCTCCATGACATAGAATAAATTTAAGCTCACATTTGTGATAATTTATCACACAGACCTAGAGAACTCATACACCATCCCATTTACTAAGGCTTCAAGAGGAACACTCTTTGTCTAAATTCTCTTAGGGACTAGAGTTGATAGATGAGGGATTACAATCCAATTCTTCTGACTCCCAAGATTAATTTTTTTTCTATTCTGCCTCCTTCTTAAAGCCTTTATCCATCAGTCAAAAAGAAGGTAGATTCCCATCCCTCAGCATGTCCCCCAGTCCTGCTCTAGACTGCATGCAGTACAGCAGGCTCCATGGGTTGCTGGTGACATACTCAAACCATTAGTCCATCTAGAGCATCAGTCTCTTCAATACACTCCCTGTGCCAGGGTGCAGGACAAACATGGTACATGTCCCACACTTGAGAAGATAATGGCTCCTCAAGTTGGGGCAGAGTCAAGGGGTGTAGAGTGTAGTTTGGAACTATACTCCAGTAGGAGTTGTTCACATTGAATTTATGGAAAGTCCCCAGTCTAAGACTGTGACTTATGAGGAGGAGTGTGAGAGAGAGTATGGTGCTCATGTTGATGGGATTCCCTCTGTTATTTAACTCTGTATTTCCCAAAGCAAACGTGGAAGGGACATATGCATCCAACTTCCTTTCAGTTGGTCTGTTTTTCATAATTAATTACTCTGCCTGAGTAACATTCTGGGGTATATTGAGAACTAGTCTACTTGCAACCTAGTCCCTAAATGCAAAACAACTACATCTAATACTAAATGTGGTGGATTGACAACTGGTGTTCAACTTGTAACATTCAACTGCACTGAATCAGTGTGGTGGTGGGTGTGGGATGCCCACCTGAGGATTGTTGCCAACAAAATAAAAGAACTGGAAAAGAAAAGGAGATACTGTTGAGAGAGGCTGTTGTTTCTCCTGGGTGTTGTTTGTTCTCCTAAAGGAGCTTGTCATGCTAGCTTTCCTGATATCAGCTTGGCTGTTCTCATCATCAGAGGAGTTCAGGACCTTGTAGTCACGGAGAATGGCTACGATTCACTTTGGAAGAGCTCTCGTCCTTACTGGACCATCGTTTCCTGACTCAAGAGGGGGAGATGGTGCAGTTTAGTCTCCTGGAGAAGCTTGTTGCTCTAGCTTTCCTCATACAGACTCCACTGCTCTCATGGTCAGAGCAGCTTGGGACTTCTTTGTCACTGAGGATGGCTGTGGTACTTTTCAAGGGAGCTCTGGTCCTTACTTTGGGTGTTGTTTCCTGTCTCCAGTGCAGATCCCTCAGCCTGCTAGCACAGATCCTTTATCCTGCTGGCACAGACTTCGTAGCTTCCACCACTGACATTAGGGCCTTCGCAGAGCAGATCCATTAAACAGGCCTGCATGAGGCATTGTTAGGAGCTCTTGGACTTCAGTTGGAATTGTGCAGTGGCATTGTGATGGGCTCTGGGTCTTTAGCTGGACTCATGTAGGACATTGCCATGGAATCCTTGTCCTAAGCTAGATTCTTTGATTCATTAGTGTGTGGATAGATTTCCTGCACTCTCTTTGCATATGACTCTTTGGGTGACTATTATAAAATAATCTTATAAATTATGTGTCCTGTACTAAATTTTTCCCCTTACAAACACCCACCACAATACAAAATCAAACAAGTTATTATTGATGTTTATTATAAAACCTGGCTTTATTGGAACAAAACGGGACACATTATTACCAAGGCAGTGCCTGGCTTCATAAGAGAATTTCAAGCATAAATTGGCCAACATGCCATTTTTATATCCCCATTCCCTGCTTAAGATAAACGGTATTAAATAACCCCATGCCAGCCTGGATTTAAGTTACCCACAGGTTAGTGATCCATTTACACATCATTAACCTCCTCAGATAGTCCTAGTCTATCCTTTGCTAATATTAATTAGTTTATGGTTTTGGAGGCTAGAAAGTCCAAAGGCATGATGCTAGCATCTGGTAAGAAACTTCGGGCTGCATCATAACACGGTGGGGGGCCTCAGATGGTGAGGCAGCGCACCGACCGTCATGACAAAGCCACTCCCTTGATTAACCCTCCTATGTCAACCCGCAAATGGAATTGAGGAAGCAGCGTTCTCATTATCCCATCACTTTCCAAAAGTCCCATCTTCCAACACCATTAGCATGTGAATCTGGGGATTCATTTCTCACTTGATCTTAGCCAAAAGGCCGAGAAGTGATGAGAAGAATAGTTTTTCAGCGCATGAAATTTGGGAACACATTCAAATGTAATAGGCAGAGAGTAAGATCCTCTCTCCAGACATTAAATGTTTGTATGGCTATGCTTGCCCCTTTACATTCTGACTATCTGCCCCTCTTCCCCTCTTTCACACCTGATCATGAGCCCCTTAAGGAAAGATCCCATGTTCAGTTATTTCACCTTTGCTTGTCCCACAGAGCCTGGCTCAGTGTGAAGTACGCGGAAGGTAATTAAGAGCAATTGTTTATACTTAAATCCTTGTTTCTGTCTCTGGCTCGGTCTTTTCCTCTCTCTAAAAGAGCATGTATGACATCATTTTTGACAAAAACAGTTAAAAGACAACTGACAGGCTAGAGAAAATATCTACAACATATAGAGCAAACAACGGGTTAGTATTGAGAGTACAAAAAGAGATTTTCTAAATCAGTATGAGAGAAACCAGACCCAGTAGAAAAATTAGCAACGAGTATGAACGGCAAATCACATAAAAGGATTTCAAGTACACTGACAACCAGGAGAGTGGAATCAGAGTGGAAAATAACAATGAGACACCTCTGCATGTCTATTAGCCTGTCCAGACTTTTAGATATCAGGTAATACCAAGTCCTGGGAGACTATGGGACACAGAAAGTCTCATAGAGTTGGTGGGAATATAGCTAAATAAAGACATTTTTAGGGATCAGCTTAATTTATTCAAATCCTGAAACCACATTCTTACACCCTAGCTATTCTACTTTTCAAATCCATGCTAAATAAACACACCTGCTTTTGTCCAAAAAATACATTTACTGAGATGTTCAATTCAGCACTGATTATAAAAGTTAAACTGGTTTAGCTCTGTTATTTCTTTGCTGATTTCTTTGTCTAGTTGATCTATGTCTTGGTGACAACGGACGTTAAGATCCCCTGTTATGATTGTGTTACTGCTTATTTGGTTTTTCAGGTCTGTCTTGTTTTATACAGTTTTGCGCTCCTGTATTTGGTGCAGCAATCACTCCGTTTTGCAGTGTTCCCCTAACAGGTATGTAGTGACCTTCTTTATCTCTTTTGATCATTCTTGGTCTGAAGTTCACACTGTCTACCAACAGAATAGCTACCCCTGATTTTTTCTGGATTTTCTGTAGCATGGAGTATTGTTTTCCATTCTTTGACTTGCAATCTGTGAGTATAATTGTTCGATCAATCTTGCATTCTTACATCTGGTAATCTGAGGAACTTCACTGAAGATAACAATATGTAATATAATAACCATTGTTAATTTCCTATCATCTTGTTTTGAAATTCTGTATTGATTTTTATTTTTGTGGGGTTTTTTGTCTTTGGTGTTGTTATTTTGTGGTTTTTTTCCTCTTTAAAATAAAAAAAAAACTAAATTGGGAAAGGGAGGATTTGAAAACAAGCATAAAATGTCCACCAATGATGAAAGGGCAAAGTGTACTTTGAAAAACTCAAACATTGAATTACTGCTCAGCAATTAAAAAGAATGAACTGTTTGTCTACCTAGGAATAAGTATAATTTCCCCAGGAACTTCTCACCATTTCTGAAAAAGTATTCATGAACTGATGCAATTTCTACATGTTTCATGACCTATGCACATTTATATGATATAAAGAAACTGTTATCAGAGGGGAGCTGGATTCTTTTTCTAGACATGGTTTCTAGGTTCTTTCTGTCCTGAGCAAAGAATTGGTCATGACAAGTGCAAAAGGCAGTGAGGTTTTACATTTATTAAAGATTGCAGGAGACACGTGCTTTGCAGAGTGAGTTTGGACAAAGGAATAGAAGTGCAGTGTAGGGTAGACCACTATCTAAGAGAGAACACAGTGGCAAAAGGCTCAGGGTCTACTGTCCTTTTTGTATCTCCAACTCCTCTCAGCTGAGGTCAGGTCTAGGGCATCCTATCAGAAACCTGCTCAAGTTCCCTATCTAAGAGAGAACACAGTGGCAAAAGGCTCAGGGTCTACTGTCCTTTTTGTATCTCCAACTCCTCCAGCTGAGGTCAGGTCTAGGGCATCCTATCAGAAACCTGCTCAAGTTCCCACGAGAAGTCCACATGCAGGACTTTGGGAACTATTCTGTGCGTGTGTCCTGAGGTTTTGCAATTAACAGGTCACATCTACTGCTCCAGCCAGCCTTGCCATGCCCTAGTCTCCTGCCTCAAAGTAAACTGGAAGGGAACACAAAAAACTGACAAGAGTGAAAAGGAAGAAAGTAGAATTCTTTCTGAAGAGGAAGCGCAATCAAAGAGGCCTACGGTGGAGTCTGGCTATTCCTCGTATTTGTCTGTCCTTCTTCCTTTTAGTAACCCAGTGTGTTTTCCATCACTGTGGCAAAATACCTGAAATAATCAGTTTAAAAAGAGGCAAAGTGTATTTTGGCTCATAGTTTGGGGGGGGGGTTCTCCTTTGTACCACACCCCAACTCCTAAAGGTTCAGCCACTTTCAACAGCACCACAAGCTGGCAACCAGGAATACACAAGATCTAAACTATACCACCCAGCTGGATACCATCTCCTAGCTTCCCTTGCAGTTAAGTTGATCATGTGGCTCACTTCTGACTAATAGAAACTGAGCAAAGCATGAGTGCCAGTTGCAGGCTTAACTCATTATAACTTTGCAAATGTAGCTCTCTATGCCTTTTCCTCTCTCCAGGACCTGGAAATCTATATGTTGAAGATAGAAAAACTCAACTGGAAGGGGCTGTGTTCTTGGCCATGTGCTTGGGAGAGAGAGAGCTGCCTGTGGATCAAGAATAGTGGACTGACATTTATAAGAATAAGAAATAGACTTCTATTCTGTTAAATCACAGGGATTTTGGTGTTTATCTGGCTAGAGGCTAGCTTTACTCAAATAAACATTGGGATCTTAGTATTAATTGAAATGTTTTTCCTTTTTAAATAAGATTAATGCAGTTAGGTATTACTTGTGTAAATAAAGATAAATTTTCAAAGAAAGACAGAATAAGCCCAAAAACCTATCTTAAAAGGACAACAGTGTGCTCAGAATTTTATGTGTAATAGTGGGCACTTTCTTCGGTCTCTGCAGCTCTGTGTGAGTTCTGTTATATATCATCCAGAAAAGTGCCTTAGAGATGGTGCAAAATTCAGTCCTTAGATCTGAATTGTAGTCCTCACTGTGGATTCTGCCACCTGTGGACTCTCAGGTCAATCTCCTTAAATGTCTGGAGCTCAGCTTCTCTACCTGTAGAAGAGGTAAACTTAGGTCAGGTTTCCCAAGGGAGCAGATCCAAGGTTCTGGTGTTTGTGGGAAAATGCCCTTGACCTGTGCAGGGTGGCAGGGGGAGTAGAGCTGGGCCAAGCGACAGGTTGAATTGTGATGCATGTACAACAAAGATCTTAGCTGATTCCATATAAAGCTAGGATGGACTTTTAGAATTGGCCCAAACTGGAGCAAAGAGGCCAAGTCTTTGCAATTCCCTCCTAGTAGACCAACCTTGGGATACAGGTTTCCCTGAGGAAGGGCTTAGCCTTGACAGCAAAAAGCCAACACTCCCAGGACTGGGGAAGAAGTGCCTTAGTCCTAGGGAGATCTGGACAGGGGACCCCAGCATCCTACACATACACACATGCCTATGCGGAAGAAACTAGCCAAGACCTGGAATCTGGTAGAGCTTTGTCAATTCACCATATGAAATGATTTAAATATGTACCAGACACGCTCCAAAAGCAAATGGCAATATTTCATTAAGTTTTTGTCAAAAATAAAAACATTTCAGAAGTTTAAATTTAAAAAAAAATCTATGTAAATGGAAGCATTTTGCTAACATTCTTCTATATTATTTCTCTCCAGCATTTTTCTCTCTCTCTTGTCTCCCTACTTAGATTCATATGCATTACTATATTCAATTTCCTAATATTCATGTAGGGCTTTTGCATCAGTGCTACAAAAGAGATCATCCTATAATTTTCCTTTCTTGCACTCTGCTAAGGCTTTTATATCACAAATATGAAAAAATACCAAAATCAAATACAAATATATGAAGATCAGTTGGGTGTTACTGCTGTCTTGCCTCCTGAAGTATTGTGGGTAGCAGAATCATTAGGCAAGTGGAACCCTTAGACACTAAGCCCAAAGAAGTCCCTAGGCAGAGGTAGATTCAAATCAGCTTGATCTGACAGTTTCTCTACTCCTATATTTTAGATGCTTCATCAAAATATTTTTACTACTAGTAAATACTGTACTCAACTCTCTAGTCTAGAGATGAAGAAATTTTAAGAAATCACTGGCTCCCTCTTTATGAGTGAACACCAAGATGCTCTCTCCCTAGAACATCACATAAGTATGCACCACTCAGAAAGTTTCAAGAGGCTCAGAAAACCCCTGCAGGCCACCTGTGGATCCCAGGGAAAGAATTCATGTTCTCATGTGTCCTCAATTTCAGATTATTCTAGCATATCTTTAGGCCATTTTGGCATCTGGTCACCCACCAGAGTCCTTGGCAGTGATGCCTGATGGCCATCATTGTGGGGCATCCTGATGTCCCTTCTGGCTGGAGACTTCCTGAACCCAAAGCACTGGACCCAAAACACTGGGTCATCTCCTGTCACTCATCTCAATAAAAGGGCCCCCATGAGTCCAACTCTTTCCTCTCACCCCTCCATTGTGTTTGTGTACATACACACATGCACAAACACACCAGGTATTTTTCATCATAACGCATAATCTTGCAGAAAATAAGGAAGTTAGAAATATATAAACAAGGACCATTAAATACTTGTAATCTCATCTTTCAGAGATAACAACTATTTTCATTTTGATATATGACCTTGAAATCCTCCTTTTTTATACAGATTTGTACTTATGAAAAGATTATGTTTAATGATGATTAAAAGGAGGCTGATCTTGGGGTTTACTCTGAAATATTCATGCTTGTATTTTTAAAAAAATATTAATTCCAAATCTTTATTGGTTTTATAAAAAAAGGTTTCTGTGAACAAGAATGAGAGAGACAATTGGACCTTGTTACCTAGCCAAAAATAAGCACCAGATAATTGCTGAAGTTCCCAAGATCTTGAACTCAAAGGCAGAAAGTGGAACTCTCCTACTCTCGCGTGTTTGATTTACCCTCCAGTTTCTCTTCTCTGTTCCCGTTGTCCTTTCTCTCTTTTCCTTGCCAGATCTCTTGTTCCTTCATCACTCATTCCGTCTTCCAGCACATGGATCTGGAGCCCACTGCAGGCCACGTCACTGAGACTTCTCCTCACAAGGAAAAGTCACAGGGAATAAAGTCAGTGCTGGCACCAGTGCTCTCCATCTATCTATCTTTTTTGCCCAGCACTATTTTGTATCATTTATTTCCCACCTGCAGGCATCGTATGTTTTCCTTTGTAACTTGCACTTCTAGAAACATCTATGTACACAGGTGGCTTCTCTAACAGTCAGTCTTCCATAAACTGTCAGACTCATGAAAGAAGCCTTTCTCTGCTGAATTTATGGATTGCCAAAGCCATTTCATAAAACATGATTGATGATAATTAACATTTTAACTTCAGGCCATTTAATGGCACCTGACAAAGGGGTCAAGTGAAACTCATGGGTGTCATATGTCAAATGTCACAGCTATGAGAAGGCACTGAAGAGCAGCTGAGGATTAAAGAGGGCGTGGGAGGAGCTGCATGTGGATACTCCACGCCTGTCCGCAGGGCCCGCTTCCCACAGGTCCAGGGACACAGCCTGATCCCACATTAGAAGCAGGTGAGCTTCTGTTTCAAGGCGTGTTTGAGACCTGACTTTTACAAACACTGCAGCAGTACTCCACCCATGTCCTCATGCATTCTCTACTCAGCATGCTGAACTCTTAGGCAAGTCCATGGAGCAGCCAGTGTTACGGAACTTGGTTTCTGGGTCTTCCCAGCCGTGCTCACTCTGCATGGCAGCCCTTGCTGCCCATCTGTCTCCCTGTCTTCATTTTACTTTCTGCCCTGTCCAGGCTCCGTCTCTACCTCTGTCCTCCTTACTTCCTCCCCGCTCCTCTCGCTCTCTGAACACTTATGGATCACCCCTTGACAATGCTCCGGTCAGCCCCTAAACCCCCTTCCTGAGGACAGCCTCCCACAGTGCTCTGTCCTAGGCTCACAGATGGGATCTAAACACGAAGCACTACCAACAAGACGGCATGTGAGCCTGAAGTGAGAGTAAGTATGCTTTAGAAGTGGAACGTTGCAGTCTTCCTGGGAGGTGGCTGACACCATGGATTAGATCTGGACCCAGGGGATATGAAAGCTTGTATTGAGACAGGATCACACTCCTGCTGAGGGAGATCAGCTCCCAAGGAGGAGAAAAGTATCATGGAAGGAACAATCCCTCAAAGAGTGTTCCAACATGCCTAGATCCCAGTATCTGGGGACTAAGAAGCCCTTTGCTGACAGAGTTGAGGCCTCACAGTGAGGTGACACAGGAGATACTCAGGACTAAGTTAATGTCATAAGCAGAGCAGGGACATGGATGACAAGGTGAAGCTGCTTGTTATTTCTCCTGGAGAGCCCAACCTTAGTTGAAGACATTAGTGTTAGGAACCAATACTTTCTAGGCTTCTTGTTCCACCTGCAAACTTGAACTCTCTTTTACATACATCAGCTGATTTCATCTTCCTCATAGCCTCCACAGCTAAACTCAAGCTTTATCCCATTTTACTTATGATGAATCTGAGGTTCACATAAATTAAGGAATTGTTTACTTTCATCCAGGACTGCATGACCATGGGGCAGGACTATGTAGCCAGTTTTGCTTGATTTCTATGCCCACACATACCACCAAAGCTCCTGGCCACTGGAATATCCTATGGTGGCCAGACGGTAAGGAAATGGTGGACATAAACAATGGAATGCCATAAAACATTTCCTTACTTTCCAAAAACCTTAATTTAAATATGCAAAGGTGAATCTTTTTAAAGAAAAATAAGATGTAAAAATAGTTCATGTTTGAATATGGCCTAAATCTTGAAGGTGACATGGAAAATAGCAGAATCTGGTAAGCTCTGAAATGCACCTAGCAAGCCACAGTAAACAATGCTAGTGGGTGTGTTTGAGGAGTAAAGGGAAATAATGAGGAGTTTTCCAGTGCACTAAAAAAAATCCCCACTGTTAGGCCAACTAACATTTCCCATGTGCTGCAGTGATTCTGACCTTGCACGGTGTGACAATGTCAAGAGCTGTTGTCACCAGCCTATGAGCCTCCGGTTTGGTACTTAGAGATTCTCTTTATGCACTTAAAAGGCATCATTATTACCGAGTGGCTATTAAAGTAGTCTTGATCTTCAGAAAGCTTTTCTGAAGCAAAAGCAGAGGAAACATGTAGAGGGTTGAAGTCATTAGCAGCGACCACAGAAGGACTGACCGTGGGCAACTGTGCCATTAATCTTGATGAGGGGAAGTGTGAGCAATTCATAAAATCTACTTGGTGAGGTTTCTCCCTAAATGGACACCCCAGCAAATGACCCTATGTTTTTGCTCTAGGAAAGGAGGACACATGAGCTGGGACATCAGCTTGGCATACTGAGCAGCAGGGACACAGCAGTGATTCCAGGCTAGTGGGAAAGAGGTGTGGGGTAGAAAGGTAGAAGAATAGGCACACCTGTAATTTTGTAGAATGCTTCCCGTGGGCTAGCACAATCCTGATGTCGTTCACATTCCCTGTATACTCCTCGGACCAGTCCTGGGAGGTGGGAAAATGAAGGCCAGAGAGGTTAAATCACTTGCCTTGCTAGTAAATCCCACAGAAAGATTCGATTCCAGGTAGTCTGGTTCCAAAGGCTGTCCTGGAACTAGAACCCAGGGACTCACATAAAATACAGAAATACTCTACTACTGAGCTACTTGCAGCTTCCTCAACCTTTTTTGCACAGGCTTTGGTGTCACCTGGTCCTGAATTCATACCCAATTCTCTTACTTCCTGGTTGTTGGATCTTGGATCTTATTTAATATTCAGTCTCCTCATTTATAGAGTGGAGGGTTGTTATGACACCATGTGAAGCTCTGAGCACTGGATGCTTCCATGCACCTCACATGCATCTTCTTCTACACCAAAAGGATAGGCACAATCTTGCCAGTCCAAGACACTGATAGGGAAATGTGGGTGTGGCAGAGACTTAGGAGTCAACCAGAATCTCTGTGGCTAGGGGTCACCCAGACCAGGAGCCACAGGGTGGAGTCAACACCCTCTTTCTTGTCACCCTTTGCTGACTATCCTCTTCTATTTGGGGTTTTGGGTTATTTTGGGTTAGAGTCTCTCATGAACAGGGTATTTGTGAATGCATAAAGTTTATCTAATGAAGCCCTCACCCACTGTGAAGGTATTTGGAGGAAAGGTCTCTGAGGAGAGGGTAGAGGATGAATGAGGTCGTAAAGAGAGGGCAGATCTGATAGGGTTGTGTCTTTATAAGAGCAAGAGAAAGCAGAGCTGTCTGTTATCTGCATTGAGCATATAAGAACATAATCATTTGCAAGCTAGGAGGAGGACTAAATTGATTAGCACCTTGATCTTGGATGTCCAAGGCTCTAGAACTGTAAGAAGATAACCTTCTGCTACTTAGCCACTCACTGAGGGGTACTGTGTTACAGAAACCTGTGCTGACCAATCAGAGTCTCCCACTGAACAAGAAAGGAAAATCTGAAAGGGCATTCAAAACTGTACCTTCAATAGAAATGCAGTTGCAGCAAAGATGGCTACAAGTCTTGCTATTCTTCCTATGGACCAGTAGAGTTAAATGTCTTTCTCTTAACTAGAGACAGGTTTTAAACTTCCTAGAACAATAGAATACAGTAGAAGTGCTGTTGTGGGATTTGTGAGAATAGGTTTTAAGAGCCCTTGCAACTTCTTTTTGGGTCCTTGGAGCACTTGCTTTTGAATGTAAGGAGCTTCAAGCAGCCCATAGAAGGCCCTGCAAGTGCTAGAACCTGATCCTCCTTGGAAATGGATCCTCTAGTTCCAGTAGAGCTGCCCTTCTTACAGCTCATGGGCTAGAAATTGCAGATTTAAGAGAAAAATCAGTGATTGCCGAGGTTTTTTGTATCAAGTTAGAGTTTGATTTTTTTCACTGAAATACATAACTGAATAAGAAATCTTTCCAAAGGATGTCAATCCTCCACAAAGCTTGAGCTTTTCCAGTGTGACTTGGTTGGCACATGTGCCTAGCACATCTTCTGTGGAGGAATCTCTCCACTGCAACCATAGTCCATGTGCAGAAGGCTGGGAAATAGGATGGGAAGGGCCAAGGAAGGTTCTTTTGCCTAGATGCTGGCCTTGGATGGCCAGAATTTTGTCTGTCTTTGAACTCCTTCATAAGCTATGTAGTAAAATGTTAATATTAGGCCCCATTTTACCATGGAGAAAACATGAAATACATAGAGGCAGGGGAAAGCCATAGGCTTCTAAACTTTCATTCAGCCAACACACACACACACACACACACGCACGCACGCACGCACGCACGCACGCACGCACAGGAAATGCTGTTTGTCATTCGGCAGGAGCCTTCCTGATGCATTGAGACACGGGGCACTGGATTACATAGCACCAACTATGCTGGCTCTGGTGTCTCTTCCTCTGCTTACAAAGCCACTAATGCCATCCAGAGCCCCCACACTCATAACCTTATTTAATCCCAATTACCATGAAAAGGTCTCCAAATGTCATTCACATATGAATTTTCAGATTCAGTTTTCAACATCGAAATTGGCAGGGGGGACACATTCAAACCATAGCAGTTAATGAAGATTAATGTACTGAAGAGTAGAATGTGTTCCCACTGCCGTGTGGGCTGGCCATGGCATCAAGTAATGCTCTCAGAATAACTCGAATTCTTCCTTTTATACCTCTGTTAGTCTTTAGATTTCACAAAGGAAAGAAATCCCTGATTGGTGCTAATCTGCCTTCAACTCTTTAATGCTCACCATTCACCAAAATTCAAGTAACAATGATCTGAATCTTTATCCATGCAAGAGTTCTGTAGAATTTATGAAAGAGTCTCATCCTGAACTCCCTGGAGAGAACTGAGTCTGAAAGGACCACGACTTCACCAAGGACTCAGGTTCCTCCCATCTCTGAAACATAACATTTAGTTTTGAGACACAGTAATGGAATGGGGTATATTTATGGGGCTCAGTGTGCAAAGATCACATCAGTGTATTAGGCATATCCATCACTGTAGGCATTTATTATTTCTTTATGCTGGAAACTCTCTACTAGTAATTTTGAAATATATGATTAGTTTCTGTCAACCGTAGTTCTTTCTGTGTGTTGTAGGACACTGGAAGTTATTCCTAAACCCAAATGCAAGCCTGTGCCTGCTAATCAGCCTCTCCCCTTCCCCCGCCCCCTTCCCAGGCTCCACAACTGCAATTCCACTCTCTGTGTCTACGAGATCAGTATTTCAGCTTCCAGTTATAAATGAAGTAATGAAGTATCCATCTTTCCATTCCTGTGCAACTTCACTTTTTATGAGGAAGGTGATGTTCATAAGGGGATGCTCCTTTGCCATATTACTGGGAGATACCTATTGGCCTTGATTTCTCATTCTGATCCCAGAGTAAGGGCCAAAGAAGTTCTACTGTGGGACAAGGGGAAGGAAGGAAGGTAAGAGAAAGAATGAATCATTGAGAAAAACAGCACTTTTTGGTTTTGTTGGGGTTTTTGAGACAAGGTTTCCCTGTGTATATAGTTCAGGCTGACCTTAAACTCTCTATATAATCCAGGTCAGCCTGAAATGCTCAACCATCTCTTGACTCCAGCCTTCTGAGTGCTCGGATTACAGGTATGTATCACCATACCAAGCCACTTGTTGGTTTTGGAGACCAGTCTTAAAAGTCACATGAAGAAGGAATTTGGTTTAAAAAAAAGTTAGAAAGGGCTTTCTAATACTCAGGCTGGACCTATCTGTGTCTGGAGACAGCCAGGATCAAGAATCTTACTCCTTAAGAGTTTTTTTTATTTGCTGAAAATACTGTCTTTCCTTCTGAGTGCTGGCTTTCCTCAAGTATGTACACATTCTTGATTGAATGCTTATACTGGAGGCAGAATTTTCTTGCACAACAAAACACAAAGGACTCCTCAGACACTTCAGACAGAAGTTCTTCTAGATCTCTTCTCCTCCAATAACAAGGCATTGAGCTTTGGGATGGGGAAAAAAAGAGTTGATCTAGATGGGGAGATTCAAAGTGAATGAATCTAGATTTAATCCGGAAGGAAAAGTTTATACTTGTTACTGGGGTTACTCTTGGCCGGTTAAAGTTATCCCAACCCATCCCATCCCCAGCTACATCTGGCCCCTTTAGGTTCAACCACCATGACTCAAATCAGACCACCAGGGAGACTTGTAAAGTAGGCAAACCTCTCAGCCCACCTCCCAGTGTGATTCTTTAGGTATGGGTTGACTTTTATGGAAGCGATTCAAGAGGTACATTTTGCCAAACACTGACCAGGGCTAACTCAGATACCATGTTGCAGGGACAGGCAGCAATAGTGTAGGTAAGAGGTGGTCTCAGTCAGAGTATGGATGTAAATCTAAGAAGTGCCAGAAGTCCTTTCTCATGGAACATTTCTAACAAGGAAGGCATGGAAGGCAGAACTCCAGAGCACCAACTAATAGATTTTTACAGTCCCCAAAAATATGACCACAATAACTGGATAAGAGAATCTGAAAGGTTTGAGATGCATTAGCAGGAGCATGTTGGTGGTTAGGGAATCAGAGTATGATTTCACTTGATAGCTAGGTAAATGACATGGAGTTACTTAACCTCTCTGAGCCTGTTTCCTCACTCACTGGATAGTCATACTAGTGCATAAAATATGATGAGCATGCAAAGAAGTCTGTGCATTTAAAGGATATAGTACAATTGCCTTGATATTTGTATGCTCTCTCCAAATTCACATGTTGAAAATGAATTTCCAATGTGATTGTACTCAGAGGTGGGGCCTTTGGGAGGTGGTTAGGCATGAATACATAGTCCTATTAAATGGGATTAGGACATGCATAAGAGACCCAGGAAACTCCTTAGACTCTGGGATACCACGTGAGGGCCAAAGGAAAAGTGCTGTCTAGCAACCTGGAAATGGACTCTCACTAGAATCCGAGTCAGCTGGTGCTTTGATCTGGAACTTTTCACTCTCCGGAACTGTGAAAAAATAATTCCTGCTGTTCATATGCTACCCAGACTATTCTGTTTTAGTCTCTGAATGGACTATGACACACAGCATTGAGTCTGACACAAGGTAAGGCTTCTAGGAGTTCTAATTTTCCTTAGCAAGGTCATAAAATCTTAGAGCTGGAAGTGATCACAGAAATCATACAGTGAGTCCAGTGCTCAGGTAGTGAAGCTTGGCATGAGAGGACTCAATAAAGAAAGAGGCCCCTGGGTAGAATAATTCTCCTATTCTGCCCAAGAAGGAAGGGGCACATTAACCATGGAGGGACCTTGGAGCCTAAACCTCAAGGTCAACTTTATGCTTTTATTGACTCACTCTGCAGAGCAGAGCTCCGGGTGGGTCCAGCTGTCTGTCAGCACCAGCAGGCTCCGCAGAGGAAAGCAGAGCTTCATCCTCCCTCCCTTTGCTCTGGGGTTTAATCAAAACTGTATTCTAAATATGATTGTGGGAGATTATATTGGAGGATTTGCAGGAGGCTGACATGAGGCAGAGATGGTGGGAACAGATTGTGGCTGGGGACTGAGGTTGGGATAATCTTAGGCTCAGACGTGCCATTCTCAGGCCCTCTGCCTGGATCCCTGGAGCTCACCATCAGTTCTGGAGACTGAGCCCCAAATGGAGAACTAGATTATTCAGTGTCTTACAGCTGGGGAACTAAGAGTTGCAGAGATTTGTCCAGAGTGCATAAGAAGGTAGTAAGTGATGCAGGGAAAGCAGGCTTCTACCCTCTGTGATCCTTTTTGCTCCGCACTGCCTCCAGACCTTTGGAACAATCCTAGGTGCGGGCAAGAATTTGCTCAGGGCTGGGGGCAGAGGTCTCTGGGTCAAGAAATGGTTTCTAGAGCCAGAGGTCCTGGAAAGTAGGAAGGGCAGCCTGCTTTCCATGGCTCTCATGCCTACCTAGGGGGCTGAATGGCTGGAGGTGCATACAGGTGAGAGGCTCCCACCTGTTACTCTTTGCAGCTTAGCCACTGCTTGGCCCCCTGCCCTTTGGGTTAGAAGGGTTGGTTCCTTTTCCAATCGGTTCAGCACCCATCTCGCAGTGCTGACTCAGGGTGATGCTAAAGGACCCTCTTCCTTCTACCAAACGGTTAGTCTGATTCCCATCCTCAAGTGGGGACCACAGTGATTCCTTAGCCACCTGGGCACCTCCAGAGGGATCTACCTGGTGCCCCCCTCCCCCGAGGGAGAGGCATCCAGATCGCCTTGAAAGAAACCTCCAGCTAATGCTCTTTATTACAGGCTTTAATCCCACAAAGCCGACTGGAAATAATGTTTATCTTTTTGCAGTTTAATTTTCCTCACCCTAAGCCAGGGGTCAGCAAGGGCGACTGGAGTGTCTTCGGGGAGGCTGGGGGGTGGGGGGTGGGAACCAGCTGTTACTCAGGAGCAAAACCAGGAAGGAAAGAAGGGGTCTCCCAGAGAACGGGAGAGAGAAAGATCGCAAAGGCAGAAACTCAAAACACGAGTTGGACACAGAGTGTAAGGTTGGGGTCTGTCTCCATCACGGAGCTGTGTGACCCTGAGCCAATCTCCTGCTTTCTCATTTGATCTCAGTTTACTCATCTGAAGGAGACAGAGACAGACAGAGACAGACAGAGACGGAAAAATGAAAGAGGGAAAGTTTCAGTATTCCATAGGTTTTACAGACCTTTGAGACTCTGAAGGATGTTTTCTATGGAAAAGAAGGCGGAGCAGGGCGGAGGGGGGAGGGGGAGGAGGAGTAGCTTGCTAGTCAGCTTCTCTGTTTCTAGCTTTCACCTTTCCCTTACACACCCTCCTAGGGTCTTAAAATTTCCACCCGGCTCTGTAGCCCCCTTTCTCCCCAGACTTCAGTAACTGCCTAGCTGAGGTCTGTGCTGACCCGAAGGCGTCCCTCAGTGCTGCGCTTAGAGCGGGCAGGGTCCGACAAGGAAGTGCTGCTCTTTCCAGGACCCAGCCCTTAGAGGTGAACCCCAGTTGCCAGCCCTCCTGCCTTCCTGCCTCCATCAGCTCCTGATGGAGCATCCTTTTAGCTTACAGCGGGGGTCCCTCCTTCCCTGGGGCAGCAGAGCACTCTCTTGCTAAGTAAAGCCAAAGCTGCTGGACCTGGGAGGCAAAGTTGAGTCAGGCAGCCTCCTCCAGACAGCACTGCTGGGTATCTTTAAATACTGTCTGGGACTGGACTCCCAAGCCCCAACACTTCTCTAGGAGAGACACCAGATACTCGCCCCTGACCTCATTGGTTGGCCTGTACTGGAAGTCTTTGCTGATACATTTGATTAAAATAAAAGACTGTCCCCCTCCCCTTAGGCCCCTCTAGCCTCTGACTTCGTTGGACAGGAGCTGTGCCCAGCACTGTGCCAAGAGACACCAAGATTATCTTCACTATCCCTTCTAGCAATGAATTTACCTCCCGAGTTCAAGTCCCCAGGAACAAGAGCTGCTCTGAGACAAATACCCTGGCCTCCCTCAACCTCCTTGGCACATCAACCTGGGGACAATGGCCTGGCATAGCTGCTTGGTTGCACAGCCACTGGTTGATACTCCACAGGCCTGAAGGCCTTGCCTGTTGCCTGGTCAGCTCCTCTCCTGGCTATTAAGGGGCCCACCACCCTGTTCTCCTCAGATGAGGCCTACATTTTGTGCTTTTCTTCACCCTGATCTTGCCAAGCGCACCCCCCACACACACACAGATCAGCCAGACAGCTTGGGTTAGGCTTGATTATTTTAAAGGATGCAAAGGCTGGGAGAAGATGCAGGTGGTCCTTGGGGACCAGAAGTTACAAAGTGAAGGGCGCTGGGTAAAAGGCAGGGGTGGGCAAGAGTGGAAAGGAGGTCAGGCCCTTTATCCAGACTGGCAAAGGAGATTTGATAGAGTCCTTGCAGTGGGTGGACTGGCCCAGGCTTCCCCCCATCTTCCTCAAGACGCTGTATCTCCCCCTCTGCTCTGCAAAAGATTAGGGACAGGTCTGACCACCACCCCCTGCTCTGCGTGCAAGGACATAGCTAGGAGGGTTTCTGTGTGTCTGTCTCTTAGGTGAAATGCGAATTCCCGGTCCCTATCAAGGTCTTCCAGCTTGTTACTGTGGAGCTGAGTTCCAAAAGGGGCCCATTTCCAAGATTCTTCTGCAAATTGAAGCCATTGCGCTAACCTGCTGAGAGAGGAAAGTTTGATTAAAACCGGGAAGGCCACTTGCTGGCGATTCTAGGAAGGTGGAGGTCAGCAGGGTCTCATCTGAGGAGAAACAAGGGCCTAGAGGCAATTTGTTTGCTAGAGGTATCGCTTGGATGCCTATGTGTAAATTCAAATAACAATGTAAACCAATTTTCCAAGGCAGGAGCTAATCCTGAGAGAAATTACTACAAAGAGCAGATTCTGACAGTAATTGCTGGAGGCTGTTTAATGCTCGGGGAATGTCCCTTTGTAGAGGGAAATTCTCTTCCTTCAGTCCTCAGCACAGCCACAGAACCCAATGCTATCAGGAGACACTGCCTGGCAGTCAAGCCCTTTCTGGGGATGAGCCCTTAGGGATGAATGCTCTCCAGGGGCAGCACCAAACCAAGCTTCCAAGGCCTTGAATGCTGGAGCACTCTACACTTCTGGCGGAGTCAGGGCATTTAGTGGGCCACAGAGAGGGCTTCAGGCTGGACTTAATCACTGACCTCCAATCCATAGTATGTACCTGGCTCACCCGCCCCCCTTAGATGTCTGCAAAATCCCAAGTGTCTGATCAGCCTTGGGAAAAGTTTGGTACCAGCACAGCTAATCTTCCCCAAAGAACAGGCAGAGGACAAGGGCAATTGTCCTGCAGGGGCATGTTGAGGCACACTTGGTGTACCCGACAGAACTGTGGACCATGAAGGCATAGATTTAGACTGTCCATGTCTTCAAAGAGCAGCTATGTCATACTCAGTAAATTGTCTCCTTCTGAGTTTATTACTATTACTTGGCCTGTAATGAGGGAGAACTAGAACTGTGATCTCTAAGCATCACGTAAAGGAACGCTATGGGACAGTCTGCTACCACGTTTCTACGGGGGCTTGCGCTGAGGCAGAGTGTGTCTCCGCGCTGGGCAAGTGGTGGGTGGGTATCTTTTGGATACACGATCTCAGGGCCAGCGCCCTCGCTCTTGGGGGCCCACTACCTTCTGCTCCAGACGGGTATGGGCACTGCAGTGCAGGCTCCCTCCCCCTCGGGCATGACGCACAGTTCAGCGGCAGCCCCTGCAGGGCGAACACAGAGTTTGCAAAGACTCTGGCTTCACGGGAAGACTCTTCTTCGCACGCGGAGTCTTTGGGGAGCAGAGGTCGCACGGTGGAGCCTGGAGGCTGTCCGGAAATCATGTGGCACTCAGGACTGCGAGGCCTGGGCGGGGCTGAGGGAGAGACTTCCACAGCGCTGGCTGCCGCAGTGTGCGCCAAAGACCAGATACGTGGCTTCTCCCGACTGGGGTAGTGCAAGATCATCCTGGGGCCCCTGGGCTCTGTCGCAATGAAGTCATCTTCTCCTGACTCCGGGGGTTCATTCAAGGAAAAGTGGGGCACCGCCAGTCTGCACACCCCGCTTTCCAACCGGCCTTCTCGAGCTGCGGTGCACCGCGCGGTGAGCGAGTGCGCGCTCTTATGGAACTCCGATAGCCTATCTGAAGCTGCGGCCGCCGCCTCCTCTTCTTCAGCTTCCTCCTCTTCCTCCTCTTCCTCCTCTTCCTCCTCTTCCTCCAGGTCTTCCAGGTCACTCAGTCTGAGTCCCTGGGCTTCCTGGTTAGCAGGAACGTCTGCAGGAAATCGAGAGCAAGTGAGAAAAGCCCCAGGACCTAGGGAAAACCTCAGGAGCGCGCGTCCCTACGAAGCTTTTAGCAGGATGCGCCCTACACCCGGGGTATTCTTAGTATGATTCACTGCACCATCTCTTGCACATGCCCCAGGGCTGACACCTGCCCCTCAAAGACTCTTCTCCCTGCAGCCCCAAGCTAAGCAGAGGCCATCTGGAGCTGCTGGGGTCTGTATCTCAGTTCCTCCCTTGTAAAAAGCAGAGGGAAAGGTTTTATCCAATTTCTACACCTATAGGCGGTTGCTGTTACATTATTTTGTTCAGTGAATATTTACTGAATACTGTGTGTCCAGAATCATTCAGACACTTAGGTCTTTAAGGAGCACAACAGTGAGACATAGAGTGGAGTGACCATTCGAGGGAGGGGCCAGGCTTGGAGTTTGTAGATTTTCTCATAGTGATAAATACGGCAAAAGAAATAAAAGTGACTGATGTAGATACTAACTAGGAAGCTACTCGGGCTTGAGTAAGCAGGGACACTTTATGGGGTGCCATTTTAAAGCTGAGAAGAAGCCAGTTCTGGAGGGAATTCCAGGCAGAGTGAAGCACATGGACAAAGGCTCTGGGCTGTGCAAAGGATGGGTGCAAGGAGCGCCTCCGCAGAAAATCTATAAACCGCTTAATGGCATGTGAAACCCATCAGGTGTGGTGGCCAAGGCTGTGAGTACCTTTGGTGTCACCCTCTAAGGAGCCCAGTGACTCCTCCGTTCTCCCCTCCACCTTCCTCTCCTCCCCGCCTTTGTTCTTGGGCGCCCACGTCATCTTGTTCTCCTTCTTGAGGCGCCGGCGTGCGTTGGCAAACCAGGTGGACACCTGGGTGAGGGTCATCTTGGTGATGATGGCCAGCATGATCTTCTCGCCCTTCGTGGGGTAGGGGTTCTTGCGGTGCTCGTTGAGCCAGGCCTTGAGGGTGCTGGTGGTCTCCCGAGTGGCGTTCTTCCTGCGTCCTGCACTGCTCAATTCCACCCCACCATACCTGTGGAGAGAACCCAGCTCAGATCTAGGCTGGGAGTACACTGTGCTGCTCAGAGCAGTGGACAGTCTGCTGCCTGGATGTGTGGCTCTGCTCCCTCCTGGCCCCTCCTCCTCACCCCCGCCCCATCCACAGCACTTTAGCAGGGGAGCCAGCTACCAAGGAGCCCCGCTCCTCACCGGTCATACTGGTACTGCCCCAGGGTTGGCTCGTAAGGATAATAGGTTCCTGGCTGTGTCAGGCTTGGTGTCAAACTCCCTGTGGCTTCCTTAAACTCATACTGTGGATTCTGGCATGGGAGAGAAAAAAAGAGAATTCAGAACTGTACTTGGGCAGGATGCAGGTAGGGCTATGAGTTCTGTGGGCAAGTCCACTCACATCCTGGTACCACTACTCTTATTGGCTGTGAGACCTTGGGTTGAGTTGTTTAACTACTCTGTACCCGAGTTCCTCTATTGGTAAAATGGTGATCATAACCTATAGGTTACTGCAGAAGACCAGGCTGACAGAAGGCTTGGTAGAATCCCTGGGGCAGAATAAGCAGTAGTTAAATATCAACTACTGTTATTCTTGTTACTTGTGTGCGCCACCACATTCAGGGCAGCTAGACACTCTCAGCTTCACTCTCCTCCCACAGCTATCCCTGTCCCCTTGCATCTTGTGACTTTGGGTAAGGTAGTTGAACTCCTTTGCAGCTCAATTTCTTCCTCTTGAGAATAGCGATGACCTGTCTACCTCACAGAATTAATAAAAGTATATTCTCTAAGCATGCTTTTGCAGACAGCAAACTGGAAAGTGCTGTGAAGTTGGCTTTTCCCGTCATACAAGACACAACCTTAAACATGTCCTTTCTTAGGGAGTTGTGCATCCCTTCTAGATTTTCCCTGGAGAGGCTACAGTGGATTTCACTTGCAGCTACTGCCAGTACCCCCAGATTCCACCCTGCATACTCACCAGTGCCCCATACAGTGCCGTTGGCTCTGGGCCATAGGGCAGGTAGCCAGGGTAGCTCTGGGCAGCTGCTGCAGCTGCATAGGGGGCTCCATAGATGCCCAAGGCTGCTCCCAGCTCAGGCCGTGCACTGCCCAGTAGTCGACTGTCATAGGGTGTGCAGCAAAGAGTGGGTGCTGGGGTGGAGCCTGAGGCCACATCTGAGACTGCATGTGGGGCAGATTCGCAGCAAGTGGTGCCAGAACTTGCAGACATCAGAAACTAGAGGAGGACGATGGGAAAGGGGTCACTGGAGGTCAGAGGCCTGAGCCAGATGATTCCCTCCTTCACTCTCTTCATTCTAACATGTGCTCAGCATTCTGCTACCTTCTGCAATGGGACTTGTCAGAAGGCAGTTTATTCAAACTGCTCTTGTAGATGTGCTTATCCCATTGCGAACCCTCCAGAGTTCTAGAGGGTTCAGGAAATGTGAACGTTTAGAAACCAGAATTAGAGACCAAATCCCTAGCCTGTCTCCATTCACCCCTAAGAGACTCTACACAGGTAGAGGGAGAAGTTACCTTTAGAAACCATCATCAACATTAAATCCTATTCCCACTTTATAAATAGGCAATCCAGGACCAGTAAGAGGAGAAAGGTCCAATATCACACAGCAGGTCAAAGGTCAAGCTGGCACTAGACCCTAAGAAAATATACCAGGTACTATGGGGAGAGAAAAGGAAAACACTATTGGCGTCCCCAGAATTTCAGCAGAAAGCTCATTATTGCCTGGATTGGAAATTCTAGAGAGCTTAAGCACGAAGGGCAAGAACAGAGATCAGCAAATGAACTACAGTATAGTAAGGAAGCGCTCTGGCCTGGAAGTCTTTCCAGAGTCTTCCACTCACCTCACATCTTGAAGCGGTGGCCTGACTGGAAGATCCCTGAGATCCCACCCTCCTCGCTGAGCACGGAGTCAGGGCTCCTGCATTCAGGTCACGGGATTTTCCAGCATGCACTCGGGAGTGGGACGTTTTCAGTCAGGAACCGGGGTATCATAGCAGGCCAGCACACACTGCCCAGGTTGCTCCCTCTGGCTTCCCCAGCGACACGCCAGAGGGAAGACGCTCAGGGATGGGCGCGAGGGGAAGTCAGGGGTAGGAGCGCAGCGCGCACTGGACACCCGTTCTACCAGCCTGTTCCCGCCCCCCAAAGGCCCTTCTTACCTGGGAAGCGCCGCCGCCGTATGGGTGTCCGAAGTGCGAGAAGGACATAGTGGCTGTTCTTGGCCTGTGCCCCCCTTCCCTTACGAGCTCCCCTCCTAGCCCCAAGGCTGGATGCCCCTAGCCAAGCGTCGTCTCCCTCCTTACACCGCTGCCGAAGCCCACCGCCGGTTGCTCTGCAGGCTTGGCGCAAGGGGAGGCAGAGCCGAGGGCAGCGCGGCTGCCGAGCCCTGCGCTCCGGAAGGCGCCCCTCCGACCCGTGGGGTCCAGAAGACAGAAGGGCCCATGGATGGGAAGGGAAGGAAGAAGGCGCGGGTTCCGGTAGGCGCGCGGTGGCGAGGCGCGGCTCGGCGCGGGACTGTGAGGCTCTGGAGGTGTCCCGGTCCAAGGTGGCCAGAGGCTCACTGTGACGTCACGGTAATCTCGGGATGTCAGACGGGACCCCAGGCCCCGGGGCCCCGGGCCACCAAGCGTGCCAAGCGCAGCCAGCCCGTGTGTGCGCGCGCGTACTCTCAACCCACACTCACACTTGCTCCAAGAGGTTTGCGCAGTCGGCGAGGAACGTCAAAGACCCCGACCCTCTGCTGAATGCTAGATTCTACCCTTTTTCCCCCTCAAGCTCACGCGCGCGCACTCACATAGAATCTCTACAAATTACCCAGGAGAAGTAGGAGAGACGCCTCCCTCTACGCCGCGCAGGCCCTGGACTCAGCAGCGCTCTCACCTCCTCCCCTGCGGCCCCCGAGGAGGCGAGAGGCAGGCCGGGCGGCAAGGGAAGAGAGAATACAAAAGAAGAGACCAGAGAAAAGTGGGGGAGAAATGCAAGAGGGAGAAGGAGGAGGGGAGAGGAAAGAAATATGTCTAAGTGAACAGAGGAGCGCGCGTGAGGGGGAGGAACCGAGGTGGGAGGCTGGGCGGAGGCTGAGTTGGCAGGTGGAGAAGAGCGGAGGTTGGGGGAGAAGACTGTCCAGCCCAGCTCCTCAGCCTCTCCGCGGCAGGAAAGTTTGTTTGCACCACCGGCCCGGAGTTGGTTGGTGCAGCACGGGGCTGCCTTGGTGGGTCCCACTGGGCGGCCCATCTTTGTGTCCTGGGATCTGCCTCCTGCTTCAGTCTCTGGCTAATACCGGCTCTCTAAACCTTGGCCTCAGATCCTTGACCCTGGGCTTTTCTGCAGCCACCTGGCCTCCTAATAAGCCGAGTAGCACCCCCTTGGCCAGGGCTCAGGAATCTTCAGAAACAGCCTGGAAAGGCGCTAAGTGTGACCCGTGGGTTCTGCATATTTCGAATTAAGACCCCTGAGCATCTGAGGGCGAGGAGTGGTTGCCTTGCGGGAGCCTCCCGCGGTGTTAGCCAGGGAGCCAGGGAGCAGGAAGGCGTCAGGGTCGGGCTGCAGCCACTGTGCTCCGCTGGGGGTGGCGCTGGAGAGCCGTCCTGAAGAGCTCCAGGAGGAGGCCCATTTCCTGCGCTTGCCAGAAAGCCTTACTTGGCCCGTCCGTGTGCACCTACCCTATCCGCGAGGTCCTCAAAATAGTACCTACAGGCCTGACTAGGGTGGCTTACTGATGCCCAGTGGAGGGCTTTGTCCTCTAGCACCACCTGGGCGAGGCATGGGCAGTTTGTCAGCACTGTAGACTCTGTGCACCCTAAATCTGGATCCCCAGACCCCAGACTCCCTTCTGAGGGCCTCCACACTCCACTAGAGGTGAAGATGGATTGTCAGTCTGGCTAGAGATCTTAGGCCAGTGCCACCAAGCACAGGGTGGAGTTTGCAGCCAGGAAACACCAGGAAGCCTTTCCCTTGGTTCGGGGACTTAGGGAACAACTTGACACTTCATAAACCTCTCTCCCAGGTCCATGTTGAAGCCCCCTGGAGGAATCATGGTGCTTAGTTTAAGGGCCCAGTTAGAAATAAATGTTCTAACTGAAACACTAGAACCTGTGGCCCAGAGGACAGGACCAGTGCTGGGTTCTTGCCAGGCAGAGGCAGCCAGTTATAGGAGTAACGTCTGCGGCCATCTGGAAATCTCTTACCACCAGCTTGCCTGTGGCACCTTGCAGAGGGCACCTGTAAGCCCCAGATCCCACGACTTCTTCAGAATGACATTTCTGGCTCTACTTGCCCCCCTCCACTGCTTCTTTTTTCTTCACAGATTCTTCAGAATGAACAAGGAGTTTAAAGAGGCCCCAGACCACAGGCTTCTTTGCCAGGGAGATTATTAACACGAAGACAAGCTCCATGCTAAATGCTGAGATACCTAACTGCTGCTGTAGAGTGTGATTACCTTGGAGAAACCTTGCTATCAACCCAAGATACTTCTAGTTAAAAAAAGAATTATGCTCCTGGCCAGATTGACTTAGTGATAAAAGTTCACATTAATAAATAGATCCCTTGATTTTTCAAAATGCACTTTGGAGCCATCCACCCATTTGCAGATTGGATACATCTAGACTATTTTTTTAAAGAATTGGAGAGTATTCATTAAATTAGTCCCTTGGGGATGATTACTACTAATTAATTAATTGCAAACATTTCCAGGGGGAAGGTATGTCAATTGTAAGGTAATAAAATTAGATAGTTGAAGCACTTACTCAGCAACTTTGCCCATTTGTTCCTATGCAGAATTTTTTTATGATAGAAAAATGGG
Organism: Dinomys branickii; assembly: GCA_004027595.1. Lineage (NCBI taxonomy): Eukaryota > Metazoa > Chordata > Mammalia > Rodentia > Dinomyidae > Dinomys > Dinomys branickii. Next base: position 146,077 of record PVLD010000936.1, on the reverse strand, counting down.
GATGCTGGAGGAGAAAAAGCATTAGCCTTGTCCCCTGACAATATAGTTGTGAAGCAGCAACTACCATATAGGATTTATTGATTTTCAGCTGATTTATAAGACCTTTCTGGTATCAATGCTCTGCACAGGAGCACCTGGCCCACCTCTTGTCTTTGGTCTAGGATTAGAGAAAAGCAACAAGATTTTTAAAAGAAGACAAAACCCAGTGACAAAATAAATTGCTAAGAGTATAATCTCAGCATTTTTCTTCTTCTGTAGCAACGGAAAACAGACAAAAGAATATGTTTTATGTGGTAGCACTTTATGGATTGTCTTCAAAGGCACTTTATCATTTAGGGAGCTTCTCTTAGACTGTTTCCCAGGGAGGAAGGCATTGTCCCCGTTTCGGTCCTTGTAAGACCTTGATTTAACATTTCCTTTTCAGGGAGAGTTCCCTGTAGTGATGACATTCGATTGTTACCACCTTGAATATGTAGTAGAATTCCCTAAAAATGGTGATTACGAGACATGCCTATTCCATTATTTTGAAGCTCCCATAACAAAACAAAGCCAGTAGGCTAAGCCAATATCAGCCTCTGTCTAGCAGAAACCTCAGGTGGAAAGAAGTCTGTTTCTTGGAAAGTCTGATTCAGAGATGCTGCAGTAGAATTTCCTTTCGTCTTCCTGTCTCCTCCCAGGCCCTCACTTCTGCAGCCTGGTGCTCTGGGCTTCTCCACTACGGCAGTTTTTCATTGCTTTTTTCAGCACTGATTAATTTACTTTCAGGGGAAAAATCCCCAATTGTATATGTGTGCACATAGAATTTTATTGAAGCAAGCAAATAAACCTATCAAATACAAACCCTCCCAGTTACATTTAAGGGAGTCATCCCACCAAATGTATTTTGAACAAATGATATAGATTCTTTTGTTATATTGTGCAACATGCCTGAAAGTTCCTCTAGCTGCTCATTAAAACTAATATGAAACAAAGCAAACAAAGGCCTATTTGGACCATAGAGAGTACTAATCCACATTGTTTACTTGAAGTTCATATTGCTTTGCTTTAAATGCACTGAAGTTTCTGAGCAGGCAAAGTAAAGGATGTGTGTTTGACAATAAGCTTGAAGGAAGCAACCTCAACAAAAAGAGGAAAACAAATCACACTGCATTATTCTCGGCTAAAACTGCCTATGATTTCCTAAAGATTTATAAAGAGAAGATTTTACTGGGGGAAAATAACAACCCTTAGATGCTCCCAAATAGCTTCCAGTATCTCAAGTCACAGATAGAATGAGTGGCATGAGCACAGTAACATCGCTGAAAATGTGATAAATTATATTTTTAAATATGGAGTTTTAGTGACTGGTTTTGAACTGAGAAGAATGAGATTTCCTCAAATCCATGCATGAATGAACAAGTGCATCTGGACAGATGCATCCATAATTTATACTGATCAGTCACTGCAGGTCTCTCGGAGTAAAGCCCAAATGAACACTAATTGTTTTGACGGAAGTGGTGTGCACCGCATCTGATTGTGAAACGCAGTGAGTCCCTGAATTGCCTGAATACATATTGTCAACAACTCTGGCATCAGGAGGAGAAAATAAAAAGGTAATAATTCCCAGATGGGGGTGTTGATGTTGCTTGTCAGGGAGGTGGCACACAGAAAGAATGAACTTCTTTGAGGTAAAGTCTAAAATGAGCCTGAATGCAGAGATCCTGGCTTGTCGACCCTGTGCCTGAAGTTAGAGTTAAAACTGATGGCTTGTGAATAACCACAAAATTCCTTTGCATTGTTTTGAGTACTTGAGAGATTCCTAACACCTCTGCTTTGTTTTGTTAAAGGCTCAGGATAATATTGGAGAGGTGAGAGGCAAGCCCAAGGTCATTACATAGCCACACACAAGGCAGAGTAGAGAGAAGACCTCTTGAGTTTGAGTGTCTATAGGAGACCATGTTTCAGACACACACAACAGAGCCAGGAGATGTTGCAAACTCCAGACGAACTTTGTGAATTCCTGTTTAGTGCCTTCTGACGACACTGAAATTCAGCAGAGAAAATGTCTAAAGTGATGCCACTATGAGCAAACAAGTTCAGAGTCTCCTCTGCATGCCTTTATACCCGTCTCTACTATGAAGGGCTTATGTGATAATTTGGGAAGTTTAGAAGTTGTATAAATCGTTAATATGACAAAGAGCAAACAGAAAAGTCTGTGCATAATAAGTATTCAAAAATAGCAATCAAGACAAAGAAAAAAGAAAGGAAGGAAGAAAAATGAAAGAAAGAAAGAAAGAAAGAAAGAAAGAAAGAAAGAAAGAAAGAAAGAAAGAGAAAGAAAGCCCCTGTTTTAAAAAAAAAAAATCCAGCTGAAATTGTATATCTACCCTGGTTTACAAAACATTAGAATTTAGTTACTGACAATTTTCAGAAAGACAATACTTTTTAAGCTTTTTTTTTCATCAGTAAATTAGAGAGTTTTGCTGTGTTAGAATCTCACTTTCAAAGCCATTTTTGGGTGTAGCAGTTCTTTACTATGTGAATGATAACATCTTTCTAGTGATAAGCTCAAGGCATCTGATGTGTTTTCATGGAATTAAGCTTTACAGTAAACAACAGATGTATGGATTTGAAAATCAGGGAACAGATTTTGAAGGCAAAGTCTTTGAGAAAGAAATACAGGTACATAATAAAAACCTTAAAGAGACAACCTGTAGGGACTCATGGGGATAGCTATGCCATGTCCTGTTTCTTCTCTATGTGAGAGAACCTGGGGCTGTCCTTAAGTGTACAATTAGGGAACAGAATTACAGCCTAGACAAATATGAAAAAGAATCACAGTGTTGCTGGCTTCAACTGCAGTAGGGATGGCTAGTTTTGCATACAGCCCTGGAACTGAAGCATGGCTAGCCTGCAGTTCGTAAGAACAATATTTGGTTATTCTTGACCTTACAGGACTTCACTGCCACAGACATTAAAGCTTCAATTAAAATATGAGCAGTTTCAAGCCATACATTTTGCATCTGATTAGTGGCATTTCCCCAGTACTCTCTTTCAGTAAGATTTCTCCTACTTTTAAAGCTGAGCATTAGAACTGATCGGGAGTGTTCTTTTGTGCCGCCTGGGGCCCAGTACTTTAAGGAAGCTGGACGTTTGTAATGTCACGTGCTGGCCAAGGTGATTTATGAAAAATCTTCACAAATCAATAAAAATATAGGAAATATATCATTTAAAAAAGAGAGAGGGAGAGAAACACACGAGACATGCCCATTAAGGGCATAGCCATTCTAATACCTGGATGTCTGCTTGGGTCTGCAATTAAAAACATTCTGATAATAAATCTCCTTGCAGTCTCTTTTAATGCTTTTAACTTTCCTAAAGGTTCAAATTGGTATCCCAAAAATGTGCCAGGACTTTCACAAGGTATTTTATAGACTCATAAATAAATATGGCAATTAATCTATGCTGTATTTCTTTCATATTTGATGACAATTTATTATGGCATTCACCCATTCGGTGCACAAAAACTCTAATGCACTTAAAATCGGATTTCAAACCAAACATTTTATGGGAAAATATAGTATTGATCATCCATTTAAAGATATCATGAAGATGATTCATAACCTGCTGTAAAAAAAGATCTCATGAGGACCTTACAAATGAGTGGGACGGTGGAAGTCTATTCATAAAACCAGAGCTATCGGGTCTGCTCTTCTTGTTTTCTTCATCTATCTTTGAGCTTTTCCAGCACTGATTACTTTTGCATGTTGCCGTTTTATAAGAAAAATCCCCTTCCATGACATTTTTCACAGTGACAGAGGCTGTGGGATTTCACAGTAAGTATTTTCTGCTGCAATTTTTTGCTGACATCGTAACTGTGGAAAGTTTCAGGGGCAATAGAAGGTGTTTCTGTCACTGTGGAGGCAAAGCTCTTGCACGGCCCCCATCAGACTTGTTTGTTACTGGCAGCACAGGTCCTATGGATTTTTGAATATTGTTTGTGTACATAGACTATCAGACAGCAGTGAGAACATAAAAGAATCCAAGGGTGCCAGCCCTGCATTTTGCGTAGTATGTAGATTATTTGGGAGGAAAATCATGTCATTCCTTTAGCAGACCCTTATTGTGTACCTACTGAGTACCAGCCTTGGTTCTAGGAGCAGAGAGTTCAAATCTGAAAAACAACAACAACAAAACAGATTTTTGTCCTGCCTGGTGGTGCACGCCTGTAATTCCAGTACTTGGGAGGCTGAGGTAGGAGGATCACAGGGAGTCTGAGGCCAGCCTGGGCTTTGCAGTGAACTCAAGTGCAGCTTGAACTACACAGTCAGACTGTGTCTCAAACAAACAAACAACCCCCAGAGTTTTGCCCTCTTGCAGCCTTTGTTAATGAGTTGAATACTGTCAAATCATTTTTGAATCACTTATCAGCTTCATAATAATTTGGGAAAGAGGCTTAATGCTTTTCAAATACTCAAGTCTCTAAGAACAAGGTTATATAATATTTTACATTATCCTTCATTCATTCTATCAGCAAGCATTCAATGAGCATATATTATTAAATAGCAGTGAGTTCAAAGCTGGAGATTTAGTGGTCAGTCAGTTTAAATCTCTGCCTTCATGAATTTTATAGTTTAGCTACATTATTTACCTGAAAAGTAGGTATTATTTAGTGCATTTATAGAAGTTAGGAACTAAGAGAGCTCCAATTACCCAGTGTAACAGAGCTGGTATTGACAATATGTGGTTTCAACTGAAGGTTTTGGCTTCAAAGTCTTGGGAAAATAACATTTCAATTAAATATTTAATTGCTAAGCTAATATGGTTTCAAGAAAAAAACGAATCTTTTACCTCATCTTTTATGTCTATCTGAGACCAAATATTTGCATAGAAAAGGAAAAGTTGGGTCAGCCAAACAGAGACACTTCGGTCTCCTTGACACCGTTACCTTTGGATGCTCAGGTGATATTTTGCACTTGTCTTCTGATGACCAATGCCATCATGATACCCAAGTGACAGGTACAGCTCATACATGCAGGTTGGTGGGGTCGAAGAGGGAGTGCAGCCAGGTTGGACTTTACGACATCAGCCCCCTGGCTACCTCAAATCTACACACATTATTCGATACATGTGCGACATTTTCAGAACCTGCTCTTGTGTATTCTCCCAGTCTCTCCAGGGGTCAAACCGGGCAGGTTTCTCACCCTGTTTGCACACATGAGCCATGGATGTTCAGAGTGGTTAAACCACTTACTTAGGTCACTCAGTTCAGGTTACTCAGGTCTGACAAGCATCAGAGACAACTAGGAAACTTTGGATGTCTGAATTCCTGCCTGGTCTGCTTCCAGGTTTCAGTACCTTTTGGAACTGAATACTTTTGGAAAAAGCATAAAGGCCTTAAGAAAGGTCTGACCTTGGAGTTACAAATGGGCTTTCAGTCATGGCCTGACTGTTCTTCCCAGGCCTGGGAAGTGGACCCCTCGCTTTTCCAGTTTGGTTGTGCAATTACCATAGAGTTCTCCTGGCTGTTTTAAAGCCCTGTGCGCCTTTGCCTTCTTCTTGTTCCGGTTCACTCCAAGTATGCTAAGTGTGAAGCATTTTAATCAATAGTATAAATTCAAAAGGATTTCCTTGCTCACACTTTGATCCCCTCTGCCTCAAACCTGGAGTCCTGCAAAGAGGATGTCGAGGCTGGCTCCATCACATGCTGTTCCGAGGCTGCAGAAGTGGAGGCATTGGGAATAATACGAATCTCATGGTCAGGACAAAGTAGACCTGACAAAGACAGCATGAAATACACAGGCAGGATTAGACTGTCAGTGTAGGCCGGAGAACATAAACCATTTCCTGTGTCACTCTTAGGCTTGAGGGCAGAGGTAGAGCAGAAGGGAAATGTGCAACAATAATTATGAAATATAAATTTATATACACATAAAGGGAAGCCCGCGAGTGGCTGTGAACCACTAAAACACCTTTTGCATCATAAATGCCACAGGGATATGGAAAAGTAGCATGGGGATTAAGGCTATCTTTTTGCTGTATGACTAATTTATTACTCCAGATTACACAGTTAAAGGAGAAAATGAAAACTGATATGTGGCTGTTTCTCTGTAAAAGTTAAATGTGAGTAATTGCAGGGTCCTGCCCCTAGTTGTAAACACGTGATGGTGGAGAATAAGGTGAAGAAAGTAAAGTATTGGGTTTGCAGACAAAATTCTGGAATCCAGCCCTACCTTTGCCACTCACTGACTAGGAGACTTTGGGAGGCCTCAGTTTATGCATCTGCAAAATGGAGGCAATGGCTCAATGATCTACAAAGGCCCCTTGGGTTTAGACATTTAAGAATATGCCTACATTTCTTTTCCCAGGACCTTGAAGTCCTGCTAACTTTAAATGTGGACTTCCCTGGGAGATTCTTTTTATCATGAATGGTGCACCGGAATCTTTAAAAAGCACAGCTTTTTTTTTTTTTTTTTTTTTTTTGTGGTACTGGGGATCGAACTCAGGACCCTGCGCTTGCTAGGCAAGCACTTATTCCACTGAGCTATATCCCCAGCCCCCCAAAAGCACAGCTTTCTAGCCTTGCCCTCTGAAATTCTAAGAAAACCTGCCCTAGAGCCAGAAACTGTTCAAGAGAATATAAAAGCAGAACAAGCGCATGGTCAAAAGCCAATCTGCCTAGGGCAGATGCGGTTGGCTTCTAACTGCTCCCTGTTCCTTCTTTGCTTGGACCTGGGCATCTCCTGGCTTCCTAGCTGGTATTTTTTTTGCTGCTGGGGGGAAAGAGCATGCCATGTGACCCAATTCTGGCCAATCAGACTTTGAGGAAACCTGCAAGAAGGATTTGAAGAAAGCGGTTGTTTCCGTGATGAAAGAGGGTAGACAGCAGTGCCGCTTTCCCTCCTCCTGAACATGGCCACGATGCCTGAAGCTGCGCGTTCATTCGCTCGTCCGCTTGGCACCTGCTAGCTGCCCCTCACCCTGCGCTCGGCAGGGCCTACAGCGCTGGGAAGTGGCACAAACAGAGCACAAGTCCCCATGTGCAAGCGCTGGGATTTTAAAGCAGATGGAAGACATGTGCAGGCATGCGCACCTCCTCCTGGCTTGCTAGCTGTCATTTCTGCTGGGGGAAAGGGGTACGCCACCAACGGCAGGTGAAGATAAATTCCGTGGTGAGACAATAAAGCAAAGGTGGGGTGCAACCGTGAGCACAGGGCCAAGCTGATTGCACAAAAGTAGCCCCAATACCAGGGAGCCAATAAACCGCTACTTCGGGACTCCTGGATATGTAAGACAAATAAACTGGTTTTGTTTAAGTCTCTGTTAATTTGGTTTTCTATTACTTACAGCTGAATGAATTCCTGAGACGGGTTAGTGGGGGTGCAAAGAGACGAACAAGTCATCTGATTATTTCATCTCTACTCCCCAGAGTCATGGACTCCTCTAACAGTTTCTTGGCTGCCTTCCAGAAGTTTTCTATGTTAATACAAGCCAGATAAATATAAGCTATATATACAAGCCCTCTCTCTCTCTGACACTCACACACACACACACACACACACACACACACACACACACACACACACAGAGGCAGGATAGCAGGTTTGGGATCCTGGAAGTAGGCAGCCATCAGAATATGGCATAATATGTAGACAGGCAGCCTAACCACTTCCTAGCTGTGTTATCTTAAGTGCAATGTTTAGCCTCTATGTTTCGATTTTCTAATTCATACGAAGGGGATAATAAGCCTCACAAACAAGGTTTCTTATGATAACTTCCTGGGTTCCTATGGAAGGTATTTCTAACTGTACCTGGCACATTGTAATCACTCAGAAACCTTAGTTATTTTTGCACGTCATGAGCATCATTCTATCATTTTTCCATTTCACAATTTCCTTGTATGTCTTTCCAACCCACACATAGAAATCCCTCTTTTTGACACCCGTGTCGTCCTCTGTAGCATGAAAAAGGCATTTCCCCCTTTAATGTCCACAGGACATTTTGAAAAATGTGCTTGAAGGAGGACTATATTCTAGAAGGATCTATGTGCGACACAGAAGCTGGCTCCCAGCAGGAAGGAGAATGTGCTGAGCTGGGCATTCTTTGATGTCCTGTACAGTACACAGTTCTCTGTCCTCTGCTTTCTCACACTCCATCCTGTACACTTTTTTTAGTTATGTGTAGGGTCAAATACACTCACATGGTAGCATTTATGATACACCGTCCTGCAACATCTAATAAGGGATTTTCCGGATTTTTCTCCCATGAACTTACATATCCTATTTTAGGATGAATTAAATAATAATACTAGTAATAATAATAATGAAGCAAACCCAGATGTCCTCATTGTGGAGAGCATGTTAGCTAATATGGTGATATTAATCCTATGAAGAAAGAGGTATTTAAATGGCTAAAATAACAATTAGTCCAGTGGGAAACAAAGGCATTAAATCAATCAGAGTAATAATATATCATGTGAAATACAGGAGGCAGAAGGAGCATAAAGGGCAATAGGAATAACTAGTCATGCCTAATCACACCTTACAGAAACGTGCAAAGGATCATGAAATGATCTAGGTGAAATGGGCTACATGGAATTCTAATCAGAGAAGAGGGGTATTCCAGGTAGTAGAGAGAATCACCCACGAAAATCCAAGGAGTGAGACACTCAGGGGTCACAACAGTAGGTTAGAAGGGGTGGATGGAGTGGAGCCAAAGAAGCTGGTTGGGGGTGGATCGGCAAGTGTATTGCGTCCAGCTGACTTGCTGAAGAGCACCAGCTCTGGCCTTTCCTGAGTACAGTGCATTATAATACCAGAATCTCCTACTTGTGCCAACATGTACTTTCGGCTCTTACCTGTCCCACTACCTAGTTCCATGAGAAAGTGAGTACAGCTGATGGGCTTTGGGAAGGGATACAGTAGCACAGGAATGGACAGTGGGGAGCTGAAGATGATGTGTCTCTGTCTCTGTGGGTGGGTTAGCAGAGACATTAGTCAATATTCGCCAGGATACAGCATGAATGGATGCAATAAATCCACTTCAAGAATGAAAGGCTATATGAAATGGGCAGTGGGATGAAAAGGCAAGGTAGGTATCCCCCCTTGGAAGTTAGATCCAGGGATTGCAGCAAGAGGCACTTTCAGCCAGGGTGAGTACATTTCTCTAGTAGCCACAGGGCACTTTCTTTCCAGAAGACTGCCATTAAGAAAACTTGGCCTTCAGTAACTATGTCCCCTTTAATAAATGTCGTATTCTTAAGATAGAGAGAGAATCTGATTGGTCTATTTTTGTTGGCCCAGTATCTTTGTGGCTGAACCAATCAACTGTGACCACAGAGTGGTGGGATTGTTAGCCCAAACCTGGCGGACCTGTTGTGAGCCACAGGGAACTCTTCCCCCGATCCAAAATGGCAAATCACAATTTCTTAATCCTTGGAAAGAGTGAAGAATGATCTCCAAGAATAATGCGAGTGGTCCTCCACTCAAAGCGAGGAGTGGGGGTGGTTAGAGCTACCCTTGTTGGACACAGGCCCTAAGAAATTTGGACTTCATAATTTACAAAGTCAACAAGGAGCCAACAAATCCATTCAGCACACATAAAATATTTCATGTGAGGCACAAGGGAACTGGAACAGGTCTTAGAGAAGATGGATTTATATCTAGCAATAAAATCCCAACTCCAGTAACCTTTGCACTTAGGTCTGGATTTTGTCTGGATCATATAGGTTTTATAAGTGCTGAAGAGCATGAACTCTGTAAGAGTTGGAATTTCTCTTGCCTTCTCCCCCTGGGGATTGGGCTGCCAGGACAAGGTTGGGGGAGGCGCTGCTACCTTTCACTCTCTTGGCAAGGGAATTCTTTGCCTTGAGTATGTTTTATCTCTGCCCATAGATAGTCTTGGCCTTGTGGCTACTAGAGTGATCTACGTACCCTTGCTGAGCACCAGTATCCTCACAGGCTTTGCGATACTAAATCTATGACATATCTAAAAGCATTTATAAATTAACAAATGAGCAAATTCCATTACTTTGGGATCTGGAAATTTGATTTTGGAGGCAGAAAGACTCTTGTTGTGTCAAGCTCTGGCATAGGGATTTTACCTCACCTTTCTGAGCCTCAGTTTCCTCATCCATAGCACTTGCATGATAGTGCTTGCCTTAGGGTGTTATTGTGAAGGTTAAATGAGAGTTCAGTTAAGAGTCTTGTGAGATCTGAACGCAGGGCCAATGCAAAGCATGTCACAGTAATCTGCAACCTCCCTGGAAGTGTTCAAGAAGCCAATCATAACATTTGTGGTGGATGCAAGCCTGTCCAAGACTAAGGGGCCTTTGGAGTCTCTATTTCTAGTGCCCAAAGTGCATAAGCTGTGTGTGTTTTTGCAGGATATACTAGGAGCAGGGCTTCCAAACCTCCTCACATTTGAACAAGGTCATGTTTCCAGTTTGGGCCACAGAAATACAAGCAGCATGAGGCACTTGCAGGCTGAAGCAGTGAGAAGTCTCTGTGTGAGATGTCCAGCTTGTGAAGTCTGTGGAACTTGTGTTAAGGTGGTGGAACCACTGGAACTCTTGAGTCTCAGAATGGAAGACAGTGGACTTCGAGGGTCTCGGTTTGAGAGTGAACTTTGTATAAGATAAGCCACTGGGATTCAGAAAATATTTGTTGTTGCAGCATGTCCTCACCTATTCTGACACATTGTTCTGTTGCTTGCTTACCTATTTGATCTTGGCCAAGCCATTTAATTTTTCTGGGGCTTACTTGGCTCACCTATAAGATAGGATAAGCAATGGCATCAACTCATGGGGTTGTTAATGAGGTTATGCATCTAAAATGCTTAGCACAGTGATGGCATAAGGAATATGCTTAATTTTGCAGTGGTAACAGAGACACTAATAATGACAGTAGTGTGACAGTGATGGTGATGATCACGAGTGTTTCAGAAGCTGGATGTGGTCACAAAATCCCAACCCCTCTATTAAAGAACTCAATCTGCACTTTTGGACATTGAGTGAGAACTTCCTCTGACACATGCCAGTACCTGTTTTTGTTCCCTTAATCACATGGTACCAATTAAGTGCCAGTATCCATGGTGGTCTACACAACTCCATGGTTTATATATAAAAATGTAGTGACATTAAAATTTAGAAAAATATTAGCCAGAAATCTTGATCAGCAACCTACACTTCCATTCTTGGTGCTATTAATTACTTTTGTTTGTTTACCAAGAATGTGAAATCAGCCTGACACTGAGCACAGCCACTGAAGGGAGGGATGGGAATTGGCTTCTGCCCTCAAGGGCTGCGCAGTCTGATGTTCATAGTGACGACTCTGAGATGCTGTGCACTGTGTCTCTGTACCCTACCTTGTCCTAGGACCAGACTTTCACAGCATGATTCCATAGAATTTGGGTTGTGTAGACAGAGGATTTGAACCTGAATTCTAGTTTTACCACATTCTAGCTTTGTCTTTGGGTAAAACCTTTGACCTTGTTATTCTTTGATACCTTATTCTAGCTGGAAAGGTGTAATAATTGTTATTATGTCATAAGAATTGGTTGAAACAGTGCTCACTTTGGCAGCACATATACTAAAGAATTAGCTACAGCATAAGTAATATATCTTAGTCATAGATTAGCATTTAATAGGTGCTCAGTAAATATTAGCCAAACATTTTATTAAGCACTATCTATCTATATATATATAATCCTATTAACAACCTTAGGAATTAATACTATTATTTACCATATTTTACAGATGAACAAAGTAAACCTCAGAGACATTAATTGGCTTGGCCCACATAAGTAAATAATATAAACGTTGTAGTAGTCAGCATAGGTGCGGGCATGCTGCAATAACAAATATCTCTCAAATCTTGGTGGTTTTATTTATGAAAATTTTCTTGATGACACAGGTTCTACATTATTCTGTGTTTCCAATGCTTGGATCATAAAAAGTGCTGCATTTCTACTTATGAAATGCTGAGAAAATTATATTCCGGAAGAATCCACTTTTGATACTATTTGAGGTAGTTTTATATTTTGAATTCACTTTAGATTTATAGGGAAGCTTTCATTAAATCGATGCATTTTAGCTAAAGTAAAATTTGAATCTCTGTCATAGGAATTATGCTACTTAAATTTTGAAAATTCTTAGTCAACTATTACTATTGTTTGGGTGAGAACCTTTCTGTTTACCTCTTCCCATAATAACAATATAGGTGGGGCCAGAGATGTCATTCAGTGGTGCAGTGCCTTACTGGCAAGCTCAAGGCCCTGAGTTCAATTACCAGGACCAAAAAAAAAAAAAAAGTATGGGTGATATATGTAAATATGTCTTCAGCTTTGTGGATGCATTTTTTAATTTATCTGAGTTGAATTGCACTGAAAATTGTTCTCCTTTTCACTTTCTAGTGACGCAGTCCATGTCTGTAACATGTCTCTATTCCTCTACGTACATCTACTTTGTTGCTCCACACTACTTCATAATATTCCAGGCAGTAACTTTTTATTAGCCAGAAAATTGGATTTATCAGAGCACCTCTATTCCTCAACCAAGTCTACTGTCCTAAAGACGTTGCTTTCATTTTTCCCTGGGTAAGTCAGTCATTAAATTATGACCCAATGATTCTGTGTTAGAAATAATGATGGCACGTGCCCCCTTACCCATATTGTGAATTACATTAGAGAAGACTTAAATGCAAGTTCTTTGATCTTATGCCTCTCTGCTGTATGTGTGTGCACATATGCATATACACTTTGGGCTATATTATACTTTTTTCTCTCTTACATAAATATTCCAATTTACATAATTGAAATGAATTTCCATGGTGCATGAAAATATAAACTCAGTACTATGATGTCAATTAGAACAATTCATACCCCACGGTAAAAAGAGCCTTGAGTTTAGAAGCAGGCAATCTATATTCATGTTTGGGTTCTGCCTCTTGCTAGCTTCGTAATTTCAGTCAACTCATTTAATATCTTCCAGAAAGTACAGAATAATAAATGCAGGGATGTCATGAGGGTAGGATGACATAACACTCAGACATGCTGGAGAAATGTAGCATTGCATTCCATGTTTTATTTCATTTCAGATATGGCGTTCTAAGATGGTATGTACCCAGCTAATATGTGAGTGACTGCTCTGATAACCCCCCTTCTCATTTGGTGCCCATATAACATACTGCTGATTGAACTGGACTCAGTCTTGTGATCTTTCCACTGTAACTCTCCAGGAAAGGCCTAGCCCTCCCTACCGCTTACACCTGCTTGTACCCACAATGTCATATCTGCCATTCTTTATTTAGGTACTGTGCTGGATCCACTGGGGAACAGCAGACACAAATATGTTCCCAGATCTGTCCTCAGTTTGGAGTCAAGCAGGGAACATATGCAATGGGCTCTGAAACGAGGCAAAGTCTAATCTCATGATACATTATCGATGTGGCTATACAGGCCCGGGAGACTGATTCCATGTGACAGCTTCATAGAGGTCAGGGATAATCTGGGATGTGCATATGTGAGGAAGAACATTACAGGTAGAAGGAAGAAAATAGCCAAGATTAAAATGCGAGAAGTATGCAAAGTATGTCCTGACTAGTAACTCAGTCTGGCTTAAATCTAGGAGGTATGCTATAAAATATACAAGGTACATTAAACATTGTAAGAAGTTTAGAATATTTTCTTATTCTACTGCCACTACTATTAGTACTCTCACTAGAATGAATTGATATTTATTGAGCTTTTATATTGTTTCAAGCTCTGAGATGAACACTTTAGATACATGATCCCATTTGATAATCCAGAAAACTCTCTGAGTGTCAGTTAGTTTTCACTGGGTAACAAACTACTCCAAAATATGGCAACTTAACAGAACCATCATTTATGATTTTTTGTGAATTTAGAGAGGTTCTGAAAAGCCAGGCCAGCCTTGGCCAATCCTGAGCTCACTCATATGCATAAGATCAGTAGGTGGGTCATATTGGCCCTAGTTACTTGGGTGGCTTCCGTTGGGTTGTTGATTGTTTTCAAGTTCCTCACCAGACAAGCCTTGGTTTGTCCACCTGCTAGCTATAGGATTCTGAAACAGAGACAAGAAACTTATAAGGCCTCTTGAAGTACAGGTTTAGAATCCACACAGACACCTCTGCTGCTGTCAGTTTGTTGCACATGGCCAGCCCAGATTCAAGAAATGTGGCAACAGACTTTGCCTCCTTATGGGAGCTGCTCAGAAGTACCTTCTAATCCATATACCGCAAGTAGAAGCTCCCACAACTATCTTCATATTAAGGATGAAGGAACTGTGGTTGCAGGAAGTGGAGTGTCTGCCCCAGATCCTATAACTGGCAAGTAAAGAACTAGACTTGAACTTGGCTTGGTAGGCAATAGGACACCCAAAAAGATCTAGAGCATGGTCAAAATGCTATCAGTACAAAAATAAGGATGAGATATTGCTAGGACTAAATAATAGCACCATGAAGAGAATACAAGACTTCATTATTCCAATAGAAGTTCACTCTACTTTGTCTGTACGTATACTAAACATGTGTTATGGTTCAAATGTAATATGTCTTTGTATCTGGAAACTGGTTTAAAGAAATGTATCTGGTTGCCAAGTTGACAAGGGGTGGAATGTTATGGTTGATACATTGTGTCAACTTGGGAAGTCTAGAGGTCTGGCTGAGTGATTCAGCAGGAAGCTGGGGTGTTTACTTTGTATACATCCTGAGCCTGTGGAAGAGGAGGGCATGGAGGTTATGTGAGTGCTACAGGCCCCCTGGATGGGGGTAGCCTGTTTACAATGGAATGGAAGGAAAGAGGCTGCTTTGCCTCCATTCCTCCCTTTTGCTGGTTGTTTTTGCTGTGCTCTGCCTCCATGAACGTTTGCCCTCTGCCATGGGCCGCTCTGCCTCTGAACCAGCCAAGTATGGACTGAAACCTCCACAAACTGTAAGCTAAATAAACCTTCCTTCCTTCATTTTGGGCATTGGGTATTTTGTCTCAGCAAGGAGAGAAAAGTAACCAAGACAGCATGATACTGTAAGGTCTTGGGGGTTTGCATCCTCTCTACACCACTCTATTATGACTTTATCTTTTGAAAAGTGTATTTACTGGGTCTGCCTTTGCCCTTTTACTGCATGTATTTGTCAGGAAACCACATTCCATCTTGAGCACTTTCTCCAGGGTGCCTTGTGACTTTTTGATGAAAGGACATATAATTCCAAGGATTCACATAGGTAGTCAGTCCCCTAAGCATCCCAGCAAGGTAGCTCCCCGTGGCCAAGTGCTTTAGATGCTGCTGATGTTAGAGTAGTGCTAGGATCCCCAGTTGCTATACCTGCCATCAGCAGGAGATCTTGGCTTAGGAATACAGGATGCTTTTTAGGAGGAAACCTGATATCCAGCCAGAAACACTTACACCACAGAACTGCACAACAGCAAACTCTGGGGACTAGGGGCAAAAAAGGCACACAGTGGCTTGATTCTCTTCTAAGTCAAGGGCAATTAATTTATTGTAAATCGAGGTACTCAGTTCACAGATTCAAAGCCACGGGTGCCATTACCATGGACTAAAAATGACCATTGCTCAGGAAAGAGTCTGGGGAAGTTACAAGGAAAGGAAGGTGCTTTCAAGAAAGACATGTGCAGAGTTGGATTCTTAACCCCGTATTGTCTCTGTGCAGTACATTACACAAGCAGCTCAACCTCACTGGTCCTCGATTTTTCTCTTCATAAAATGAAGACAATAATATCTGCATTTCAAGGTTGTCCTTAGAAATCTACAGAAGCTGCGTACAGAAGCTCCCCTAGTAGCTACTGTGATTCAGAACAGAACTTTATCACTGGAAGGAGTACATCTGAAATCTCACAAGTCTGCTCAAGGAAAAGCCAAGTGTACCCAAAGGAACTGACCATCACTGCTCCAAGCCCTGATTCTCAATATTTAACTGCTTTGCTGCTATTGCTGCGTCTGCTTGAGGAGAGCCAGTATCTGTGATTATTTAAAGTGGCTTTGCATTAGAATCATGTGGGAATCTTTCATAGACCTCAATGCTGGTCCATCTCCAGCTAATCAGATCAGTGTCTCTGGGGTTAGAGCTCAAAAATCAATATTTTTTAAAGCTCCCTAACAAGGTTGGACCAGGATCAGGTGAAGGAGTTGCCCAGTTTGCAAAATTTAAGGAGGCACTGATTCTCAGGTGGTGATCTTGCATTTGCATGTATCTGAGAATATGTGTCTCCTTAAATGCTGCACTATAGTCTTGGCTCTGCTCCCCATGAGTCCAGGGACTAGCCAGAGTTTGAGCAGTCATTAAAATGATGCAAAGTATTCATGGCCAAAAAGAGCCTTGACTCTTATCTTCCTGTTTCTTGGGCACTGTTCCTCTTCTGCATCCACCTAAACTTCCCTGACAAGTAGAATAAACTATGTCAGCCCCAAACTTCCAAATGATCACAATGTTTAGTATATATCGGGTTCTGTAAATGGACTCACATGGTCTCTTCTGTGTACAGTGTAGCACTTTTTTGTAGTACAGGGAATCAAATGCAAGGCCTTTACACTGAGTTATATCCCTACCCCTTTTTAACTTTTTTATTTTGAGACAGAGTCTTGCTAAGGCACTAAGTTACCAAGGCTGGGATCCAACTTGAAATTCTGCTTCAGCCTCCCAGAGTGCTGAGGTTACAGGTATATGCCGCCATACCTGTCTCAGTCGAACAGTTTTCTTTTACCTTTCTCAGGAGGATCCTTCACATGCCAGTGACTTAGCAGGATTTCCTTCCAAATAACACTGCTTCATACAAGAAGAATCTGCTTAATTAATCAAAAAAAACCAAATCAAAACACTAATCTCTCAGTCTCATAGACCCTGTTTGTTACATTTATCAAATCATGCAACAGGGCTCTCTCCAAGTAAACAGGTCGTGTTTGTTCAGTGTTAGGACATCTACCAGGCACTTTCAGAAGTGAACCAGTGAATGAGTGATCCTGTGTCTCAAGTCCATCAGCTCTCCCCCTTTGGACCTAGTGGTTCAGTTCCACCATTGCTTTGTCTCGGAGCATCCCAAGGGCAGGAACCAGCTGTCAGAATCACCGCTTGCACACAGTAGGGGCACAGACAATATTTCTTACCATGAAGCTGAGCACCCGATGCCCCTGGAACTCTCTCTTGGTCTCCAGGGAGCTCTGGGAAGTCCCCAAGAAGAGGTGGCACAACAGCTCAATGAGCCAAACTGCGGAAAGACCAGAGCCTGAAACCTGTGCCTACCGCGGCCACCCATGTGGACACAAGGTGGGACACGGCTGTGGTTTAGGGGCGGGGAAGCCCCATGAAGAAGGTCATTATAGCCAAAGGAAGAGATGAGGGGCCTCCTCCTTCCTCCCCAGCTGACCTGGCAGGACCTGGGGTAGAGTTTGGGCCAGAAGCAGAGAGAGTTAGAGGAAAAACTCAGAGCTCAATTTGATATCAGATATGCTACCAGCTGCTTCTGTTTGAGGACCTATATCTGTGAAAGAGGCGTGTCATTCAGACCCCTGTAGCAACCAAAATCTTTTTTTTATTAAAATGCTTTGTGCTCCAGGATACCAGGGAGTAGACTGATCTATCTCTGAGAGTGTGTTTGCCTAGAGCACACTATTAGATACTTTGTCTCCTTTAAAATAATACTAAGAGATGGGCTTTAGTATGCCTCTCCGCACCTGCCTTATATTGCTGCTCGGGGAAACGGCCACAGGAAGAGATTCCTGGCCTTTTGGGCAGGACCTTGATATACCACGAACTCAGGTCTATCAGATTTCCAGGGATCCCTGAAGTTTGCAACTGCAGAAAAAAAAAAAAACAGTTTCATTTTTCCACGTCATTTGTAAGTACTGCATTACGCACCAGGATGAAGAGCGTGTCTCTCAGCTTCTTTCCAGAGTTACAAACTATCACATCGTTCACAGCAGCATTCCTTGTGGATGGAAGATTTAATCAAGATCATTTACTTATAAAGAAAATAGCCTCATTATGTGCCCCGTTAATCAGCCTCTGCCTTTCACACTGCGTTCAAGCCCATTAGCATTTGGAAGATAAAATGTATACATTTGATTGTTCCTTGGCATCTCATGATTTAAAAAGGAAGAAAGGGAGAAAAACTGACAGCAAATCCTTTAATGCACTTGCGTGCACAGTTCTGTGACTCTCTGAACATGTAAAGGCGTCTCCTAGCGCTTATTATGGTGGTATCCTCAGCAGGCTTTCCTTGTAAATAACCACCTTCTTAAGTGGTGTGATATGTAGTATTTTTCTCCTATGAACTTGGGGGGCTCACAAGCCTGATTCTCCAACTGCAAATAATAATATGTGGGCGAGATCAGTATTTCTAATTCAAGAATAAACCTGAAGAAATGCCATGTTTAAAACTTCATGAAGGCTGGGACTTGGGGTAATACATTTGTGAGCAGCAAGTGACTTCTGTTTTTGCCCAGATCTGAAGAACCGCCTAAGCCCTGCACTTCTCCACTTAAATATCTCTTTCTTGGGTTCCCACAAAGAGCCTTTGTACATTATTCTGAAAAGCCGTAGGCATAGGATTATGTATTCTTGCATGTCTTATTTTAGGCATCAGCAGCAAAGCATACCAAAGGCAAATTTATGTTTAGAACTATCAATAAAACATAACTAAAAGTCTGCTAAATTAGTAATCATGAAAAACCTACCAGTTCTCTCTCTCTCTCTCTCTCTCTCTCTCTCTCTCCTGATTTTTCTTCTATTTTAATATTACAAAACAACTTTTAAAGTACTTGCCTTTGGTGCAAGGGTGGTCTCCTGAGACAATGTATACTTAAATATCCCAGAGGTACCTCCAGGGCTTATTTTTAGATTGGGGTATCAAAGGAGAACTAAACTAAAATCTAATAATGGTTTTACGTTGAATGCCTTCAAGTATTGCCAAGGGCCCTTACAATCAGCTGTCCATTATGAAAGGCAGAGTTTATCAGTAAGATGGGTAAGACACTTTTCTCCAGCACTTATCAGCACAAATGAATAGATAGTTTTGCAGGGGCCTCTGAAAGCTCTATCTCCATTGCAAGGACATCGAGGAACGACTCACAAATCACTTAGCCAAGAGAGAGAATCAATCCCCGTCTCACCACAGCCCCTTTGGATTTGCTGGACAAAATAAACGGCCAGGCAAGAAGAAAGATGCCCACCACGGGCAGTGTGGGCGCAAAGTCAGGGACGAAGACACAGCTCTGGCTTTGTGAGGGGTTTCACGCGGGCAGACAGAAAGGGCAACAGCTCTCCTGTGGCCCCAGGAGACAGCCTGCAGACAGGCGCCTGGGTGTGGTTTCTTTTTGGTGCCTCAATCATTGGCAATAGGTTGGCGGACTAGAAAACAGACAATTATCTCTCTCCACTGCGAGAACAGGCGCGCTGGAAGGCCTTTGAGATCAGTCAGCAGAGTGGTTTTCATTTGCTTTTGAGCCACAGAGCCCTTTTTTCCCTCAAAATATTTTATGCAGAACTCTGATTATAAAAAAAGATAAAAGCAGAAAGCTCCGTTGAAGGTGGAGTTGAGGGCTTCAGAATCCCACCCACTGAGCCCCTGACCCTCCTTCTAGGATAACTTCTGTGAATGCCTGCAGGCTCAGCAAAATGTAATTTTAAAACCAAGGCATCTTAGCCTGACATGCATCCCATTTACATATGAAGCAGCCTCATGACTTAGAGAAGGCAAGAGACTTATCCAAAGTCACACAGCTTGCTAAGGGCAGAAAGGGACCAAAAATGCCAGACAGGTGCTTTGCATGCTACAGTTACTAAGATTCAAAAGCAGACACCTGGCTCTGCTAGCCATGCCTTGCCTGTGCTGTGATTTGGCAGGCTCAGAAGCTAGGCATGTCTCTGCTTTCCTGCCTTTCCTAATGTGCTTTATTCTTCCAGGAGATAAACAAGGGTGCTTATTACTAAGAAAATTTAAGATTGACAGCTATGGTGATGATTTCTGTCTTGTAGTTTTACTTTTAAATACTGAATGCTTGCCATGTGTATTTCATGTTTTCTATCTTCTACAACTCTCTAAAGAAACTAGGACTCTGCCTACCATTCCTACATCTGTGGTATTGTAGGCCTGGTACCTTCTAATAGTTTTGCCTACCCCAGCCATAGGCTCGTACAGCAGTGGCCCAGTTTTTAGCGAACCCCACCTCCTGATTTAAGTTTGTCAGCACCAAATACTGAGCTAAACCACAGCATAGGGAAGGTAGAAGCTCTAACTCAGCCATATTCTCTAGTAAGAGAGATCGTCTACCTGACAATGAGGAGTCCAGGGTGGACAGCCTATCTCCTGGGTCCCTACAGCCCGATCCTTCTCCTGCCTTGGCTGTCTCACTTGCCTCCAGTTGTATGCAATAAGCAGGGCCCACTGCAGCCTAGAAGTTAGAGGCTAGAGGTACAGAATCACATAGATTTTGTACTCTTGGCCCAGAGCAAGCCACTGAATTGTGCCTGTATCCCTTGGGACAACAGGAAGGGAACTCAGTCTTTGGGTGCTGGGATTATGCCTAGATGCCTCTAAATTGTTGTTGTGAGGGCAAAGCCTAGCTAAACTCATTAGTGCGATGCATGTGAAAAGAATGGTACTGTAGTGTTATCGGCCACATTTTTGCAGGTGTGGAAGGAGCAGTATAGTAGTAGTAACCCCGTAGAGCTATTTCAGCTGACTTGGTCCTGGAAAATCTACCTCTGGTTGCTGCATCTCTCCATGCAAAGATGTGCCAGTGTCAGGGGGCAGGAAAGTCCAGGAGGATGGGCCAGCAGGGAATTACTGAACCCACCCTCTATGCAGATGGCACATAGTTCATCCTGTTGTTGGGGAATCTGGCCTTCGGGAAGGTGGCATTCAGTGCAGCTGGAGGACTTTGGGGTGCCAGGGGATGCAAGGCGTGCCATCTTCAGTTTGGCATAGCATCGCTGTGGTTCCAGAGTCCTTTCATATTATAATCATCACAGAAAGGTACTGTTCCCTGGGTCTGTGAGCAACATTCCTTCAATGACCGTCTCACGAGATAACCACACTCTTACTCGCTTTCCATAGTCCACTAACTAGTTCCAGCCAGGCTTTTCACCCTTGCCACTAAAACAACCCTAGCAACTGGAGGCATCAAGGTATGATCTGTACCCCCAAAGACTGCGTACTCTTCCCATTGGTCCAAGTCTTTTACTGAAGCACAGACAGATCCACAGACAGTTCAAGCACTGTCACACACCTCTAGCGGATGTCTCTGGAAAAATAACAGAGAAGTGGCAATGCTGGGCGGCAAGGGCTGCAGAAGAGAGGGGAGGAAATAACAGGAAGTGCAGACGAAGGAAGAGACAGAGGAAGAGTTCCCAGGGAAGTAGCTTTTTAAAATTTATGTATTTAGCAGTTCTGGGGATTGAGTCCAGGGCCCTTACACCAAGCTACATTCCCAGCCCTTTAACTTTCTGATCAATTTTTGTTAAAGGCAGCGTCTTTGTTATGGCTTGTATCTAGATATCCCCTGAAGCCTCATGCAGTCATAAGTGGGGCTTTTTCAGAGGTGACTGAATCTAGCATGTGTGATTGATTCATGTTGCAATGCTGGGATTAAGTATGCTAGGATTAAGGGTGGTGATTACTAAATCAATCCAGTGCTTGGTTAGGCACCATCCTAATCCCGGTAGCCTGGATTCAATATTAGGCACAGAAAGAGGCTTGTCCCTTGCTTGCTTTGCTACCTTCTACCTAACATGAACCATTTCTCTTCTGTGATGCCTGTCTACCACACCACCCTGCCTTGGAGCCAGTGGATGATGGACTGAAACCTCTACCAACTGGGAGCTAAATAAAGCCTTTTGCCCGTAACTTGTGAGTGTTGGGTGTTTGGACTCACCAACAAGCAAAGTAACTAAGACAGTCTCACTGAGTTGCTAAGTTGGTCAGGCTGCACTCAAACTTGCGATCCTCCTGCCTCAGCCTCCCAGAATGCTGAGATTGCAGGCATGCACCACCATGCCTAGCTTTTTGCTCTGGGTCTTGAGAAGTGGAACATCAGTGGCAGAGGGACAGGGTCACAACATATGGGATATGTTGCTGCCAGTGCTATGGTCTTTGGGAAATGCCACCTGAAGCGTAGCATGGAGCCAGGCTGCATCATTCTTGGCGAGTTTCTTGTCTGCAGTGTTGCTTTCAGATGCTTTACAGACATTCTTTTACTGGATATTCACACACAGTTGGACTAAATCCTGAATTATTTCCACTTCACATAAGGCTTCAGATGTTTAGAGGTATTCAGGGATTCAGATGCTTACCAGGAGGCCTGATACCCATAACTATGACTTTAGGGCTCCAGATGCCAAGTCTTATGGAGATACTGAAGGAAAGAAGTGTGGCCTCTGCCTTTCTGGAACTCACTGTGCTGCTAAGAGTTTAGACTTAGGGATTTTATGCACACTAGCTAGGTATAATAGAATCCTCCCCCTCTTGTATGGCTTTTACATTTCTGAAAGGACATTTGTGATCAAACTCCCAGCATGCACTTCCCTGCCATCTCCTACTTTCCCAGCAGCCCCTGATTTTAGGGATTCCCGACAGGCTGTTTGAGTCACTGGCCCAAGGTGGATTGTGAATGAGAGCATTCTGAACCAATGAGTGCATCCCATTTGCTTGCTTGTTATTGGTGCATGAGTGGGTGCGTGACTTCCATTGTCCTATCACAGTGGATCTCCGGTCTTTGGGAATACAGAGACAACAACTCTTACTTCTGCTCTAGGATGAAAACAAAGAAGTAGGAAGCTCTTTAGCTAGGGAAAGCTAGGCAGGACTTGGAGAGGCAAAGCTCGCTGAGCCAAAAGTCATTACCAAGTTAATAAAGTAGAGAAATCAACGTAGGGAAGCTGGCTCCCGGCTCCTGGATTATGCTTCACCTTAAGCCTCAGTAGAGCCAGTTTGAGTCAGGAGGCCATTGAAATCCAAAGCTTATGGTTTGGTGGCCACCGCTGGCACGGGAAAGTGTCTTCTGGCTCTCAGCATGCTATCCAGTCTTTCTGTGACCTTAATTATTTAAGTTTTACTTCTTTATCTGTAAAATGGGAAGGCCTGCTGGGTGTGGTGGGTGACACACTCACAGGTTGAGGCAGGAGAATTGCAGTGCATTCGAGGCCAGCCTGGGCTACATATGCAATGTCAGGGGTAGCCTGTGCTACACAGTGAGACCCTGTCTCAGAAAAGCAAAACAAAACAATAAAATCCCTAGTAGCCATTTCTGCACTGGAACAGAACAAGATGGGAAGGTGAGATTGAACAACCTTAAGGATGACGATGGCGCCACTTTCGAGGTATGTGCTGCCTGCCCTCTGCTCTGCTGAGGGTTTTTGGATGCACTGTGGGGCCAATAGCCTCAGGAAGGAGTCACATGAGGAAGCTGATATCCAGAGAGAATGAATCACTTATGTAAGACCACAGGACACAGATTAGATTCACGAATGTGACACTACGGGCCGGATTTTTTTGTCCACCAGCTTTTTCAATGAGAAACTTTGCTCACAGTGCGTAAGCTCTAAAAGTCCTGGGACAATAGCTGTGCTAGTTACACTTTATTCCCAAACACCAACCGTAGTAGTTAGGCATCCAAAACGTATCGATTGAATGAACAAGTGAATGAACGAACAAATGAATGAATAATTAGATGACTCCCAAGAGCCCATCCAGCCCTGGAGTCCCCCAGAATCTGCTTGTGTTCTTTACCTAATGAGGACTCCCAGACGTATTTCTTGGGTGAAGGGCAAATCCCCTTCTCTTCCTCTGAACCGATGCCTGCCCCCCTGGCTCTCCCCTACTAATGAGGGGACACAGCCCACGGGCACTCTGTCTCCAGGCTAATTATTTTCGGGCTGCTCTGGCCACACAATTCAAAATATTCAGGCCATTGTTGGTGTTTTACATCTTGCCACTGTTGCCCTTGTCAAGTTCCAAGGGCACGAAGGCACGGCCCAATGGGCCGGCCCTTTCAAGGTCAGCCTGGTGGCAAACACAAACTTAATTGAGCTGGAATAATATATTTTTTTCCATTGCTTGATGTGCAGGTGACAATACTTAAAATATCGACATGCCTTAATACTTTTAAATTCAGTTGTTTGCTGATCAGCAGCAGCTACTTAAATTGACCAATCTATCTTGCCCAGCTGGAGATCAAGGGATCAGCACTTAATTTCATTCCCTGAATAAAGAATTTTTTTATATCCACATGGAAATATCAGAACATGAAAGGTTAAATCAATATGGAGTTTTACATTGCTTAAAGGGCATTTGCATCCAAGCAGCCCTGAATGCAATTCACTTGTTTAATGAATTTTTTATGCTTATTTAATGAATTTCACAAAGGTTTGGTGTTTTTCATAAAATGGATAAGGACTTCCAGTTTTATGAAATAATAAAAATGGAACTGAAGTTATGAAATGAGCAATCTCATTAGTTAGGCATGATATATTCATATGAAAATGTACATGTCTCTGTATTATTGCCTGGCCACCATTATGCGAACAGTGACTTGTTATAATAGCATGGCAAATATTCCTCTAGTTAAGATATCAAGAAGTGACAGAAGGAAATTGCATTTTCTCTCCATTTCTAATAATGACATAATTAATGCTCATTTAAAATAATTACCTGGGCATTGTTTCCCAAGAGTGCTGAGGCCTAACTCAATAGTAAATGTGTCCTAAGATACTTTTGAACTTCAGTAACTCAAATGATGTCCCTTGCTTTTTAATTACTTATTTGTTGAGATAACAATGATCCCCTGCCTTTCTCTTTTAATGTCTTTGTGTACAAACAGAATAGATAAGTCTATTTCTATCAAATACAGGAAAAATATCTTGGGGGGGTTGGGGAGAGAGAGAGAGAGAGATTGAGACTGTGGGATTAATTTTCCTGCCAAGACTTTTTTTTGAGGTTGTACATTTCTTGAGATTCTTGTTGGGCGTCCAGAATTTGGCGACCTGGCTGAGGTACCTAGCTAGTGATTCATCTCTTACGTTCAGAAGTCAGAAAGTACACTAGTTAACAATTCAAACTTTGAAACACAGATCTATGCCCTGCAACTGTTGGACTGTGAGCAAGTTACTTAACTTCTCTGATCCACAACCGTAAAATAAGGGTCATTCACGGTAGTTCATGCCTTATTGGGTTGAAGCCAAGGTTAACTAAGCCCCTGCAGGTAACGCGCTGAAAACAGTAGAAGCCGGCTGCGGCCTGTAACATCAGCAGCTGGCATAGGTGCTTGCAACACAAAGCGGATGTGCTGGTGGAGCATCTGAACAGAAACACCAGGGCTGCGCGAGGCCTCGTGAAGCAGATCCATGTCACTTTCTTTTCCTATTTAAGAGGCCAGGCAGCTAGAGCTCTCCTCTGGCATTTAAAACTGAATTCGGTTAATCCACTGATGAATGCGTAGCTGTCAGGAGATGGAGTCTGGTCGAAAAGGCGTGTCCTGGAAGGGCGTGTCTCCCTCCTCCCTCCTCCTCCTCCCTCCTCCCTCCACTTCCTGGCTGCCTCAGGTTGAGCACTTCCACCCTCTCTGCCATCTTGTTTTTCCTCTGGAGCCAGCTGATCATGGCTGAGACAGAGCAAAAACAAACCTTTCCTCGTCTGAGTTGTACGTGTTGAGTGTTTTTGTTCCAGTGACAGGAAAGTAAGCTAGTCACCATGCTCAAGGCATTTGGAATGTTGGTGGGGCAACTGTAACCAGCCAGGATACAATTTCATGACTGATAATCATCCTGGGCCTATATAAAAAATCTTATAAGAATCGCACAGGTAGTCACACCTGCTGATTCCTGATATTCCTGATATCCCTCAGGGCCCTTTTGATGGCTGATTAAAATTATGTTACTAGATATAGAGAGACACTTAGCATTGTGGTTAGCAAATTAGTCTCTCCAGGTAGAACTGGGTGTCACTACTAGTTCTGTGCAGTTCCAGCTGTGTGGCTTTATATAAGTTGCTTAACCTCTCTGAGCATCAATTTAGTCATCTTTCAAATGGAATGATAACCCATTAGATTTTCATAAGACACAATCCCCATTTTTCCTTCAACATAAAAATTACTGTGCGTCCGATGTGCCCATATTCCAGGTAAAAACAGGAGGTGGAGAGAGAGAATGGAAGATGCTACCCCCTTGTGGTAGAGTTAGGTAATGCAAAATTTCAGGTGAAGGTCTGAGAGCTTTTGCATTTGTGGAGCGGCAGGCGTTGATACATTTCTCTTTTATCATTTTACATTATCTTGTTTTATTAGTACTGGGCATCGAAGCCAGGCCCTCACACATGTTAAACACACAGTGTACCACTGAACTGCACCCCTAGCTCTACTCTATAACTTTTTTAAATAATGAAAAGCATAATATACGGATTACATTTGATTTGTTTCTAGCCTCCAAATTTAGCGATGTAAATACATGTACACCAGAGTGGATATCTCTGTATACGCACAGCTGATCCCCGCTAGCTGGGGGTTCTGCTTCCACAGACTCAACTGAGATAAAAAAAATTCCAGAAAAATTCTGTTTTTACTGAACATGCAGAGATGTAGTTTTCTTGTCACTATATCCAAAACAGTACCATACAGCAAGTACTTATTGAATTGAGTATTATACATCACCTAGTGATGATCTAAAGTATAAGGAAAGATGTGCATAAATGACATGTAAATATCATAGCAGTTTATTATTTTTCCTTTTCTTTATTCGTACGTATTTGTAGTACAGACAGTGTGTATTCATCTTGGGGAGTCAGTGCACAAATAACGTGGCTTGATTCTTTTTAATCTCCTTGTCCCCCCTTATCCGCTCCCTGGCCTCTGTCTTTAAGCCCCCGCCCCATTTTCATCCTTATTATTTTTTAACTCATGTTTATGATGTTTAACACTCAGACTCTAGGTATCTGGTGTCTGTAACCATTTTCCATAAGGGTCTTGCACGTCTACAGATTTTGGTATTTGAAGAGGACGCTAGAACCCATCACCCTCAGACACTGAAGGATAAAGCAATGCCCTTTTACACTTTTTGAAGTATTAAATACCTAAATATCCAGAAATTAAAACTTTCTGCTTCTTTCCAATATATATCCTCCTGCATTTACAATAATATAATGCGCTTTCCCATCTAAAATCGCTATATAGCCACTTTTAATGTCCATGAAAAGATTTAATGCTTTCCTTTTTCTCCGACATTTTTCTATGAGTGATTTTTTGATATTGTTACTAACCCTATTCCATTTCTTTAAACTCAGCTCCCCACAAGGCCGAGGCTGCCTTCCTGTGTCTCTCCCATTCCGTTTTCAGGCCCCTGAAACCCCGTTTTGGCCCTAGTGCACAGCAGATGCCTGGGAATGCGGTGACATTCACCTGCCTACAGCTCTCTGAGTATCTGTGTAATGAAAACATCCCCTTTATTTTCTACACTTTCCTCTTGAGAGGAGCCACAGTTCTGACGAATAGGTAAGAAGCCCAGAAGGAAGCCTGCATAGCATGATTCTACCTACACAAAGTACCTGTGTGAAGTCAGACCGACCTTTTTAAACCCAGCTCCCTGGGTTTAAAATCTGCCCCCTCTCCCAGCTGAGTGCTGGGCACAGCCGTCCCTTAAGGTGGATGACACAGCCTTGCTTCGCTTCTTTTCTGTGACAGGGGAAGTTGTTCAGATTACAGGTTGACTCCTCTGTCCTGCTTCCACCTCCACCTGGCACACAGCCCCGAAGGTGGGTGGGCAAACCTAAGAATCATCTTTGACTTCTCTCTGCCCCTTGTCCCCTCAGCTTCCCCCCCTGCTTCTGGCTTTCCCAGCAGCAAACCCTGCTGGCTGCGCCATCAGATCTTCCTACAAACTGACCCCTTCTCCCGGACCAGCACTGCAGGTCACCACCGCCAGCACTGTATCCTGGGTGCGTGTCAGCCTCCCAGGGACTGGTCTACCTCTCTTTCACTCTCGGACCGTAAACCTGAGGCCCAGGCTGAGGTCAGAATGAGGCTTTGCAGATACAAATCTGCAAATCAAAAATTCTTCCATGTGCAGAAGGAAACTACATTCTGGCTTCCTCTGGCCCTGGCCCTGCTCCTCACCCTCCCTGGGCCTCCCTGATTGCACTCACACCAGTTTGCCTTCCCCAAACACCCACCTGTGTGTTTGCCAGCCCTCGGCCTGGAGCTCCCCACCCTTCCAGGTACACCGTCAACCTGTTCTATTTCTCTTTGTAGAGAAACAGTTCCTCGAGTGTCCTCGCTCTCCAGTGGAGCTGGGGCTAAGAGTCATGCCCTACTGCATATAATCATCACTGCACCTAGGAAGTGATAATGTAGGCCCAAACTGGACAAATTAGTGGATACTCAGGTCCCAGGACAGCCTTTATTGATTGATTGTCTTTTTGAGACAGGGTCTAGCTATGTAGATCAGACTGGCCCTGAGCTCACTTTGTAGTCCCGGCTGGTCTCGAACTCATAATGACCCTCCTGCCTCAGCCTCCCAAGTGCTGGTAGAGTTAGGTAATGCAAAATTTCAGGTGAAGGTCTGAGAGCTTTTGCATTTGTGGAGTGGCAGGTGTTGATACATTTCTCCTTTATTATTTTACATTATCTTGTTTTATTACAGGCATGAACCACCATACCCAGCTAGGACACCCTTTATTGACTGTCTGAAATAATTTCCCTGTTTCCCCTCACCCTGGTATAGGGATGCAATTCAATCAGGCCTGCAGCGGGAATGCAGAAGTGTTGTGATTGAGCTAAAAACGGGCAGTTGTGCAGTCTCCAGGCTTGTTGTGACTCTAGTGGTAGGTTCATAGACATGAGCGTACGACAAACCCCATCGTACTTTATAAAAATCATATGCTTTAAATATGTGCAGATTATTGCATGTCAAGTGTACCTTAATAAAGGTGCTTCCAAAATAAATGTAATGCTTTAAAGACAAAAGCAAAAAGCAGCAACTTCATCTAATCTTTGAGCTCTTCCTCCTTCTCTAACTGCCTTCCTCTGAGCTGTCATCCATGAAAGCAGTGTAGGGAAATTTCCAGCAAACGGGTTGTCTTGGTTACTTTTCTCTCCTTGCTGAAACAAAATACCCAACGCCCAGAATGAAGGAAGGAAAGGTTTATGTAGCTTACAGTTTGTGGAAGTTTCAGGCTATATGTGCCTGGTTCAGAGGCAGAGTGGCACATGGCAGAGGGCAAACGTGCATGGCGGCGGAATACAGCCAAAACAACCAGCAAGAGGGAGGAATGGCAGCAAAGCAGCCTCTTTCCTTCCTTTGCATTGTAAACAGGCCACTCCCACCCAGGGGTTGTGCAGCGCTCACATACTCTCCATGCCCTCCTCTTCCACAGGCTCAGGATGTGTGCAAAGTAAGCACCCTGGCTTCCTGCTGAGTCACTCAGCCAAACCTCTATACTCTCCAAGTTGACACAATGTATCAACCATAACTCAGGTTTAACTGAACATCCATCCCATTTGGTTGGTTGATCCAGCACCTGCTGCTTCTAGTGCTATGCGGCGC
Organism: Dinomys branickii; assembly: GCA_004027595.1. Taxonomy (NCBI): domain Eukaryota; kingdom Metazoa; phylum Chordata; class Mammalia; order Rodentia; family Dinomyidae; genus Dinomys; species Dinomys branickii. The sequence goes on along the minus strand of PVLD010000936.1, from coordinate 116,543 downwards.
TGGAAAGTACAAGAAGCCTCCCGGTGCTGACAGCCCCAGTGGGGCACGAGACAGCCACACGGCACAGAGGACCCAGGCCAGGAGAAGCAGCAGTTAAGCAGGGCTGACAGCCTCGTGCTTGGCCTGCCTGGTCCATTACATCAATTCTTGCCCAGTCCAAGTTATCACCACCACTATTCCTAATCTAATAATCATAATAATTTCTACGAGGCCTGCCTTCTTGGGTATCAAAGGGTTGTTTTTCTACTGCTAAAATTAATGATAAAAGAAAACAACCCCTTGGAATTAGAAGCAGTTGTGCTCACTAATGGCTGGAAGGAGCAGGGGTTCTTCCTGGGTGGGGGGCTTCTGAGGATTTCTTTGAGGACACAACCCCCCTCCCTGGGACCTCCTCCAGCATAGCATCACGGCGTATGCAAAAATCAAAGTCACATTGGGCCTGCCTCTATCAGCTTTGCTGTTTAATGTTTACCATCTGGGAGAGAACATGTCCTGAAGCTTTTTAAAATAAATGAAGACATGCATTCCAGGTTTGTGGTGAGAGTTGCAGACAGGCCCGTCGCTTCCCATGTTACCAGTGCTGTGCCAGCTGAGGTGCCCCATGCCCCAGAAGGCTGTGGTGGGAAGTTCTTGGGGCTGTTTTGCCTCTGCCTTGCTCTGAGGTTTCAAAGGCTGCTTGACATGGGGACCCAGCATTTTCCAGCCCCATTTTGTTGTGTTCCACATCTCCACATTTGCCAAACAAATCCTGGGTTGTTAAGCGTAACAGATCTTAGCAGAAAAGAGGCTTTTGTCCTTTATTGTGCCTCCTTCACAATGTTGGGATGTTAGAACTTCAGATGTCACGTTTGAAAAGCAGGTGAAGTGGGCCCAGGATTTAGGATACAGAACTTTTCCCTTTCCTGCCATTTTGCTTTTCAGTTTTTAATTTCCTGCTGTTTAAAAATATTACATAGAACCTTCTAGAAATGAACAATGGATGCATGTTTTTGGACTAGAGTCTAAACCCAAAGTCTTCACATTGACCTACACCTCCAGCCCTTTTAAAAACTAATACCCCTTGAGACAGGATATTATTAAATTGCTAAATTGAGATAGGATATCATTAAGTTATTAAGTTGATAATTATTAAGTTGTTCTTTAAATTGTGTATCATTCTGAATAGAATAATAAACATCTTATACGAGACATAAATCATCACTTTGTCCAGCGTATCCTCACTGTATATGCTACCTGCCCATTAGTTACCTACTAGTCATCTTAGCAAATCAGCTGTCATGATATCATAGTACTTGTTTTCATATGATTTTTATCTTACTATAATGGCACAAAGTACAAGAACAATGATGCTGGCAAATTCAGATATGGCAAAGAGAAGCTGTAAGATGCTTTCCTTTAGTGAAAAGATGAAGGCACAAGATATTTTGAGAGATACTATATTCACTTAACTTTTATTACAGAGTAATGATATAATTGTTCTTTTGATTAGTTATGGTTAACTTTTTCCTAATTTTTAAATCAAACTTTATTGTAGGTAGGTATGTATTGAAAAAAACAGTATTTTCAAGGTTTGGTACAATCTACAATTTCAGATAACTACTTGGGGGTGGGGTAGACTTATCCTCTGTGGATAAGGGGCTTCTCCTTGACACTTAGATTTTGTGAAATGCAGAAAGGCCTGCCTTCAGCTCAGAGAACCACCACTATTCAGTCCCCATCACCTACTGCCAGGCTGCAGTTCCAGGAAACATGTCAGCTGAGCACAAGCAATCTCTAAAACTCCACTGTGATACTTGGCATCTAGAAATATCTGTGGCATTGACATCTGTGGACATTCCGCTCTTGTTAGGATACATGACTAGCTTAGTTGCATAAAGAATCCTTCCTAACTGTGCAGTATTTGATGATTCACTGAACACTGTTAAAGTATAAACCCTATTTGACAGATGGAGATGAGCTTACTTAGGGATATTTGTCTGGTTTAAGAGGTGAGGTAAGAATCCTACGCCAAGATGATAGACTTTGATGGCTTCTTTTCTTCTGAAAAATGCAAGTGTGGTACATTAAAGTCGCTAGAAATTTTTGGATAGTTTTTCCATCCCAGACCTGTCTACACCCTCCCTCACCCTGCCCCTTGCATCTGGGCTGGCCTGGAGTTGCTCTGACCAATGTAGTTCAGCTGAAGTGACATGATGTCATTTTCGGTGAGGTCTTTCACAGATTGGCAGTTTCTGCCTCTTTTCTCTTAGAGCCATGAGACTCCATGAAGTCCAGCTAGATGGCTGAAGAGACCGCATGGAGAAGGGAATGGGTCTGGCTTACGCAGCCTTCCCTCCACCCCACCAGAGTTGTGTGAATCATCTCAGCCCTGCAGACCATGGAGCTGCCAGCTTCCCAGCAGGGGACCCCACTCAATGGCACCTAAAGTAGAGGCATCGCCTCCCTGAGCTGTGCCCAGATCCCTGACACACAAAACCACAGCCTTAAATAACACCTTCCCTCTTGTCTTAAGCCATTAAATTACAGGGAAGTAGGCAATGAAAACAAGAATGAAGGTAACTACAATTCTTACCTGCACAGCGCTATTTCTAAGTACTGTGTTATTTATTTTATTCTGATGTGCATAAGTACGTTAATGTCAATATAGCCAACTCGCAGAATGCAGAAAAACACAAGAGAGAAATTACCCACTCTCTAAAGAATGGCACTAGAAATATTTATCTCTGTGTCATTTTTTATTTTATTTAACAAAATTGAAATCAGACTGGGTTTACTCCTGCATAATCTGCTTTTATCACTTAGTACATCATGATCATTTTAGCACATGATGGAATATTCCTCAATGTGATTTTGAAAGGCTGCACAGAGAATGTGTGTTATGGATATACTATGATTTATGGAACCAATTTCATATCGTTGAATATTTAGTTTGTTTCCAAATTTTCACCATTATAAATATTGTTGCAATCAATATCCTTGTCCATAGCCATTAGTTCATATCTCTGATTATTTTTTAGGATACATATTTACAAGTAAAATTACTAAGAATGAATTTTATATATATTTTTCAGGATTTTGAACATTAGGAAATTGTTCCATGGACTAGTACTATTTGAAATTAATACTTTTCTAATAACATCTGAAATACTTACTGAGTATTAGTATTTTTAAAACTCTCTTTTTTAGTTATCATTTTTTTCTGGTGCTCTCAGTTATTGCACTAACAGCTAATGATGCTATAATTATTAGGCTTGCTTTTCAAAGAAGGAAACTAAGTCCTAGGGAGGTTAACATCATACACAAATTTGATCCAAAGCTTGTCTGACTCTGTGCCTTTTTCAATTGTGAAGCACTGTTAAAAACACTGTTCTTCATTATTTAGTGATATACTACTGTGTCCTACAAGAATTTAGGGCAGCTTATTGAGATATGTTTAAAAACACCCATAAAGATATCTAATTAAAAGTAGGTGGAACATTAACATTCTCTACGATTAGGGGTCATGTGACATTATTGCTATGAATAGGGATCATGTGATATTATCACTCTATTTCAAGTCCTTAGCAGTTTAATATTGGTTGAATGGTATTATGTGGAACATGAATTGATCACATAGCTGAATAAATCAATAAAATATTTCCATTTTGAAAAAAGTCAGACGAGCAAGAAAACAAGAATATGACCTTAACATGTAAGTCAGGGATGAATTTACTATGAATGCACTTTTGATAAGGAACTATAGCCATAGCTTTGGCTCTTAATTTTCCTTTTGTTACTTTTTAAAGAGAATAAAAAAAAATTTAAAAAGTTAGAGACAATACAGAATTTCACTAAACAAGATGATAGAAATTCAACAGTGGTTGTTATATTGCATATTGTTGTCTTCAAATTAGTTGTTTATATTACCAATACAAGCATGCAAAATTGGTCAAAAATTATTGTCTTCCTGGTGTGAGGAACTGTAGTATAAGGTCCAAAGTGCACAATAGATATTGTAAAATGGAAGAAATTGCTCAAAAGGAAAAAAGAACTAGGATGGGGGAGGAGGAAAGGAAGGAAGGGAAAAGGAAAAAAATGCAGGATAGTTATACTACTGGCTTTTCAATTCACTGAAAAATGCTAATATTCTTGGTAGAAATTTTAAGCCCATATCTTGTATGCTGATTAACTACTTTAAAGATAATACTCAGTATATTAACTATTGTTATTCTCCTATTATTTTGTTATAAAATATGAAATTTTGTTTATATATATATATATATATAGAGAGAGAGAGAGAGAGAGAGAGAGAGAGAGAATGAATTACTAATTTATCCCTGTGTCTGTGAGAGAGCTGGATGGGCGTCTGGGGTAGAGACAGTCAAGTGGTTTTGTAAAGTGTGACTGTTTTAGGCAGAGGCTGGGGTTTGTGCGGGTGGGAAGGAGACTATGAGAGTTCTGATCCGCTTGCTTCACTCGAACAATTTGCCCGTGCAATTCAGATCCATCTGGGGTCACGCTGTATTGGTTCTAACTCTCTCAGGTGACAGTTCATGGTCTTCATTCTAGTATTTTTTGTAGTTTCCTTCAGATTTTCTGTCTACATATAAATATTCAATTTGCATAAGGACAGTTTCACTTTTTCCTTGTCACATTTTATTTCATTTCCTTACACTAGCACTCCACTTAGAACCACCAGCATAACATTGAAGAAAAGTGAGGGTTTAGCTTGTTTACAGTTTTAGTGTTTCAGTAAGTATAATATTAGCTGTAACTTGTATGTTTTTGGTAGATACAATTTGAAAGTTTCTTTGTATTCCTAATTTGCTGAGAGTTTTTATCATATATGGGTGATGAATCTTCTCCAAGGATTTCACTGAATCTACTGAAATCAACATAAGATTTTTCCTCTATCCTGTAGATATGCTGAATTACACTGGTTTTCCAATGTGGAACCAACCTTGGATTCCAGTGACAAGCTTGACTTGATCATGAGCCTTTTTGTATATTGCTGAATTCAATTGCTGACATTAACAATTAACAATTTCTGTGTTCATGTTCATTAAGGGTATTGTTACATAATTTTCTTTTCTTGAATGTTTTTGAGTGGTCCTATTACCAGGTATGCTCATTATACAAATGAGGAATACATGGGGAATATTTCTTCCTTTTCTATCTCCTGAAAGAGTTTGCAAAAAGTATTCTTACTTCTTTGAATACCTGGGAAAATTTATCAGTAAAGCCATTTTGCTCTTGAGTTCTTTTATGGGAAGCTTTTAAATTACAAAATTGAATTTCTGCAATAGATATAGGGCCATTTGGATATTCTGTTTCATCTTATGCTGATTATTTAGTATTGTTTTTCAAGGAACTTGTTTATTTCACCTAAGTTGTCAAAAGTATAAGCATAAAATTATTAAATTGTTTAATTATTAATCTTTTAAAGTCTGTAGGAGCGGTAGTATTATGTTTTATTCACTCTCTGTATTTGTATATTTTCTCTTTTTCTCACCTTCTCCCAACGCAAAGAGAATAGCCTAGCTTGAAATTTTTCATGTTTATTGATCTTTTTAAAGAACCAACTCTGGTCTCATTTATTTTCTTTTCTGTGTATACTTTCTATACATCTTTCTCCATACATCTTTCTTTGATCTTATTTACTTTAGGGTTGGTGTTTTATTTATTCTCCTAGTAAGCTTGAAGTCTTTCTCCTTTTCTAATAAAAGATTATAAAAATAGATGCGTTTCTTTAAACTCTAAAGTTCATATTCAACTGGGCATCTTATGTTTTTATTGACTAAAGCTGGGAATACTGCACAAGGATCATGTGGTTGATTCATGTATTGTTTTTTCCTTTCAACTTTCTAGTTGACAGCTGTGGAAAAAAAAGTCTGGTAAAATCTGGTACCAGCTATTCTGTGGTGATGAGATGTAGAAGTGCTATACCACCTTCTAAAGACAGACGACATTGAGTTCTTGAAGAAAGAGGCCCTCTCTGTCCTAAACTTCACAGGCTTGGGTCCTGAATCACCTTGAATAGCATTTCTGCAAGATTCTCTCAGAGAAAATTTTCTTGTTTGTAGACATCTGGGCAAGGGTACATTCTCAACTTGACTCTTACAGACTCAGACGTGCCTGTCTGCCTATTTAAGATTCTGCAAAGTTTTGCTTGATGAAACCTCTTTTTTTTATCCTGTAGCTTCCAATTCCGTTTGACTACCTGAATCCTTTTGCTTTTCTTTTATATAGTTCTGCAAAAGGTAGATTTCACTGGCTGCAAACTCAGACTATGCAAAAATGTAACATTTTAAGGATGTCTTCTGTAATTTCATCTAATTTATATCTTCATCTCCCATCCATTAAATGATATAAAACTTTACTTTTCATAAAAGATTTTGTACTGATTTTTAATGCACTGAGCGACATTGTTATACAGCGACACATTTATAGAGTATAATTTTTTTACTACAGCAAAGTTTTTCTCTCCTACTGTCCCTGGACTCCTCAGCTTTTTTCATTCGTGCCGAGCATTCACTTTTTATTTGATTCTTGTGTGTCCCCCAAAATAAATTTTTCACACTCAAACAAGTATGGATTTATTTTCTTAATTTCCACTCTTACTAAAATACAGGGCCTTGACTTTTTTCACTTAAAGTGTTTTGACAGTCTTTCTACATAAGTACACCGAACAATTTCTCAGGTGTTTCTGTTTTAACAACTGTACAGTAGTTTTCCTTGAGTCTGGACATCTGGGCAGTTTCCAGTGTTTTGCTGTTACAAACTGCAATGGCTCAACTCTGCAACGGCTAGATTCGTGTTTATGTCATTTGTCTCTGTGAGTGTATAACTACAGCTTCTATTTTAGAATTACAACTGCTGGGTCAAAGGGTATCTGCAGTTGTAATTTTGATAAATATTGCCAATTGACTTCTCTAAGCATTGTGTAATTCATTTTCATATGAGGCACATCTACTACCCACTGCCCTTGACAACAGAACAGATTTACACAACTTTTGGATTTTTGCCAATCTGATAGGTGAAAAACAGTAGCTCAGTGCACTTTTAATAAAAAGTCTCTTATGTTTCCCACATCTGCTTTTCTTTTGGATGGCTGGTCTTTTTCTTATCTATCCCTGTAAATAGTTGTCACTGATGTCTTTCTCTTTTTTTTCTTTTCCTGAGGGTGGAGCTTGCAGACATTTTAAAAATTTTATTTCATCAAATGTATCAATTTTTATTTTTATGACATCTTGATTTTGAGCCCTAGTTAGAAAGATCTTTGCCCTTCCAAGAAGATAAAGGCATTTACTAGTGTTTTCTTCTGGAACTTCTTTAGCTTAGTTTTTAAAAATTTAAATATTTGATGAAGTTTTAATTTCCTAGGTGTGAGATATGGACTAAATTATTTTATTGTTTTATTTTTAATTTCGTAACTCTCTTACTGTTTTCTTTCCAAAGGGTTGTATAATGGTTCCAAGTTTATATATTGGATAGTTCATTATTTCTCTGAAGACTTGAGGTTTGGTGGCAGGAATTAGTCAGTTCATATTCTTTCCAGGAAGCTATAAAGGAGTTGTCACTTCTCTGGATTTAACTCCAGCACTGAGCCAGAGGGATTCTCCTACCTCTCTTTGGGAGTTCTGTATCTGTGCCCAGGGTCTTTTATTTTTCTTTCAAGGTCTAGTAGCTTTTATTTTAGAATTTCAATCATGAGACAAAAATATAAATTCATTAACCTATAAAAAGACAGTTGAAACTAAGTTGTATGTCTAAACAAACAGGACGAGTTAAGGCCATCTGTTCCTCTGACTAAATTTTGAGATTACCGTTCACACTGATAGATGGTCTCACACAGGATCTGGGCATCAGAATGCGTGGAGGGCTTAAGGATCTACATTCTTAAACTTCTCCTTCATGACACTGGAGTTCCACTGTGTAATATGAAAACTGCCAAACTTCAGGTGTTGGAGGCTCAGCAACTTTTTCCGCTCAAGCCATTGCTTTTGCCTTAGGCTTCTGACATCTACTTTAAAATGCAAACGTTTCTAATGTTTTTTTTCTTTCTTTCCTGGCCCCTGTGGGCAGTCGTCTAGCATGCTGGTGTCAGAGTACAGAGAGGGCAGCAACGGCAAGAAATAGCAGCCATGGAGGCCCAGGTCAATTTTCCAAAATCTGGCCTCACCACATTGTGGTGTTGGTAAACACAGTACTCAGGGAGCACTGGCCAGAAGCCTGAGATACGCCCAACACATGAAGTATCGCTTGAAGCGTGAAGGTCTAATGCCAGTCCTGGTCACGCGGGGAACCTGTGCAGCTTTCCCACTTGGGCCTCAGTTTCCCAGCCTGCATCGCCTTTCTTCCAGGCCCCCGTGAGTATCCAAACATATCACAAAGGCAAAGGCACCATACACATGCTTACATGATCTTCATCCTCATCAGAAACATTTCCTGAGGGCCCCCTGAGTCCCAAACTCCTTCCCGAGGCATCTGTCCTGACACATAACAAATACGTCTTTGAGATGGTTTTAATTGCCGGTTAGCTTCCTTTCAGGCCTGATTCATTTCTGATCCCAGCAGCAACAAAGGGAGCTTTTATTACTGGCCTTCATTTCTGGAAATTAAATTTCCATTTTGAACACTAATGCTACTGTAATTCGCGGTGGTTTCTGTCTCTTTTTATTGTGTCTGACAGCAACCAGCCTATCAGCAACATAAGTGGCTGAATGCGCATATGTAAATGCACAACATGAAAAGACATTTTTGAAAAGCTGAGGGAAAGAAAACTTTTAAAGTAGGAAATTAGAGCAGTTATTGGATCCTACACCATGGTTAATGAGTGCGCAGAAAGCAAACAGTCACAGGCTCTGAGACCTCGAGCGTTACAGCCAGGGCGACACTTTTCTTGTTTTTGGAAGGAAATCAGTAATAGTCTCCACACACGGGAAGCCTTCAGTTTGCATTTTTTAATGCCTCCAGGGAGGACAGGGTTTCTGGTTTCAAATCTGTTAAATTTTTCTTTAAAAGACGGGTTTTGTTCAGAAACCAAAACAAAAATTAGCATAATAAGAATATATGCAAGTCACGCGTTGGCCCCTGTGCTCAGAAGACTTCATTAAGCGTAGCTTCAAAACATCAGTGGGTTCCCGAGGAGTAGGGTGGGACCCAGTCACTTTGGCTTAATTATGTCAAATCTCTTTTTTTAAAAAACAAAACCAAACAAAACACCCTGCTTTTATTAAGGATTACATGCACCAAACCTGGCAGAACGCCTCACAATATGTTAAAGGGAAAGGAGGAGGAGGAGGAGGAGGAAAGGAGAGGTGAGAAACTCTCCTGGGCGTTGAGTTATGGGGGAGCTCAGTTTTCTTTTTCTCCTTTATCTATGTTCTCTAAATGTTCTGCAACAGAAGAATATGGCTTTCGAATTACCAAAAAAACAGCAGGTACTCAAGACGAAGGAGAATAGTTTTGCTTCTTTATTTTGCTCCAGGTACCCAGATCTTGGATAGAAGGCGCCTTAACTCAACTCAGATGAACAAATTAACTCAGACTGAGGCCCCGTGAAGTGTTGGCGCTGCCCTTTCTTTCTGTCTCCAAGCTCACCTTTGCTCTTCCTGTCACAAGTGAGTCTTTCCGAGCTGGCCCTCGTGCCATCCAAAAACCGATCAGCCACAGGAAACTGGTTTGGAGGTGACAGAAAAAAATTAGGGAAAATGGAAAAGCCTTCCTCATGTAAACACAGGCTGTTTGTGTGACTTATAATATTCTAAGTGTTGAAGATATTATTCCTGAAAATGTTTATTCAGTGAGACTTTGAAGCCTAATAGTCCTAGAGTTACGATTTTGCACCATCTTGCTGTGTGAGCTTGGCCAAAGTTGTGAGTGGACATTGGCTTCATAGCTGGGATCGGGGTTTTAGAACTGGAACCAGGAATGGGGTGTCCAAGCAGGAAAAATGGCAGAAGAGTGAGCCAGATTGACTCATTTGGGATCAATTAAAGATTTCTTGGTTCCCCCTCTGTCTTTTGGTACTGGGGATTGAACCCAGGGTTTCACACTGATCCACACCCCCAGCCCTTTTTTAATATTTTTATTTTGAGACAGGGTCTCTCAAAATCGTCCAGGCAAGGCTTGAATTTGCAGTCTCCCTGCCTCAGCCACCATGCCTGTTTGAGACTGTTATTCACTGCAAGTCCACTTTAAATTTTCTTTTTCTCCTTCATCTTTTTCCCGATTTTCTCAGTTACCTTCTTCCACTTCCTTTTCCTCCATTACATCCTTTTCTTACTTTCATCATTTATTACTTACTTTCCATTCTTCCTCCTCCTCCTCTGCTTTCTTTCCTCTAACCCTCAGTCCTTCCTGGCCACGGAACTGGACTCCTTCTCCCAGTCTCCCTTCTAGGTAAGTCTGGCCATGTGGCTAAGTCTCAGACAACAGGATAGGAGTACAAGGGGTGTGCAGTTCTTTTGGCTGTAGATGTGTGGGAGTAGTCACTCTCCCATGCTCCCCTTTCCCTTCTCTGGTTCAACACAGTTGAGGACAGGACCCCATAAGATGATGGAATTACACAACAGAAAGAGATGAAATCCCTGAATCAGGACTTGGAGGGAGGCCCGGCTGACTAGGATCGTCTGCCTAAGACTCTGACACAGGAGGGACAGGAGAAATGAACTTCAAATGCATCTGAGGTACCACACTGTGGGGCCTGCTTCTTACCATTGTTTGCCTAACTGATGTAGAGTCAAACACCAAAAGTTAAGAGCATGAGGGAGGACCAGCAGCTTAGATCCAAGAGTTAAGAGTTACACTATCATATACTTGTAAGCCAGTAAAGTATGAGATAAGGTCGAATTTGTGGGGCCCTGTTGGTGAACTGTTAGGAATCTGGGAGGATGTGTAAGAGATAGGAGCTACTGGTTACAGGTAGCATCTCTGGCCTTAGTTCCCCCATCTATAAAGCATTGCTGGGCAACATGGAGATTAGAAAGTGGATTTCATCGGGAGGCCCAACAACGCTGCATGACTGGGGACTACTCCGAGTTCTGTTTGGGGACCAACGCTCTGCAGCAAAGAGAACCATAGCCAGTTCTTAATGAAGAGTTAGGAAGGGGGAGAGGGACTGGCCTGTCACAGCTGCCCTAGAATGCCACAGCACTGACTCGTGCACTTAGGTGGGCAGACGGCTGCCAGGTTGGAACAGCAATGTGTCTAGCTGAAGGTGACCTCAGAGCCAGACAGCCAGAGGTCACTCTGTCCCTCCTAAGACCCTTAGTTTATAGTTTTAACTTCAAAGATGCCAAACTGCTTGCCTGTTTTGTGCATAGAAATTCTACCCAGGTTCCTTCTAGGTTCTTCTAAATGAACTCAATGAAAAGACAGTGGGAAAGAGTTCTACTGAGTCCTGAGGTCAGACTGATCCAGAAATATTTTTAAAAATTTAAGGTGATGTGCTCAGAGGCCCTGGGATGAGTAAGGAACTGACACAACTTAGAAAAATAGGCCGTTCCAGCAGGGTGGCCCAGAGGAAGAGACAAACTCATGGCTCAAAACCTGGGCGAGTTAGAGCATGCAGTTGGACCTGGCTATCAGATCTCCTGTTTCCACCTGTTGCCAGAATGCTGTGTGGCCTCAGACAAATGAGAGCCCCTCTCTGAGCCTTAGTTTCCTAGTCTGCAAGATAAGAGTTTTTCTACTCTCTCTATGAGTAGATTTTGGACTATGTTCCTTGGAGCCCAAAGATTCAGAGCTGGTGTTTGGGATGGGGGCTGGGGTGTGGCTGAGTGTGCGGGGGCTGGAGCCCATTCCTCCTTGCCAGTGGTGTGCCCGGTCTTGTATCTACTCACAGGCAAAATTGTGGCACTCTACTGATTCCCTTTCACTAGCAGCTCCTGCCCCGCAGAGGGCACCCTGGGTGGCTGCAGCGCACTCTGGGACTGAGCCAGGGCAGGAGGGAGGTGGGTGGGCTCCCGCACCAGGGCTGCATCAGAACTTGTGCAGCTGCCTAAATATTTTGCCTCTAGATTTCTCCTCCCAGCTGCCCACGGTCTGGTTCATCTTAATTAAAGGGCAGTTCTAGTTCCGCCTTTGGCTCTTTGTGGTTTGCTCCCCTCCTGAAATCGATATTAAATCCCCAAGTGCGGCTGTGGCCCCTTTCTGGTTTTACTTGGACTTGATTTTATTAGTGTAATAGCCATGGTAGTAGTCACGTATTAATCATAATAACGCATACAGTTCTACATTTACCAACCACTTCAACTTTTCTTTTCACCTACATGAACCCACTGACAGACAGAAAACCCATCTCACCTTCTTGTTTTCTTCAGCTGCAGCTGTGGCAGACTGTTAGATTTCATGCAAAACACCAGTCTTGAATCCAGGCTGCTGGTTTGAACTGTGCTGCCATCACTTACTAACTGTGTGACTTAGGGCAAGTCACTTACCTTGCCTGGTGCACACGTCCTCACGGGTAAGATAAGGTGATCTGCCTTGTCGTTCCATGTTATTTACATGGCGCGAGGAGAGGAGAGGAGGGCTGGGGGCTGGGGGCTGGGGGCTGGGTACTACTGCTTTTGTAAGCTATGAATGAAATATTTAAATGATTTAAGATATGCTTGGAATAGTGTCTGACATACGCTCAGCGCTATGTAAGTACACACTACCAAGTTTTAAAACAATGAAGAAACAAATAATATTAACGAGAGCAAATACTAATACCTGCTTCTTCTCACCTGGGCCTTCTTGACAGGATGGTATCACCCTGAAAAGGCAAAAGTTAGTTCTCTGGGAGGGAGTGTACAAAGAGCTACTTCTTGTCTATGTTAAAAGCTGAGGTGCACATCCAGTAGACTGGAGATGTGCACCATCGCTGTAGTCTCAAGATTTCTGTGTGGTGGCATCGCTGGGCACTCAGAGAAAGGCTGAAGTACTGTGCACATCCCTGTGCCAGAGGAGCACTTGGCTCTGTGGGTGTCCTTCCAGATTCTTGCAAAATTTCTGCTTGTATTTTGCAGCAAAGCCATTCCTGCAAGCTCATTCTCTCCTAAGTCCTCACAACGGTCTTCCCATGGCAGAGGCGCAGTGATGCGGAGATGACAGGGCACCAGGATACAGCAGAGCTGACGCACGGGCTGTCCCATTTGTGGGGACTCAGCAGGCTCCAGTGAATGTGTATTTTTGAGTCTTGGGTGAGACTCAAAAATCCAACTGTGGAAGGAGTGGCTGTGCATTTACAGTTTCCTTAGCTCCAGACAGGTTACTCATTTGTTCTCAAAAATTCTGAGCATGATGTCTGAATGTGGCAACCAGCTCAGAGAGGCTGGAGCATGCAGTGGAGGGAAAGATCCCAGCACATTTCAACTGCAAGTCTCCCATGCCCTAGCAGCAACTCAGTTCACACTGAAGCGTTTGTCTCTGTGCTGCTAAGTTTTGTCTGTGTGACAAAATAACACAGAAAATCAACTTGAAGAAAGATTCAGAGGTATCAGTTCATGGCTCTTGTTTTTTGGTCCTGTTGCTTTTGGTCCTATGATAAGATAGAATATCGTGGTAAAGAGTGTGGCAGAGGTGTAGGGTGAGGCTGCTAACCATTTGGTGGCCAGGAAAGAGATGGGAGCTTGGGGCTGAGGATCTCTGTAGAGTGTGGATCCTGGTGTAACAGGTCTAGGGAGAGAGGGGAGGAAGGCTCGGCCTTGATGATAGCCTGGGGCTATTGGGAGTAGCTCAGGTCAGAAACAGGATCAAATATGTCTGTTTCTGCATGGAGCCATGTAGCAGGGGCCATCCCAGCTGTTCCTTTCTGCCACTTCCTTCTGAAATAGAGAACCCTGGAGGGTGCTGCTGTGACCTCCATGTGCACTTCGCTCTAGGTTCTAAGAAAGAGCAAGTGACCTGAAGAGTCAGGCTCCCTCTTACCTTTCTGAAAAGATCTGGCTTTGTGTTTCATCAGAAGGGGTCTCTGCCTACATCTGGTAGTTCCCAAAGTGCATGGAAATGGACATTTGCACCCTCCCCCCACCGTACACACACACACACACACACACATCCAAAATTAAGTTTTCAATATTTTGAATTTTGCTGCCATTGCAAGTTTCTGATTCTGGAAGAAGGAGGCTGTAGGTACAACATATCTGAGAATTTCAAGTTCTTTTGGCTGTGATGGGGGTAGAATGTAGATGCCAGCAGGATAATATGGAGGCCCAGGGCTGTGGGAATACACACATTCACCAGCCTGGGTGAGCAACTGCTATGTGTCCAGAGGTGTTCAGAGTGCATTGTAGATATTGTCTCATTTTATCAATAGATGTTATTGTTTGTAGTGTTCAGTCCATGCAAAGAAACCAGGCCAAGGGAGGTTAAGTAATATGCCCAAGGTCACAGACCTCACAAGTGGGAGACTATTTTTGAGGGTCATACTGCCTTGCTCTCCTGACTCTCATGGGAAAGGAAGGCAAGAAGAGGTAGAAAGGCAGGCAGGGTAGTCAGAGGTGGCCACTGCTTATTTACCAGTGATGTGGGCTCGGTACAGCTTCCCCATGTCTGCCATCATTGATGAGGAGCATGACATCATGCCGCTCCTCCATCCCTTCCAGCGGCTGCTCTGGCGCTAGCGGTGGCTGGAGGTGTGGCCTACCTGGTAATGGCTGGGTTCCCAGACATGGCCCCCACAGGTGAACCCAGGCGCTCCAAGGCCTTTGGCCCCACACTGCACCAGGCCTCTGTCCATGCTATTCCCTTGGCTTGATGCTGCCCTCCCTCCTACTCTGAGTGCTTTCTGCCTGTGATGGCTTGGAGGCCGCCAGCACAGGCCCAGAACTCGGTACCTGCAGCTCCCCACACCAGGCACACTAGGCTCCCATGGCGCACGTGTGCACACTGCTTCTCAGAAGTGCAATGGTAGCATAGTTCAGTGACAGGCTCCAAAGCCAAACTGCTAGGTCCTAAGGATAGTTGGTTCCCTTTTGAGCAGCGTGATCTTGGGCACCACCAACGCTGGGCGTCTCAGCTTCTCCGTCTCAGTGCCGTCACCAGAGGCCTGGCAGGTAGGGGCGCCAAATCAGCACTGTCACTGTTTCAGCGTCCTCAGCTGCAAACTCAAGGAAGGCAGCGTCCATTCCTCTCACCGCTGTCTCTGGGAGCTTCACGTCAGTCTGGGGTCCTGTGCATCGTCCAGAGGCAGAAGGGAGGTGACACGTGCTTTGGGGAGAATAAATGAGCTTTTTCTGGAACACGAACACCCTATGCAAGCACATTGGTTATGGTCCTGCCTCACTATAAGAAACAGGGCTCTGGCCCTTTGTTCACTTGGTCAACAAACTAGAATAGGGCCCGGTTCTGTACTTTTTGCTTTCCCTTAATACTCAGAGCTCCATGGCAGCAATTTATCCCTTTCGTTCTATAAATGGGAAAATCAAGACCAAAAGGGAAGGAAATTACCTAGGGTCACATAAGCAACTGAATTACTGAAGTGGTACCTAGACCTCCTGGTTTCTGGCCCAAACTTGGCATGGCTTTCTCCCTCTCTTTTTCTCTGTGTGTTCGGGTAGACCCTGGAGTAGACATGGTCCTCTGAGCAAACTGCAGGGCATTTTAGCAACATTTTTCACCCTGATGCTGTTACCTAGACCTAGTAGAGCATTAGCATTATAATGTTGGGGCTCATTAGCATTACAGTGTTGGGATATTGCTCCTGATTTAGAACATATGCTTGAAGGAAAAAAAAATATATTAAGTAGTGCATCACATCTTAGTATGAACTTAAGGGGATTCCTAAGAGACTGGGACCAAAATGAGGGGATTGTGTTGGAGACAGAGTACTCAAGAGCCAGAGACTGTGGAAAGATCCATGGGGGATAGACAGGGCCAGAGTTGGGGACACAGAGGGACACAGAGTTAGACCTTGTTCTTGGGCAAGGATTAGATTTTGTTTTTGCAGTTCTTTCTTTGCCTGATATAATCAGCCTTGATTTCAGGATGTAATCTCAGGTTCCTCGAGTTGGGGTCATGTTCCACTGAGGCTGAGATAGCTTGTCCTGCTTGGTGGCTCAGGCAGAGTGCTTGGCTGCTGAATGTTGGGAGCAGGTCTTGAGCACTGGATCTTCTCACCAAGGAATCTACGCCCTTGACTATTGCACTCTGTCTTCTCTGCTCTTTGTGGTAGATTAATTTATTGGCCCCCATTCTTTACCCTTCTCTGTGCTCACACCCTCTGTCACATACTTTTTAAAATTTCTCTCTTCATGTGCATAATACATCAGCCTTGACCTTGGCCTCAGTGGGTGATGGAGCTTCCTTAACCAGTGAGATGATCTGAGAGTTTAGTAATCTGTTGAGCCAAAGTCTCAAGTGCCTGCCGGCCTCTGCGACACTGCTGTTGCCTATCTCCTATAGAAGCACTGAGGAGCTGGCCTATGATCAATGGCTGTGACAAAGCTGGACTGCCCAGCTGAGGCCAGCAAGATCAGCCAATCCCAATGGATCCGCATTTGGAGAGGAGAATCCATTTTTCACAGAAGTCTCTGCGGGGGAGGGGTTGCTCAGCACTATCCTTAAAAACCCAGTGAAAGTGAAAGCAGTCTGTTGCCCGTTGTTGCATTCTGGGGAGCCTTCTGTAATCCTGGGGTTAGTGTGATGAATTAGGTGGCAAATATGCTCAGTGACTCAGCACTGAGTGTCCACGTGGACTCTGACTCTGTCCATCCTAAACTCTCATCCCAGCTCTGCCTGTTATGAGGCTGTGTGGCCTCAGACAGGTCCCTTGTTGCCCCTGGTTTCCCCAAACATAAAGTGAAAAGGCACAACTGGGTCTCTTCTAGCCCTAAGATTCCTGGTGAATTGGACTTGGAAAGACATGTTATATTTAGCTGCATACCAAAAAACAGCAGCAAGAAGAAATAAGATATACATCCCACAGAGCAAAAATATCAAAATACCCTTGGTGAGAGGTATTTTAAAACTAAGGAAGAAACTCCTCCTGGAAGAATATTAGGTCCCGGCAAACAATCAAGTAGAAAATGTCCTGTCAGACGAATCTAGTGCTGTGCCCTGGCAGATCTGCTTTTCCCTTCTGATCCAGCCGACCTTGAATTACCAGGGCAGGGCCCCCTCTGTGTTTGCGAACCTACAGAGGGGCAGCAGTCAGGAGCAGACTCCTGGAGTCAGCCTGGGAAAGGGGACTGAGTCTCCTCCTCTCCAGCTACCTCCACCGCCTTAAGCACAAAGCAGGAGAAGCCACTGGCAGGGATTCGGTTTTTATGAAACCCAACAGCCCCCTAGGGTAGGACGTGATTGACTGCCATCTCTATTTTACAGAGGGGCAGACTGAGGCTTAGAGAAATGAACTGGCTGAAGGCTGTGCCTGTAGCCCAGGCTACAATCTGAGCCAGGACAGTGTGACAGGAAGGGGCTCCTTGTGACCATGACCACATATGGCTTATCTCATGGTGGGGCTGAGGTCAAGGGCTGCAAGCAGGGCCTGACTCACAGAAAATGCTCAGAAAGTCCTCGGAAAGGACTCAAAGTCACCTGGAAAACCACACCTCTTCCACAGCCTTTGAGGCCGCACACACCAGTACAAGCAGGAGAAGTCACTCTCTGGCTTCTTTCGGGCCGATGGAAGCGTACGTGTTTGAGCTACGTTTTGCACCATCATTCTTTTTTTTTTAACAATCAACAAAGGCCGAGTGACAAAAGTAAATACAAGTGTCGGGGTCAGCTCGCAGGCCTCAGAGGAGTCAGAAGGTGGTGGCTGGTCCCCAGGGGGCTGGTCCACCCGAGCGGGGCTGGCTGGCTCTGTGGCACCCAAATTCAGATTTCCCTCGTGGCTGCACCATCAGGAGTGAGACAGAACCTCTGACAGGATGGGCATTAAATGGTTCTCCAGGAAGGATAAAGGCTGAGCTGGAGCGAGGCCATGGCAAAGCCCTCCTGTGTGGGGGCAGAGAAAAGGGACACTCTGGAGTCCCCACGTGTCCTGAAAGGCACGTGGGTGGGTGTCACTGGCACCGGCCTGCCTGTGAAGCTGCCACGTGGAGAAATCTGCCCTGAACCCTGGAGAGGGGTCAGCCTGGAGCTCAAGTTTCAGGGTCGGATGGTGAGCTGGAAAGGACTCCTTTCCAGAAGCTAATTAGTTTAAACTGCTGCATGGCAGAAATTAAAGGGCAAGTTTCAAGTAACTAGTACTAAGGGGGGAAAAAAGAAGCCCCCATTGGAAACAGACTAATGCTGAAATTAAGAAAGGTGGAAAAAATAGTAAGGTGTAATTTACAGGTCAATTTCTCTTATTACCTGATACATTTGCTCATTTATTTAGCTCCGTTTAGCACTGTGAGATCATCCAATTGTAGACTAAGCATCTACTCGGGCCTAGGACATGTATGTTTTGTATTTTACCACTGCTTTTAGTCTTAATCACAAAGCTGAGGACTCCATTTTCAAGGCCCAAGAATTTAAAAGTCATCTAAAGCTGGCCCCACATTCCACAGACATCACTGAGTGCTAAGTGTCACTGGGTGTCATCAAGTGCATGGTGTCCCCTGATGGGAAGTCATTCAGGGGGCGGATACAAACACTACTGTGAACTGTGTTGCGAAGCTGGGGTGTCTAGCAAGTTAGGTGTATTCATTGCATGTTGCTGCTGTTTGTTTACTGGAGGTACTGGG
Source organism: Dinomys branickii (assembly GCA_004027595.1). Lineage (NCBI taxonomy): Eukaryota > Metazoa > Chordata > Mammalia > Rodentia > Dinomyidae > Dinomys > Dinomys branickii. The sequence continues at coordinate 97,905 of PVLD010000936.1, read as the reverse complement.
GACTGACTCCAGGGTCTTTGCCCTGAACGATGTCCTCAGTGCTTTTTAATTTTTTTTTTTTTTTTTTGAGACAGGGTCTCGCTAAGTTGCTAAGTTTTCCAGGCTGGGCTGGAACTCACAACCTTTTCTCAGTCTCCCAGAGTGCTGGGGGTGGTGGCATGTGTCACCACACCTAGCTTCCAACATGCACATACATGTACATTAAGGAATCGGTGAACATAACTATAGAGGTTGACAGATCTGAAACTGTGCAGCTTCAGTGGGCGAGTTACAGAGCGGGCACAGCCCAGGGTATCATTCTAGTCTAAAAACCAGCAGCCTCGAGACTCAGGAAGTTGTTTCAGTTGATGAAAGCTGATGCAGAGTGAAAACACTCATGCGGGAGGAGTTTTCTCTTATTTGCAGGACAGTCAGGCTTTTTAGTGTATCCAGGCCTTCAGCTGATTAGATAGAGCCCGCCCTCATTAGAGAACACAATTTGCTTGACTCTGTCTCTTGATTCACATGTTAATCTCAGTGAGAAACGCTCCCAAACATACCCAGCGTATAGTTTAACCAACCATCTGGGTACCCCATAGCCCAGTCAATTTGACACATCAAATTAACATCACATCTGTGACCACAACTCTAGTTAATGGTGTAGTTGTCTAAGAGAAAGACAGCAGAGGCCCAGATGAAGGTATCACTGAAAAAGGAAGGAAAGACTAGGCAAGTAGCTCCTGAGTGACTGCTAGACAGCCAGAGAAGATGCAAAGCATCGAGTGTGAGGGTCACTGGTGGGAGCTTGGTGGTGCAATCAACAGAATTATTTCAGATCAACAAAACTGGCTTCAGGAGCAGAAGATAGTAGAAGAGTCCTCAGTAGAATGATTGTCATCCTGGCTTCCCCGTGGCAGTCCCAGTTGATACCTGCTTGTCCCTCCTGGTGTTCCACTTGGCTTGGACTTTGTCCCCAAAGAAGTTGTCCCAATTTAGATGATAAGCTATACTGTCACCTGCAATCTTCAGGCAGGCTGGATTTGAGGCATCACCATCGTGCTCAGTGCTGGGAAAGGCTGCTATCTCATCGCCCGCTTTATAGCTTGTCAGCTGCCATCAAAGTGTGCTTCTGTGGTCCTGATGGTAGTCACTCCGACAAGCACGGTGAGCGCCGGGGAGGTCATGCCAGACACTGTTCCGGGCCTGGGGGTGGAGACACAGTGACGCGGGAGAGCAGGCACTGCATCCAGGGACCCCTACTCTGAGGGGATTCAGATGAGTAAGCAGATGATCATAAGGTAGTGGGATTAGAGCTTCCAGAGAAGTAAGCCCAGGGCTCGGGGAGGCACCGGGAAGTGCCTTTTTCTCTCTGGCCAGTGCTGCAGGCAGCTCTCTCTGGGGTGTTCAGTATTAACTAATGAACAGTAACTGAGCACCTGCTCCCTCCTCCGTCACCTCACTGCCCCACAGTCTATTTTCCGCACAACAGCCAACTCGGATTCTTTCTTTAAAAATTAGTCTTGAGCAGTTTCGGGGTCACAGCAGCATTGAGAAGACGCTACAGAGATTTCCCATATACTGCAGCCCCCACCCACGCCCAGCCTCCAGCATCTCTCTCCAGGCGGTCCCTGAGTGACAACTGGTGAACCTGCAGTGAGCAGCACGTCATAACCACCGGGGTCCCCAGTTTACATAGGGTCCCTCTCTTTTCCTCTTTTTTATTAGTATATGTGTATAATGTGTGATAAATACATTCACTGTGGGACTGGTACAGAAACATACTGCATCTTGATCCTTTCCATTTCTCCTTCCCTTTCCCTTTCCCCCATATCCCCCGACCCCAGATGTTGCTCCTCAGAGTTTGGAGAAGTGTACACTGACGTGGAGCCTCCCACTTCCTCTGTGCTCCATGAACTCCTCTTCCTCAGCCCTCAGCCCCGGAAACTGCTGCCCTTTTGACCACCTCTGTAGCTTTGTCCTTTCCAGAATGTAACAGTATTGACGTTACAGAGGACGTAGCCTTTCCAGACTGGTTCCTTCCACGTAGTAATATTCATTTAGGTTTCCCTAGTCTTTTCGTGGCACGAAAGCTTATTTCTTCTTAGTACTGAATAACATGCCATTGTCTCCGTGTACAGTTTATTTAACCTTTCACCTGCAGAGAAATATTTTTAAAACAGAAAGTGGAGAGGTCACTGTTTTCATTCAACATGCCCTTCACCTGTCTCCCCAGCTCTGACCCCTGGCTGCCTTCCTTTGTGCTGTTGGAGTGTGGCTGAGTGACACCTTCCATGTGCAGGATCTGGGAGGCAAAAGGAAACTTAGTGGGGAAAAACTGCTGGTAAATTGTGACCAAGTAGAAAATGGGCTGACACATAAAGTGATGAGTTTCCTGTCACTGGATGCAAAGAATATGCTAGAAGAAAAGAAAAACTGTAAGAAGTAAGTCCTACTAGCTGAAATATAAGGTCTGTTTTAGTATGTTATTCTATGATAAAGGTATTTTGTTTAAAGTACAAGTTACTTTTTCTCGTTTCCTCCATTCTCCCCAAGAGAAGGTAGTACCGACCTGAACTGAGCCTGATTCAGGCCCACACTGGGATTTGCAGCAGTGGGCAGAATCACAGACCCCATGGTGGCCTGACTCGCTCTCCAGCACTGTGTTTTCTAGAGATTAGAGAAAAGACCATCAGAACCCTGGGCTGCTTCAGTTCATTCCCAGAAAAACCCTAGGTTCTAGGAACTATTATTTTCCCATCTTACAGATGAGGAATCTGAGGACAGAGAGGTTAAGGAGCTTGCCAAGTCCACATTGCTAGTCAGTGATGGATCAGGATTTAAAGCCAGGCAGGTGGTTCTAGAAACTATACTTTGAATCTTTATAGCCAAGTGCCCCTTTTCATAATCAAAAGACTTTTGCTTTTAAATGTATTTCTGGTGGTCAGGTTGGGTCCCACTGGGCTCCCATTGCTCTACTAACATGGGCTCATTTTGTCAGCTCTTAGGAGCAGGATGACAGGGTTTATCTCTCTGGGTTGTGCTATCATCTGGCACTATCCAATGGGGAGACCTGGACTGGGTTACATGGCGCCAGGGCAAGTGGGATAACTCTGCCATTGCCCTGCCTTCTCTTGTAGAGTTAATGCCTACTTGTAGATGGGCTGTGGGTGAAGACTAGGAATGTTTGCCACACTAGACCAGACCTCCTTGTTATTCCTTTCATATCAATATGCACAATTTGTAATATAATGGATAGCTATTCTTCCCCAACCTCCATTAGAATGTAACTTCTGTGAGACAGGGGCCATGTATAAATTTACTTGATGTTGAATGAGTAGATAACTGGACAGAAGTAAGGAAAGATAGGTAGATTTATGAATAGGAGAAGAGGGGGGTGAATGGGTGGATGAATGGGTAGATGGATAGCTGGATAAAAATATGGCCAACCCTTTGTAGAGAAGGCAACACATGCACAGCTCAATATCGCTTAGATGTGTCTATCACTCCCGCTAGGGTTTCAGAACTAGTATAATCCTAATTAAGTGTTAATTAACACGCCCCAGGGGATTAGCATCTGAGAACTCTCAGAGAATTAATTACAGTGCACAGTGTTAAAGATGCAACCAAAATCCCCAGAAGTCATCTGGGAGCAGAAGCCTCACTTTTTTCCTTGCTGACCTGCTGGTGCTCTCTGTGACTGTGAAGGGAAATCAGAGTGTATGAAGATGTCACCAGGAAAATGTCCCTTGTCTCAACCATATCATAGCAACAGCTTCCCTGCCTCGTTATCTCTGGGTATAGGTCAGAGAAAAGAGATCAGTGACACATTTGGGCCATCAGCAGGAAATATGCTCTCCACTCCAAAAGAGTGTTAGTCAGTTCTCTGTACTATGAGGAAATATCTGTGAAAATCAACTTAAAAGGAGGAAAGGTTACTTTTAGCTCATAGATTTAGAGTTTACACCTGTGGTCACTTGACCTTGCTGCTTTGGGCCTATGGTGTCACTGTGTACCATGGTGGAGACGACAGTGGCATAATTACTTACCTCATGTTGGCCAGAAAGTAGACAGAGAAGAAAAGGCTGGGGTCTTAATAACCCCTCCTGAGGCAAGACCTCAGTGACCTCACTGCCTTCCATTACCTAGGTCCCACCTCTTACAAGTTAGGTTACCTCCTCATAGGGTCACAGGGGGGCACCAAGCATTCAGCACGTGAGCTTTGTGGGACACAACAGGAAATAAGATGGATCTGCCTTTCAAACACCTGAAGAGGAGTCTGGGGCTTATTCCAGGACAGAGATGGCCTTGGAGATCAAAGAGGTGTGAATTCCCTTGCAACCCCTTCTCCCCGCAGAGCCTCAGCTTCTGTTCACATCACTTTAAATATTCCCCCTGCTCCAGTAGCTCTGACATAGTGAGGCACTTGACAATGGGTAATGATCACCACAGGTCCTGCTGATGGGCTGCACCGAGCAGTTGGGTGTCCTCCGAGGCCACTTGAAGCTGCCTCTTCTCTCCATTGATTAATATAATCTTATAATCAGTGGAGTTGTCACACATGGTGGTCATCAGCAATGTCACTACTATCTTCAAGCTCTTCTCCAGCTGGGAACATGGAAGACCTTCATTTCCTTACCTCAAACAGATAGCTACCAACTTGCCTTGACCAATGGAATGTCAGTGGAAGTCATATGTATTATGTCTGTCAGTCTACAATTTAGCAGAAGCTTGTCACTCTTGGCCTCTGCCTTGCCATGAAGCTGGTGATATTCCAGCAGACCAGGTCCTGAGTGAGGTAGGGGTTGGGTACAATCCTCAGGTGTCCTGTAGTGGGTACGTGTAAAAAGCAGTCGCTGCTGTGTTAGGGCACACAGTGTTCAGGCATCCCCATCCTGCCTAGGACAGCATGGGGTTGTTTTAGAACACAGGCCCCAAGATTGACCTACAAGCTCCAAAGAAAGTGCATCCCGTGTGGACAGCAGGCACCAGGCGGAGACATTATGGAGCACATGTTCAGAGTGGGATCTCTGGAGTCAGGCAGTTTGGGGTCTGAGTTGCCACCTAGAGACTGAGTGACTTGTTTCCAGCTGCTTCACTCTCTGGGTCTCATTTGCCATTTCTGAAGACTGGGGCTGGCCGCTATCTCAGAATTGCAGTAAGAATTGAGGGAGAACACTCTGGGAGCTTAGCAAGATGCCTCCCATGGAGTAAACACTCAGCTGGCACAGACGGAAGGAAACACATTCTACCAAGCATAGCCACATGTCAGTGACAACTTCTTATGTGCCTTTCTCAGCACTTTCACCCAAGAGCGAGACTCTGGCCCATGTAGCGTTGTCTGTTTGTCCTGGGCGCGTGTCTTTGTGTCAGCAGGGCACTGAGGGGACAGGGCCACTGTCTCCAAGCTCCACCAGTGTCCGCTGAGTCACCTTCCTCCCCACTGCGCCTCTGGTCATTTGTCCACATGGTCATTGATGGATCCTCCTCCCTTCTGAGGCAGGACCTCTTCTCTTCTTCAGCTCCATGGGCTGCAGCCGGGCTGCTCAGAAGACTTTCCACACCTGCTTCCTTACTCTGGCCTTCTAGAACCCTCTGCACACAAGCAGAAGGGTCCACGGTCCTGGGGGCAACAGGAGAAGCTTGGAGGCAGGGTGCCGCAGCGCTCACGCCACAAAGGGACTCTTGCTCTATTTTCCTGGGAGCCGGAACTCTTACCTGTACACACTGGGAGTGCAGTGGGGATGCTCAGTTTTAAGACTTTTCACCCAGACACAGGGTGTCTAAAGGACCCTCTTGTTTTGTTCTTATTCTCCTCCACTCCCAGAGGCTATTTGTCCAATCTTAGAGGACAATACATATGGGTCTGCCCTATTATGTCTTTTCTAAAACTCAGGCACTGGGCTCAAATATTTTGCTCTCCTGCTTTCCTGACCTTCCCTGGAGGCAGTGTTTACCATATGGTGGAGCTGACTGAAAGCTAAGAAGGGGTCGTGGGGTACCAGGCAATATCAGGGAAAAACAACAAATTGGTAAGTACTTAAAATTACCACTCTCATTACTAGCTATTACTATAATGGTTATTACTATAATCACTGTAGACACAGTGAGTTATGGGTACTTTTATTAACAAGTGAAGTCTCTTCACTTTGTGCTCCCCTCCCCAAATAACCCCCACACAACTAAAGCTCTACTTTTGCCTTATTGGCTCAAAAAGAATTTCCTGACCTCCAGCCCACAAGCTTCTTGTCTCCTTTCTGTTCCTGTTTGACTACTCTCTAGTACAGAGCCGTATATATTTTAAATGAATTGTCCATATTTATACAACTTATTTTGCTTTCTTGTCTCAGTCATCTATAGCTGCATGCACAAATTGTGCCCTAAATTAGCACTTAAAGCAATTACTTCCTTGTGTGAATGGAATTTGTAGGTCAGGATTTAGGAAAAGACGGAACTGATATGGTCAGTTTTCTGTGCCCTGGTGCTTTGATTCCCTCTGGGAAAACTGCAAGGATGGGGAGGACAGGGGTGACTTGCTGGAGTAGGAAACATTTGGAGATGCCTTTACTCACACATCTGATATTTGATGCTGAGTGTGGCTAGAACACGCTCATGAAGTTTTCCACGTGGACGGGGCTTCCACCCACCATGGCATCCTCAGTCCTCCTGTCAGGCAACTCTGTCTCTGAGAAGCAGGTGGGTCCTCTATTGTCTGTGGTGAGCCAACCCGCATGCCATAGACCAGCATTTCCCCCTTCAGTCCCAAGCTTGCCCAGATTCAAAGGAGAGAAACAAACAGCCCATTTCTCAGCAGGAAAAATATCATCAAAGACCCACTGTGTCTTAAACCATTGCTGTTGCTATAACTAATTATTGTAGACTATTCATTTTTATAGAGGTTTCTTTAGTGCACGATTCTGGAGGTGGGGAAGCCCGACAGTAGGGTGGGAGCATCTGCTGAGCTCTGAGCCCTCAGCCTGCCTCACCACGTGGCCACAGCGAGGTCACATGTCAAGGCAGAGCAAATGTGCTGGTTCCTTTCCTTTCCTTTGTCTGCTGTCCTAGGGCCCCACCCACATGACTTCGTCTAATTTTTGTGAAGTCCCCAAAAGCCCCACTTCCCCATAGAGCAGTACCTTGGTTCACAAGTGTTTTTCTTTGCAAACAATTTGATTCAAAAACAGAAGTGTTTGGCAACATTTTGGTTTTGTTTGCAAACTCAACACTGGGTGACAAACACGACTGTGGCCATCTTTCCATACAAGCACAGATGTGGCCATCTTTTCCAAAATCATAGACATTAAGTTCGTGAACCAAGGTACTGCTGTACCTTTCCCATATGAACTACAGGATTAGATTTCTAACACGGGAACTTTTGTGGGGACACGTTCACAATGCAGTAGGCTCTAGGAGCATTTGAGATCAGAACTATTAATCCAGAAGCCTTTTGGGACATACCATCTGAGAAAATTTCCCTACAAAATAGAGATTATGGCTTAGTTCTCTCTGAACTTTTTCCAGACCTATCATCTTTATCTTGGAAGTAATGGCTGCTCACCAGTATTTCTTGAGAAACCATCCTGGGATGGAGATAGACCTTGAATATCACGGATGAATACAGCTGGAGTCAAAAAGCATTTAATAATCAGCTAATCACTGAGTTATATACATCACTTAAACAAGTATCATAGAAACTTCTAAGGAGGTATCAGTGGCCCCAGTTACAAGTTTCCTGAGGCCTCAAAGAATTAGACACCATGCCATGTCAACACAGCTGCTGAAAGATGAATTTGAACCCAGGATTTATTTGCCTTCTAGTCCAGACTCATCCGCATATAGAGTGGCACATGTCCAGAGGAAACAAAGATAAAAAAAAAAAAAACAGGCAGGTAAATCTGACTCTCCAAATGTTTGTCTTGAAGTCTTCGCCAGCCTCTAATCCAACATCTGCTGGCTGTTTCTACTTGTTGCAAGGCCCCTTCCAGAAGGCTCCATCAGGAGAGGGCTCCAAGTTCAGTGTGGAGAGCTGGGCCCCTGGTAACCAAAGCTGGTTGGCAAATGGGCTTTGAACAAACTTGTCTCATGAAATGCAGGGTCGGTTCACAAGTACATAAAATAACAAGGGAATCAAAGGCATAAACAAGAACAAGCCTGTAATCGTCACAGAGTCAGGCAGGCGAGGGGAAGGAAGGCGGCTTCGGATGCCTTTACGCCTCCTGTTTTCTTTGCAGGCGATTGCAGCGCTGCAGGGCCATCTGTTCCCTGTTGTGGGTGGTTAAGTGAAATGGGCTGCCAATACAAATAGCCCCACTTGAGGTTTGTTTGCATAAATTGTTTTGAAAGCTTCATGACGAATTTTCAGGATTACTTGCAGTGGTAGGGACCTCGGCGGAGGCGGAAATATAAATTTAGCCATGCCAGTTGGAATCTGTTAATTTGCTTGCAGCCCATCACCTTAGCTCTCCTGTTTAGCTGGCTGTGTGACCTTAGGCAGATGAATGAACCTCTCTGGTCTTTAGTTTCCTCATCCGCTCCATGGGAGGTGATAGCCATAGCAGCCACCTCAGGGGATTAGGAGTTTGAAACACGATGATGTAGGAAAAGTGTCTAGCCCCAGGACTGGCATGTAGGGTACGTTTAATAAATAAAAGAAATTAGAATTTTTCTCTGAAATAAGAGAAATGGCTCTACTTGGTGTGAGAGTCTGGAACCCTGCAGTGGCCTTCTACCTTAGCATGACTTTCTATTCAGGGGACCTCGGAAGAGCGGTTTTTACCCTTTGAACTGCAAGTACTAATAGGCGCCCTCTATGCAGCCCGCCTCGTGTGGGGGCCATGATGGTTATTGTTTTACAGTGACCCTTGCGGGCGACCTTTGCTGGAACTCGAGCCCTTTCTTCTCCAGACTGCGATCCCACCACCACTGTGTCCTGTGTCAGCCCAAGTTGCAGGTTCCCCCTGCAGCAAGGTGTTCAGGAGAGAGAGAGAGAGAGAGAGGAGAGAGAGAGACGTGACTAAGAAAAAGAAGTCGCGAGGAGACGTGAGACAGAGACAGAGAAAGAAAGAGAAATGGAGAAGAGAGATAAAGATTAGAGAGACAGACACAGAGGAGAAGGAGATGGAGAGACAGAACACGTGAAAGTCAGAGAGGCAAAGACACACACAGAAAAGGTGCGACAGAGATGAGCGCAGAGAGAGGAAGGCACACACACAGGACAAAGCCACCCAGACAGACAAGAAGAGGGATCAGACACAGAGAATGAAGTGGGGACATGGAGAGAGAGACAGAGGAGGGAGAGGTCAGTTGCTGCCCGTAATTCCCAAAGCCTGATGCCACAGGACGTGGAGTCCCGCTTGCCCAGGGATCTGTATATCCAGGGACCGTCAGAAGTAACAGTGGCCCCCATCTCTTCCATGGACGCCAGCTGCCCCTCAGCCCCTAACCTGGCATGCTGGCAGCCTCCTAGGGCCTGACCCAGCCCTTTCATCTGCCTGCCCTTCAGCCCATCTTGCGGTGCAGGCCAGGAGCTGCCCAGATGGAGCTGAGGCTGACGCCCGTGGCCATGCCCACCGGAGCATTTCTACCGATGACAGTTAAATTGTTGGGGCCTCTGTTCTTCATTTACATCACAGACACGAGAGTAGGGGGAAGATCTCCCCCAAATGAAAGCCAGCTGCCCCCATCTCATCCCTGGGCATTTTGCTTCTCTTCAGACGGTCTTCTGACTTTCAACTCAGACCTGCCAGCTGCCTTGACAAGCTTTAGTGCTTAGCGATATTTTATTGTGTGATTTCACCAAACTCTAGAGTTTTCCACTTATCCTAAGCTAATGGACTAAATCTGGACCCATTTACTAAAACAGGTTTTGTTTAGCAAGGAGCAGAGTGGTTACACATAAGTCAGGTAAAATACTCCGTTTCTATTGTGTCTAACCAAGCAGCAGGCTGTCCTTTTCTGTGATAGGTATGGCAGCTGTCACAAAGCATGTTTGAAACTTGTTCTCCTACCGGGAGGGATGTGCAGTCTGCTGCCTGGGTCATTTGTGTTTGTTGAGCTCCTGTTGTGTGTAAGGCCTTGTAAGAGAGGCAGTGGTATTTGGAGTTCTGGTTTTCACCAGAGATGATACTGTCTCCTAGGAGACCCTCAACAATGTCTAGAGATGGTTTTGGTTGTGATAACTGGGAGGAGAGTGTGCTGGGGATGCAGCTAAAAATCCTACAATGAGCAGAATGATTCCCTGTTCCCCACAACAGAGAATGATCTGACCTAAAATGTCAATAGTGCTGCCATGGAAAAATTGTACTTTAGAGAGGGAAATAGGAGTAGTGGCAGGTATGACCCGGGTGGCCAAGTGGCCGGGTGTAGGTGTCCAGATTATGTACTGACCAGCCCCAGTCACTGTGACTCACATTGCCTTTGATGAAAATGAGCTTCTTGGATATCACTGCACAATAGACCAACCACATAGGTAGAGGGAAAAGCCACAGCAAAGCTCAAAGGCAGCACGATTTATGCTGTGTCTGCAGTGTAAAGAACTTGGTGGCCCCTGGAAGGGAGGAAAAAGCTGGAGTTGTGTCTGGACCTAGGCCTTTGTTCTGTAAACAGTGAGGTGCATTACGCTTTGAAGCAGGGGGTGAGAAGGTCTAAGCTGGGCTTTGAAAAGACTCAGTGGGCAGCGATATGTCACGTAGGTGACTGTCACTAGGGCTGGAGAGTTGGAGGAGAAGAGAGGTTGTGCAAAGGGACAGCAGCAGGATGCCTGCCACTTGGCCGATAGGATTGGGCAAGGCACAGCCGGGGCGGAGGTGCGTGCTGTGGTGAGAGGGAATCTAAGACATCCCTGTAAATGGGGCCTGGTCACAAGGCCCTCCAGAATGGACCCCAGGAGACTGTCCCTCTGGCTCCTTATCACCTTCTCTTGCTCATCTCCCCTGAGGCCCTGCCTCTGCATCAGGTGACAACATTGCCTTTAACATGGTGGTCACCGTGAGACACAGAAGAAAGGAAAGAGGTGTGGACTTGGTGCCTCTTCATGTCGACTCTGCAAGCCCAGGGCACAGGGACATCCGTGTCTGCAGTCACCGTGAGGGCACTGCCATGTGGAGGCCATCTGCTGCACACCTGGGAGGCTGGCGCGCAGGGCCGAGTGCTCCATCCTCAGAATTAACCACACTGCCTTGGTCCCCTTTTGCTACTTCGTGTGCCGGTGTCCTGCACAGTCCGTACTGTGGCTCCTGTTTGTCCCAGCTTGGCCATGGCTCCTTCTTTGCCCTGTCGCACTCTGGTCCATTCCGGGTAAGAATGCTGATGGCCTAACCAGTTATGGGGTGCAGACCTGCAAGTCTGGCTCTTACCACATGTTCATTGCGTCAGTCTACCATTTAAAGGCATTTTGAGGTGATGGCTTTAGGTCACCTACCTGATGAGGAACCCAACTCTTCTCCCTAGAAAGTAATGCCCTTCAGCTAAAGAATTAATTTTCCATGCCTGAGTTTTCTAGTGTGTACTTCATTGAGGACAGTAGCACCACTGGTAGTGTTATCGCGAAGACTACATGAGCAAATGGATATAGAGTATTGACATAGCTGGTGAAAAGCAAATGCTCATTCACAGTATCTATTGTATCCTTTGGGTTTTATTTACTCTTTCATGTTCTTACAGTAGGGAGACAATACAATGTATGCTGTGTACATGCAGTCTGATTTATTTCACTTATGAGTATGGTCTCTAGTTGAATCCATTTACCTATATAAGCCTCGAGTTTATCTTTTTTATAGCTGAGTAATACTCCATTGTATAAAAATACCACAACTTTTTTATCCACTCCTCAGTTGATGGGCATTTGGGTTGTTTCTAAGATTTAGCTATGACAAATTGTGCTGCTATAAACATGGGTGCATATATATCACTGTGGTATGATGTTTTTAATTCTTTTGGGAAAATACCCAAAAGGGGAGTAGCTGGGTTAAGTGGGACCTCAAATCCTAGTTTTGTGAGGAGTCTCCACACTGATTTCCACAGTGGTTGCCCTAGTCTACACTCCCACCAGCTTTGGAGAAGGGTTCCCTTCTTCCCACAGCCCCTCCAGTATTTGTTATTGGTGGATTTCTTGATGACGGTCATTTGTTCTGGAGTAATATGGAATTCAGTGTTGTTTTAATTGGCATTTCTCAAATGACCAGTTACGTTGAACATTTTTCATATATTTACTTGCCATTTCTATCTGAGAAGTGTGTATTCATCTCAGATGCCCCCTTTTGGATTGGGTCTTTAAGGGAAGGAACAACTGGGATGAGGGAAAGGAGAAAAAGAGAAAAAAGGAAGGGAAAAATACATATGGACAGCTGGGATAATTGTACTGCTGATGTCATTGGTTTATTGAATGGAACAGAATGGTTAATGCTTAATATTTTTACCAACTTTGCATGCTTATATCTGATAATCTGAACAGCTAATTTTTAAAAATATATGTTGAACAGTTAATTTGAAGACAACAATGTGCAATAAAACAACCATTGCTTAATTCCTACCATCTTGTTTAGTGAAGCTCTGTATTGCTTCTAATGTTTTCTTTTTGTAATTTTTTATTCTCTTTAATGGTTTGATCAATCCTGCATTCTTACTTCTGGATATCTGAGCAACTTCGTTGAAGATAACAATATGTGATATAACAACCACTCTTAATTCCTATCATTTTGTTCTGAAATGTATCGTTTTTATTGTTTTTGTGTTGTTTTGTTTTTGTCTATGTTGTTGTTATTTTGTTACTCTGTATTCTGTTTAGAATTTTAAAAAGCAAATGCTCAATAAATGTTTGCTATTTTGGTTGCTACTATCATGATTTTCACTGACCTCCATCCTGTCCCTTTGCCCTAGGATTTCATAGAGGATCCTCAGAAACCAGTTAATGTATCCTATGTAATAGGTACTCAGTGGAGGTTATGCGCACCTGCAAGCCAACCTCTCTGGGAAACTCAGGCAGGAAGATTGCAAGTTCTTGCCCAATCTGGGCAACTTAGTGAAAAGCTGTCTTAAAATACAAAAACTTTAAAAATGATGGGAATGTAGTTCAGTGCAAAGGCCCTGGATTCAATCCCCAGTACCAAAAATAAATAAACAAACAAACAAGAAAAAAGAAAGGGTACTGAGCTAAGTAGCCACAAGCAAGAGTACTGGCCTTAGTCCTCAAAACGGCAGAAGGCCGTTCTGCCTGCTATATTTGATCATGGCTGCCCCACACCTTCTCTGACTGTTGACGCCAGGCTCTGGCTTCCATTCTGTACCTGATGTTCGGGCCACAGCACAGGGGTTGAGTCAGCCAGGCTTGGAAAGAGCCACTGGTGAGCCAGGGAGACTCCATGGGGCCAGCCCCTCAGGGAAAATGTCTTTCTGGTTATGCCCAATAAGCATAATAAACTAAAAAAGAGGAAAATTAACTTGGACAAAGTGATTTCAATTTGTGTGTTTTATAGGAACCTGGAATGACTTAGAAGAGGGAGATGACAAATACATGTTTCCAGAAATTACTAGCTGAAGCTGCAACCACCAGTGCAACAGTCCCAGTCTGCTCTGCAGGAGGACACTCCACCATCCACCCTTTTGTGTTTAAGCAGGGTACGACAAGGACAAATGGTGATGGGCTAGTTTATCATCAACGATTTAAATGCATTGGTTGGAGCGCAAGTCAACTAAAAAAAACCCCAACTTTCCCTTTAAAGATGAAATATGCAAATGCCCTGTGCAAAGGTGTTTGGAAGCTTCTAGCTGAGGGACTCGCTCTGTCACCAGCCTTGGAGGCAGTGGTTTCACAACTGCCTCGTGCTACTGAGTGTCTGCAGTGGTGGGACCCCCACTAGGCACATTAACTGTACTGCACTTAAACGTACACAAGGCGAATTCCTTTGCCTTTTGGCAAATCTGATCAAAGTTTCAGTGGCAAATTAAAGCCTGCAAACCCTCCCAAGCATTGTGTGGCCCCACCGTAGGTCCATGTCTGGTTATGGCCACTGGGTGTCACTGTGCCACTGGGATGGGCCTCGGCAAGCATTTATCTGGCTGTTAAAAAACCCTGCTTCTTAAGGAAGACAGTGTAAATGACAGTTGGGCAACTACTCCAATGGACCTTAATTATAATGCAAACTTTGTTGAAAAAGATGGTGTTTACTGTGGGAGACATTTTTACATGACGAACTTTCACATGCTAGGAGATGTTTTAGATCCAGTTTCAAACAAACAAATAAAAAATTGAAAAGGAAATGAAGAGAAAGGCCAGAGAAATCCAATGAACATCCTCAACCCTTAATCTCCCAAGCTGTGATATTTTGATAGGTTACGTGGTTGTGTTATGGGATGGTGAATGTCAGAAAGATTTTTTCTTTTTCTTCTCTTTCCTTTCTTTCTCTTTTTCTTTCTTTTTGTTCTGACAGCTTCCCCACCACTACCTTCCAAAAGCCACACCAAAAAAAAAAAGTGTTTCTCAAATGAACACAGGCATGGATGTGTCACCCGGTGATGGATTGCTCACTCCAGCTCAGCTTTTGATAATTAAGTTCTACTCTTCACAGAAGAAGACTATTCTGCCAAATCCAAAATACCCTGGAAAATGTAAAATTAGAACCTTATGAGAAAAAAAAAAGATTAAAAGAGCTAAATATATATGTGTGTAGTTTGGCTAAGTGGTGATTGGGGTGGGGTGGGGCGAAGAGTGGGGCTGTGATTCGATAACTGCCTGCTAATCTGCCAGGGACACATGGCAGAGAAGAAGGGGGATATTTACACACGGAGACAAGGTTGAATTTAGAGTAAGTAGATGATCTAAATTAAAAAAAGAGTATTTAAGACAAACATCTTACAGTCCTGACTGCTGTTGCCTGGAACTAACACTTGCTTCAATTAAGATTGAGTTTTCAAGGGAAGGAATTAGAGCCTCTGTTGCTGGAGACATCTCATGAGGGCCCTCTAAACACAGGCAGGTGCTGGGATGGATACAGAGACCTGAAATCTGGCCTAGTTTCTCAGGGACCAGGCAGGTTTTCTTATAGCTCTCTCAGTCTTACAAAAAGGACTTTGAGTTGACACATTATTATGTACAATTCGCTAACTAGAACACTCAAGTCCTAAAGGCTACTTCTCAATCATGAAGATGGAGAATCCAGAAACCTACCATGGGGATCATGGCTGAGGTCAAGGAGTGCCTGGGCCAGCACGAGGGGCAGCATCTCATGCTCGCTGGCTTGGAGGCCTGCATTTGTGGTTTGCCTGCTACACCCAGACTGTACTGGTGGAAAATCCAGCCCTAAACCACCCCGTCCCTTCATCATGGATCAACACCACCAACCACAACAAGCACCAGGAATTGCTGAGTGATTTATTAGAAGAGACTGCAAAAGATACTTTAAAAGCAAATTCTCTTTTGCCCATGTAATGTACCAAGGGGAGAGAGTAGAGGCCAACAACCCATGTGGCCATCACATTCTTGGCAAAAAGCTCTTCTCAGTTGGCTCTCCAGTGGGCAGGAGCCAGGTTTCACAAACCATTTCTATCTTGAGGACTTGTAGTGTTCATTTGATCACCCTGAAAGCTGGATCCTTATCGGCCCCAGTAATTTATCTCTTTGGAAGGAGAAAGTAGGGGCAAAGATAGATGCAGTTAATAAATACAATCTATTCCAGTGCACAATCAGCTTCAGTTAAATGTTCAAGCACTGCCAGAGGGGTGGGGGGAATTTGCTTTTTCACTGTGAAATTGATATTTGAAACTGCCCTAGCTGGGGCTAGTTCTCTGTAGCCCCACCATAGTCTGCCTAGGAGACACTTAGGAGCTCAGTGGGAAAGTAATTTCTCAAGTCTATAGGTGGGGTTGTGGGGTGAGTAGGAGTGATGGCTAGGCCGGGCCTGATTGGTCTTTCCTCTTCGTCCAGAAGTCCTGTGGATTTTGCTTCAGACTTTTTTTCTTCTTTTTGCATCTGATTGCATGCCTCACTTTAAGGGCAGTCTGGCCTGACCTGAGCTGGAGGGGAGTGAGATAGCTTGAACCTGCTCTTTGTCTGAACTCCCTCCCCATTGAGGCGACTTGGTGGGAACCCAGAGATAAAAAATGGGAACTGAGTTCCTCCATGGGGCAGGAAAACAAGCAGGAGGAAGAGAGGACTTCCTGCTCCTCTCTGCTGGCCGATAAGCCTAATTGGCTGGGGCTTCCTGCTACACATTGATTGCACCTCCTAATAAAGCACTATTGATCAATGCAGTGCAGTGAAAGAAGGGCAGCATGGGCACTGGTCCTGGCCCTGTTACTTGGCCAGCGATCTTTCCCTGTGGTTCTCTTATTATTGTTACAAATTGGGTCAAGGGTGAGAAGCATCCACATAGCCCAAAACAGGACCTCAGAATAATTTTCTGATGACTCCAGGATCCAGCATGCTCCTGCCTTGGGGCAGAAAGATGCTTCATTGGAGTCAGGATGAGCTAAGTTATTAATACTGTTCTAAGTGCGTTTTATGTTTCAATTAAGCCTCAGAATAAACACAAGTGCTGCTTAGGGATCTGAAGGCCAGGTGGCCTGGCTGGGGGACAGCAGGGCTGGGACTGGCTGGAACAACAGATGCATGGGGTCTGGGCTGGCTCCAGACTGAGGTGGGAGGACAGAGGAAGGGAGGGCTGCAGGCTGTCTAGACCTGTTGAACACCTTGGTCATAGCTGAAGGTAGGCAAGTGACCTCACCTCCGCAAACCTCCATTCCCTCATTGGTGACAATGAAATAATAATAGTACATTTCAAAAAGGGGTATTGTCAGAATTGAATTGACCACCCCCTTACCACCACCATCCCCACATTCACACAAAGCTTGGAGCTGTACTTGGTTCAAAGCAAGGGCTCCACCCACCCTAGCAAATATTGGGATGTTGCTTCCTGTCTTCATCCCTGTCCACTTTATGAAGCAAGGCTGCATTATGATCCTTAGAGGCACTAAACATTGAAAACAAGAGGGTGTGCATACTGGGTCGTAGAAGCAGCCTGCTACCACTGCACAGTGAGGTAATTCTGTTTTTTTGATTGTTTTTTGGTGGTGCTGAGGATCAAACTCAAGACCCTGGCTTACCAGGAAGGTACTTACTCCACTGAGCTATATCCTCAGCCCTAATTCTGAAAGCAGTATGGAGGCACTTGGTTAACTTTGGTACATGAATGTAAACCATGACCCCAGTGTTCTGCTTCTGGGTCTGTGACCCAGGGAAATTCCATGTATCTGTCAAAAAGGGATCTCAGGAGGAAATTCATTATGTTATCTTTTCTGGTGGTGGGAATTTTCAGATAATCTGGAAATCCATCCTTGGGAAAATTAAGAACACTCATCATGGAGAACTGTGAAGAAATTAGAAGCAACAGACGAGGTGCATACAT
The DNA here is from genome assembly GCA_004027595.1 of Dinomys branickii. Lineage (NCBI taxonomy): Eukaryota > Metazoa > Chordata > Mammalia > Rodentia > Dinomyidae > Dinomys > Dinomys branickii. The sequence goes on along the minus strand of PVLD010000936.1, from coordinate 80,530 downwards.
GCAGTGGGGCTGAAGTTTCCATGCATGCTGTTGGGTCAAAGAAGTAACAAACATAATGAGACATGTAATGTGATGCCTTTTACATGGATTAAATATACATGCATGCAAAAACACATACAGTTTGTTTTCTCTCTCTTTCTTCATTTTTTGTTTATTTCTCTCTTCAGCACTGAGGATTAAACTCAGGGTCTGTACACTGAGCTACATCCAACCCCTATCTTATTTTTCAAATTTTGAGACAAGACATTGCTAAATTGCTAAGTTGCCCAGGCTCAGCTTAAATGAGCACTCCTCCTGCCTCAGCTTCCAAGGATTACAGGAGTGCTAGAATTTACAGGCGTGCAGCACCACACCTGGCTTTGTAAAGCTATTGCTGTCACAAAGGTAAATATTTGAAGAACTGACCCTGAGGAGGAGAGAAATGGAAGATTTTATGCCCAAAGAACTGCAATGCAGGTGTCTTGCCCCAGTCAGTCATGGCGATGTATCATGAACTGAGGGTAGAATTAATTCAGCACCCTGCTCCTAAGGCCCCAAAAGAGTGTGCATGTTATTAAAAACAAAAGAAGGTTATAGTTACACATTTTAGATATATAGCATACATTACAGATATTATAAATAAATATATATGCATTAAACTTTGCATCAAATGTGGAGAAATTTAATACAGTTGTAGTTTTCCCTTTATTAAAATGACTTTTTGTTTTGGGATAATTTTAGATTTACAGAAAGGCTATAAGGAGAGTGGAGAGAGTGCCTCTGTAGAGAACCAAAGGGCATTCGTTATATGCAAGAGATGAAATGGATGAGCCTTGAGACCATAATGAAATCAATCAGACACATGACCTTAAGTATCACATAATTTCTTTTATAAGAGAACCCCAAATTATAAATAAAGAGCAAAATAAAAGATAAATAATCAGAAGTAGGAAGACAGATCATTCTCAAATGTGCAAGGGATCAAGAGATGGAGTTAGGGCTGGGGGTATAGCTCAGTGGGCTGGGGATATAGCTCAGCGGCATAAGCACCTGCCTGGGAAGTGCAAGGTTCTGAGTTCAATCCCCAGTACCGCAAAAAAAAAAAAAAAAAAAGAGGTGGAGTTAGAGGGGAAACGGGTTGAGAAAAGAAATGAAGATATGTTTTGTACAGGCACCAACTTCACACAAGGACTATAAACATTTGGTACTACAAACACGTACACTATAAAAAGGACAAGAGAAAGAAATGAACTTAGTATGTTTTTATTAACCAACTTCCCAACTGTTAGAATTTCACTATTTTCCCCACCAGTGTGGAATGTGGACCACTGCAGTACATGGAATGGTCCTGTCTCTCGCCTCCTCCAAACTGGGATGGCTTCTCAGGGTTTTCTTGTTTTATAGGACCTTGACCGCTTTGAGGAGACCCGGACAGGTATTTTGTAGCCTGTCTCTGACTTTGGGTTGGTCTGATATTTAGAAAGGAGTTACAGTTTTGGGGGAAGAATATCACAGAAGTAAGATATCTTTCTTCATATGGAGGGGTTTTGGAATATCAGTGTGGTTTTTCAGTAGTAATGTGAACCTCCACCAATTGGTTAAGATGCTATCTGCCAGGTTGCATCACTGTAACATTAATATTTTTCCCCTTTTCATACTCTATTCTGTATAAGGGGTGGCTAAGTCTAGTCCGTAATCAAGAGGACATTCAGTATTTACTTCTTAGAGTGGGAATGTACATGCATTTTTGAATGCAGTTTCTGGCTGTGGCAAAATATAAATAACATAAAGTCTACCATCCCCCTGTTTTTAAATGTACAGTTCTCTCCATGCATTTTAAAAATACCTTTGAGATACAGTGCACATGCCATCATATTCACTCCTTTAAAGCATAAGACTCGATGATTTTAGTATATTCACCGGACAGCATGACAATTACCACTAAGTTCAAAAGATTTTTCGCTACTCCCAAAAGAAGCTTCATGTTCATTTACTGTTACTCTTCATTCTGCTGTTTACATGGCCGCCACTGATCTACTTTGTATATCAACAAATTTTCCTATTCCTATTCATTTATACCATTTGTATAAATGGTTTCATACACTGAGTGGTCTGTTTTGAACTTCTCACTTGACATGACTTTTTCAAAGTCTACCCATGTTGTGGTACATGTGAGTACACCATTCCTTTTTCCTGAGAAATTCGATTTACCACATTGTCAATTGACGGACGTTGTATGGTCTCTACTTTTCGCTGATCTGATTTGTGCTGCTATAAAGATCCCTGGATGAGTTACTTCTGTAGATATGTGTTTGTATTTCTCCTTGATACACCCTGGAGAAGGACTGCGGGGCCCTATGACAAGACTACGAGTAGCATGTGAGGAACTGCCAAACGTTTTTCAAAGTGGTTTCACCACTTTACATTCCAACTCACAGGACATAGAGCTTCCGGTTTCTCCACGTCCTTGTTAATTTCTTTTTTATTATAGCCCTCCTCTTGGGGGGGTTGTAAGACAGTATTTCACTGATGCTTTGATTTACATTTATCTAATGGCTAAAAATATGACGCATCTTTTCACGTCTTTATAGGCCATTTGCTCATCTTTGGAGAAATGTCTCCTCAAATCCTTTACCATTTTAATAAAGGGCTAATCTTTCTATTATTGAATTGGGAAACTTGTTTATATATTCTGGATGCCAGTTCTTTATTAGGTGAAATAGTTACAAAATATTTTCCATCTGTAGATCTGCTTTCATTTTCTTGATGGTACTCCTTGTAGAAAAAAAAAGTTTTAATTTTGATTTGTTCATTCTGTTTTGTTGTTGCCCATGATTTTGGTGTAATATCTAAGAAACAAATCATTACCTAGTCCCAGGTCATGGGGATGTTCTCCTATGGTTTCCTCTGAGAAATTGATAGTGTTAGTGCTTACGTTTAGTTCTATGATACATTTTGAGTTAATTTTTTCCTATGCTATAAGTAAGGTACAATTTTATCCTTTGGCCTGCAGATAGCCAGTTTTCCAGGACAATCTACCAAAAAGACTATCCTTCCCTCCACTGAATTGTCTTGGTGCTCAATGAATTTCTGAAATGTCGACATTTCTTAAGAAAAATGGTTGGGTCTCATTTTATCTTCATCAAGTACAATCTTTCCTGTCAATCACTATATGGTAACATTGCTTAGTAGAAAGAATATTTGTGTGTGTATGTGTGTGTGTGTGTGTGTAAGGTGTCACACAAACCTGAATTTGTGTCTTACCTCCATACTTAATTACTTAGTTTTGATGGGTCAGGAATCCTTGAGGACATTCATGGGTTACAGTGGAGGTGCTATGCAGGGTTGCAGCCAGCTAAAGTCCTAGTTGGTGGGAAGATCCACTCATTAATGTGTCACTGAGGAGCTGTTGTGGGGACTCAGTTCCTTGCAGAGTGACTGTCCAGTAGAGCTGCTCTCAGGTCCCTGCCGCAGGGGACCCTTCAAAGAACAGCCTAGGACATGGCAGCTTGCTTTGGCTCATGTGAAGAGATCAAGAAAACATGTAGAAGGTCAAAGTGAGTCTTTCATAATCCAAGAGACATCTCATCACTTGTGTATAGTTTGTTACATATGGGTTACTAGGGGTTGGCCGTATTGAAGGGGAAGGGCTTCCGCAAGGGCATGGCTGCCAGGAGGTCAGAACCACGGAGATCACCTTAGGAGGTAGCTGTTATGATTAGATCTAAACTCTCATCTCAAAAGCTTGTGTATTCTGAAGTGGAGCTTTGGAAGGTAACTAGGTCATGGGGGGAGAGTCCCATAGCTGAAGAGCTGTGAGGAGGCAGAGCTTAGTTAGAATTACAGTGGACCCTCGAGTTATGACCAGCCCAATATAGGAACAATTTGAGTTACAACTGGAGTTTCAGGTTTGACCAAAATCTTGAGTTATGACTTGAATGCTGGCCACTTGTGTGTTTGTAAACAAAAAACTCCAGTGCCAGAAAAGCATATGTAAATGTCAATCTGAGTCCAGATATGTGTGTTTGTGGTTGTGACTTTGGTCAGTGCTTTATATAATTGTTATAAGTGCTTTATATTACTGAACCCAAAAAAGCTAAAAAGAGGCTAAGGAAGGGAAGGAAAAGAAAGTAATCACAATAAAAAAAGAACAATGTTAAAGAAGAGACAGAAACAAACAATCTTAGAACAGTTTAGTTCTGAAAATGTTGAGACCTAGTGAACGACAAGCAGCTCCTAGAGGGCTGCAGACTCTCCCAAGGAGACAAGGGACCCAGAGAGCCACGTTCCTGGTGTTCTTATGGAAGGGCCTCTCCTTTCAGCAATAACCTCCTTCCATTTCATCCTCCCTTCCTGCAAACCAAAGCTGTCAATTGAATGGTGAGTATAGTCTGAAATTGTTGTTTCTGGTAACTAGGCACATTTTATGACTTTTTTTGTGAATACACCAGACAAATTATTGGTGTTTCTGGTAAATTATGCACATTATGCTACTTTTTTATTATGAAAAGGTTAGTTAAGGGGTGTTTTGGGTGGTTTGGAATGCATTATGGACATTTCCATTATTTCATATGGGGAAAATCATCTTGACTTACTTGAGTTAACTTGACTTACAACCAGCCCTTGAGAGTTCATACATCAAGGGTCCACTAGGTCACTGGGGCTGTAATCTGAAAGGGTGTGGTCTTATCCACAGCGCTACTTCTCTTTCTGGCTCTTTTTCTGCTCACTCTGCTTCCTGGCTGCCATGAGCCGAGCAGCTTTTCTCCTCCCTGCCTTTCTGCCAGTTTCAGGGTTTCTCCCTTGGAGCCAGCTGACCATGGAATGAACCCATGAGCCAAAGTCTTTCTCCTTTAAATTGTAGTTATCAAATATCTTGTCCCAACAATGGAAAACTGACCAATACAGCAGCCTAGTATGCTCAGTCAGGACAGTAGGAACAAGTCATGTGTAGTGTCACAGCTTAGAGTTTTATCTTGTCGAAAGCAAGCCTTTGCAATGTTTGGTAAAAGGGGAACCCACTTCTGCCAAACTGACTCTAACTAGCTACTTTGTATCATCAGCTTCAACATGAGGAATATGTTTCCTTGTGTAGTTAGGAAACAAAAAAAACATACTTTGACCCAAGATACTGAAGTAGGGGCACAGTGGCCCCTTGTAAGCTCCTTTCTCTGGCCTTCACTGAAGACTACATTTCCCAGGGTCCTTTGCCAACTGGCCTCTGGCTGGAGTGAGCCAATGGGGAGCATTGATAAAGACTGGAAGAAGGAGAGGGGAAGCCTGGGTGTTTCCCTCCTGCCCTGACCCCTGCTTTGGATGACTTCCAATCTGGGCTCGTTCTTTACCAGTCTTTGGTCAAGAGGAACTCCACGATAAAGACAGTGCTCATTCTGTGCACAACTGCTCAGGAGAAGGGAAAGAAAGGCTAAAACTAGCTGTGCTCTGGCTGCAGAGCTATGCACCTAGGCCCAGGCCAGGCCTTCCTATGGGAGGATGTGACACTTTTTTCTACTTAATTCACCCAAAGGGAGCGCCTTTTACTAAATTTCTCAAGGGTTTAATATGGGTCAGCAGTAGCTCTAGTTAGAAAGCTCCCTGAGATAGGGTAAAACCCACTTTCCCTTTCTTAAGAAGAATGCTTTCTTATCTATGAGACTATGCTTCATCTCAGGGGTTCACAGCTCCCCCAAAGGTCATGGTGCTCCCACTAGGGATCCATGGCCTGCAGCTTAATCATGACATGATATATAAAGTTTCAGCGTTTCCCAAATGGAGCCTGGCCCTGGAACCAGACTGCCTGAGTTGTAGTCTGGCTCAGCTACTTACTAGCTGTGTGACTTTGGGAAAGTTACTTAACCTTTCTGTGTCTTTGTTTCACTTCTGTAAAATGAGGCTAATTAGAGAGCCTTCTGTAAAAAGTTGTGAAGGATGGGTAAATTGCTGTACTGAAAGCACTGAAGCATTGCATGGGTGTAATAAGTACATAATAAATGTCAGCCATTACCATGACATCAGCCATTACTATAACATTTCATTTCTTCCTGTTGCTTTCTTAAAGATAAATAAACTAATACACATTTTTAAATGCCGTGTGTGCTACCTCAAATTATCCTATGAACCCCAGCAGCTCACACATTTTAGGCTTTGGAAAATGCTGCTGATTTGTCCTGACCTTTCAGGAGAACACACATTAGGCACACACAGCGGAGGAGGCAGGAAACCCCAGCAAGGAGATAAAGAAACCGACGGTGACTTTGGGAAGGTGCTAAGAGGGCACGCGAGGGCATGTTTGTTTCTGGATTACAGTGACAGAGCAATAAGGAAAAGCAGACCTTGTTTTTCCTGCTCAATGTCACCTTCCCAAGAGGCCAGGAAACACATCTGCCCGTATCTAGTGACGATGTAGGTCTCTCTCAGCTGCTCCGTGGGAACTGTGGGAGGAAGCGGTGTGCTGCCTCCCTTAGCCTAAATCTCCTGCCACAGGGCTTATGGGCCAGACCTTGAAAGAATCGTTTGGAATTTTCTTTTTCCATTTTCTACACCTTGTTGAAACAAAAGCACTCTAATTTTGCTCTAGGGAGCCCCATCCCACTTCACATTTGGTTTATGGGCTTCTGAGCTTCTGAATTCCAGGGGCGGAGCCTGTGACTGAGGCTAATCCAATCAGATCTTTCTATCCTTCTGGTTGGTTGTGGTAGTAAACCTATGACCCAAGTTGGACCAATCAGAACCAAGCTGACTCCATGCTGGGGTCTTGTTAGAGCCTATCAGAAAACCAGCTTTTCTTCCTCTGAACTGGGGTAGGGGACATATGAGCTGAAGTACTAGATGCCTGAAGATGCAACCAACCCGTGGGGAACAGAATCAAGAGCTAGATTCGGTTGATACTGAGCCTGAATCATAGTATGACTGAAGTCCCCAATTTTTCCAGATTTATCTTTTGTAAGTAAAAAGTACAACCGCTGATCCTGAGGATCACCAGGGAAAATTAGCAGAGTAAACATCCAGCTGGGCAGAAACTAGGGGGATGCAACTGGGGTGCTGGCAGGTGTGGCTTTACAGCGGGCAATCAGTGCTGGTTGCTTCTTAGCCCTGTGCAAGTGTCTCTGGTCACCTGGGAGGACAACTGGACATACATTAGTATCCACAGTTTAGCTATCCAGAGTTTAGATGGGTAAGCTGAGTGTTAATAGCTAAAGACTTCTTCCTAAGACCTGTGTGCGATTAGTAACAGAGTCAGAACTTCGTTCCATGTTCTCATAGTATGAATCCACTGCTCTTAAAATTCATTGGTAAGAAGGCTAAGGGTCTCAAGTTCAGGAGACACACAGTGTGGTAAGCAAGAGGTCAGACTGAACTCAGACTACCCAGGTTCAAGCCCCAGCTGTGCTGCTAAATAGCTCTGTAACCCCAGGTGCTCTATTTCCCATTCTGCCTCAGTGTCCCCATCTACCAGAAGGGGGTGGTAATGACACCATACAGGCATCATCCCTATTTGACTGATGTCAGACAGATGTCATGCACATTGTTATGAGGAGCAAAAAAGAACACATATGAAGCGCTTACAGGATAAATAATCAGTTAGTGCTTTAATTTATTTGACTTGAGAACCTAGGCAAAACAGCCTAGGCTTGGTAAAACAAAACAATAGCAGAAACGGTTCTGGGGGTTGGGGGGCCACAGGTCTTGACAAATCCACTTTTGCCCAAACTAATGCTCCAAACTGGTTTGGGGTCAAGTTTTCAGAAGAGGAAGAGAATTTTTAAGTGTGACAAGAGGAGGAGAAAGCGGGGGCTGAGGTATGATATGGGAGCTGAGGTCCAAGGGCGACAATGGGTGTGTTTGTGAGTACAACCAGCTTTTCATTAGGGCAGGATTCTCAAATGAGTACACATAGCGAGAAACCATCCTCACCTGATTTCTCATTCCATAGGGCCGGGTGGGGCCTGAGAATGTGCTACTGGTCAGGGATCCACACTGTGAGAACCACGGCTTCAGCACTCTCCAGACATTCCTTTTGAGGTATTAGAAATTGTGTGGAAAAAGTGAGAGAATTACTTTCCTACTGATTTATAACCTAATTTTAAGGTAAGATTTTGTTAGTCTGGTGAGTTTTATCCACATACTAACTCCCCACAATGAATGTAATCATTATGTATTGCAAACTGTACTCATCAAAAAGCCACCCATACAGGTGCATATGTACACATAGGCTTGGTAAAAAAAAAAATGTCTCCTGATTCTTCAAATCAGATTTGTCAACTTTTATAGCTCACTTCATTTACATGATGCCACATGCCAAGGGAGAATATGTGTGTCATGGTGTGCGGTGCGTGCGTGCGTGCGTGCGTGCGTGTGTGTGTGTGTGTGTGTGTGAGTTCTTCTTGTGGGGAAGGGTTGTCCTTAATACTTGCCTAGGCTTGCTTAAATAGGAGACCCAGTGCATGCGAAGGACATCTACCTGTGCTCAGTACACAAACCATCCTTCCCAGAAAAGTCCAACGTTACCTTCTGCAGATGCATCTCTGTGATTGCTGAGGTTTTCATCAAAGCCCAAATGACACCTAATGATCCCTTGGATCCTGAGATGACAGTGTTTGTACTGCCACTTAGGCTATAGCACCTCACTGAAGCTTCAGGACAGATGTGTGAGGTCGATGTTAATATTATTTGTGTTTTACAGGTGAGGAAATGGAGCTGAGAGAGGTTAAATTGCTCGCACCAGGATATAGAGGTGTTAAAGACAGGATGCATACCCAGGAAATCTGATTCCAGAGATCACGGTCTTTGAGGGCTTTCTGTTGCATCTATCTGTCTGTCTGTCTGTCTCTATTGTGTGTGTACATGTGCACCTGTATGGGTGGCTTTTTGATGAGTACAGTTTGCAACACACAGTGATGACATTGATTGTGGGGAGTTAGTGTGTGGATGTAACACATCTTAGTTCTTGTTCTGTTCCCCTCAGCCTCCACCCCCCTCCCATTTAACCACAAAAATGCCCTAAAGGAATAGTGCTTTGCATTGGAAAAGCTGGTTTCAACGTGCCTCCCCATGTCACACTGGATCGTTATTGCCACCAGGGGGCAGGTGGTTTTATTCCCATTTCACAGATGAAACCAAGGTGTTTGTGGTTAAGGCCATTCACACATGGATGTGAGTAAATGGGACTGAATTTCATGTCCTTGGTGGGGCCCCATGATTCAGCCCATGTGACAGTGTGACTCACATTTCTGAGGATTTGTATGGGCTTCAGCATGTTTTTCCAGAAACCACAGTTATGAATGGAACATTGGATTCTTTCTCAGGGAAAGCAAGCAGTGCTGAGAGAATGTTTGATGATTGTACAAGTTTGGAATATTATTCTGTGTAATAGTAACTATAACAGTATTAAAAACACTGATAACAAAGCAAACAGTACACTGGGTACCTTACTTTCAGGAGATCATAAAGTCTTTGCCATGGGACTATGAAGTGCACCGCATGGGCCCATTTCAGAGATACAGCAACTGAGGCTTAAAGTTGTCAGGTGATCTTTCTAAGATCACAGGCCTAATGTGCCAGAGTCAGGCTGATGTTCCCTAAACTCAATCCAAGCTGTGCTCATTTTAGGCTTCCCCCTATGTGATCTCTGTGACATCTGTTTTGCCGTGGGCCACTTCCCTCAAGCTCCTCCCACCCTCAAGCACTTCTACCCATTGCCCATTAATCCTCATTATTACCTTTGTGATAATATCTCTTCATAAATCTTTAACCACTTGGCATCTGATTATAATGTAATAAAAGGATCATAATGTAAATTGATATGTTACATTTATTGTTGTTTAAATGATGAGAGAGAAGAGAAAGTTCATAAAACATTTAAATATTTCTTTTCCCTCAAGGACTATGATACAAAGCCCTTCTTACGCACACCAGTACATTTTTTCTCCCCAATTTGAGCGTGACAGGCAATGTAGAACATCCAGGGCTGTTTATCTGTGGATATCAGCACGTCGTGCACTGTGGTCTCATGTCTGTATGGTCTCTGCTGATTTCTGCAGGAACTGCTTGGTTTACAACCCTTAACCAGAAACAAAACAAACCCTGGGAGTTAATTTACATGATGTGGAGGCACCTATATTAGTCATTTTTTTGTCACTATAACAAAATATCTGAGGTTGGGTGCTTTATTTTTAAAAAAATAAGGTTTATTTAGTTTGTAGTTCTGGAAGTCCAAGAGCATGGCGCCAGCTTCTGCTCAGCTCTCCTAAGGACCTCATAAGGATGTTTTTTTTTGTGGTGGTGGCAGTGCACGCAGGAGGCAGAGATCACAGCACAGCCAGGAACCTAGAGGTGACTCAACAGTAAGGCTGGGCCTTTATAACAATTTGTTCTGGTGAGAACTCACTGTCAAAGACCAACATTTTCTTCTGGGGACACATCTCCAATTACCTGGTATTATGATTTGGATCAAAACTATCTCCCAAAGGCTCAATGTTCAAAGGCAGGACATTTGGAAGGTGATTGGATCATCAGGCACTAACCTCCTCCCTGGGTTCATCCATGGGCAAGTTCACAGCTGACTGTACTGTTAAGTGGTGGGGCCATAATGGAGAAAGTAGGTCACTGGGGCTGTAACCCAGAAGGGTGTATTCCGGTCCCTTCCCCCTCCTCTTTCTCTCGCTCTTTTCCTTTCTCTCTACTTCCTGCTGTCACAAGGTGAGCTGCTTTCCTCTAGCATGCCTGCCTGCCATGATGTTTCTGCCTGGAGCCAGCTGACTGTGCAATGAAACCTCTGAAATCAGGAGCCTACAGTGTGCGCTTCTTCGTTTATATTGTGTACCTCAGGAGTTCTGTCTTGACAGCAGGAAGCTGACTGATACATCTGAAGACTTCCCACTACACCTTACCACTTCCATCAGGTTCCATCCCTCTCATACTATCACATTGAGGACCAAACTTCTGACACATGAATAATCTTGGGTAGGGATCACACCATATCAAAATCATAGCAGTAGCTTGTAGGATTTGTATTAGTTATCTAATGCCACAGCAACACTGTGCAACAAACCACCCACCCTATTTGATTTAAAACCAATAGCAGGATTTTGACTGATGAGTCTGTGATCTGTGATTCAGGCCAGCCTTAACAGGGCAGTCTTTCTAGTCATTTCATATGTATGTCTGGAATTGGCTGAGATCAGTAGACTTAGAATAGCTGTGGCTGAGTGACAGTCAGCCTGGCTGACTCAGCTATGTTCAATGTGTCTTGTTCCCCAACAGGATACCTTGAGGGTGTTCTCATGGGAAAGGCCTAGAAGTAACATCATATGTCTGAGTGTTTTCTTAAGAAGCTTCTACTATGTCATATTCTGATGTCCCAGAACAGGCTTGGGACTGAGCCCAGACTCAACAGTGGAGCAGAACATCCTGCCAGAGTGGAAGAGCACTACCAAGTTACATAGCAAAGAGTGGAAATGCAGATAGAGGAAAAACCCAAAGGCAGGAAGGAAAATTGGGCCTCTGTGGAGCAGGAAGCAGAGCTGGACATCATCATAAAGAGACAGCTATGGTTCCTTGGAAGTCCTGTGGACTCTCATCTTTCACCTGAGCATCTAGACTCTAGCCTTCCCTTCCTCCACTGGGTGGCTTTCTCTGCTATGTCTGCCCTCTACTATGTTTGCTTACACTATTGTGTGGCCATGCTGTGATGTCATCACTCTGGCCATTCAGGACCTCTCACATCAACCGCTATCCCACAGTGTACCCTAACCTCACAGTCCTTGCGCAGCCAGACCCAGGCCAGCCTCTGGAATTGTGTCCCTGTGTAAGCTATTTTGAATCTCCCTTAGTCCTGTTCCTCTTCCCTCTTTCTCAGCTTGGTCAGCCACATATAGGCACTGGCTGAATATTTTGGAATCATCCTCATCCTCCTTACCCTCTACCCCTCATCTCATCCATTGCCAAATCTAGCAAATACCAAAGCCGAACTATCGGTCAAATCCATTCACCTCATCCCAACCCCAACACATCCACTGTCTGGGTCTGAGTCACCATCCTGTCATTCTGATGCCCACAGGGGCCCTCATCACTCTCCACCCCATTGCCCACATTTACTTTCTCCATAGCACCCACTACTCCATGCATCATCTCATGTGCATGCTTCTTCACGTCTTCCCCCATGCAGCAGAAGGTGAACCCCATGAGGATGGGGCACTTGGTCTGCTTTGGTCAGCAGTGCATCTCTGAGGCCTCCTACTCCATGATGACTGGTGAGTAGTCAAGGTGCTCAACGTTGAGGAAAAGAAAAGTCACAGTCGAATGTGGCTCCAGATTATTTGCTCACCTCCTCCTACATTACACTGATGGGTAGTTCTCAGAGAAATAAAGCTGAGCAGAGGGCTCCATGCCTAAGGCACTAACTACGCCCTGTCTGGGTGAAGAACCCAGGGCCATGTAGCTGGCCAGGCCGTGCAGGCCTCTTGCTGAGCACATTGAGCCAGGGCCTCTGGGTAGTGTGTCATGTGACTGGGACCAGGAGCCAGGAAGATCTCCTTCAACCTACTTAGGATGAATAGCAAGGATTCCTTTGTCTTTAGAACAACTGTTAACTAACAAGTAGTAGCAAAGCCCCTTCTGTCCCCTAACTCAGTCTACAAACCAAGCCCAGCAGGACCTCAACTTAAGCTAATTTGTCAGCAATTAGTTCATGAATGACAATGTGGGAAAAGCCACTGTATATACCTGAAAATAATAAAGCTGCATCCACTTAAAAATACTCCTTCACTCTGAATTCTCCCTGACCTGGCCCCCAATTAATCCAAATGTGTGTATTTATGAGGTCTAGTTTCCTACTTCCTGAAAGAACTCAATGCACCTTTCATTAAAGGTGAATTTCAAACAACTGGGGTAGATTTGAGAGAAAAGAGATCAAGGTAACTCTGTGGTCTACCCTGAGAAAACAAAAGGGTTAGGGAGCAGAGCCAGAAGTGATGAGAGATGTGGCCAGTGAGGGGCTGAGGGAAGTCAGGTTGCAGCAGTGAGTATGAGAGGTACAGATCCTGGGAATTGAAGGCTGGGGAGTTTTGTTTTTTGATATAGGAGATTGAACTCTGGTTCTGTGTACCGAGCTATATCTCCAGTCATTTTTTATTTTTTATTTTGAGACAAGGTCTCACCAAGTCTTTAAATTGTCCAAATTGGGCTGGAATTTGCAATCCCCGTGCCTCAACCTTCCAGAGTCCTGGGATTACAGGCATCCACACCGAACTTATAAAGTCTCTTGTGGGAAGGTGTGCTTTGAAATTCCAACTCCTTGGTCAACTATTTCTTCTGTCATCTGTTGAACTTTCTTCTCCAAAGTTGCCAGTTCTTCTCCAATTTTTCCAGTGGGTAACTTGTGTCCTAACTCACTGAGCAAATGTGGTCTGGTACAGAGGTTAAAGACGGACAGGGAATTGAAAGGGGAGAGAGTGGATTGATCAACACCAAATAGAGGTCGGGTGTGATGGTGCACACCTGTGATCCTAGAACTCAGAAAATTGAGGCAGGAGGATCACTGTGAGTTCAAGACCAGCCTGAAGTGTATAGTACAACCCTGTCTTGCGAAAGAACTTCAGAATTATACAAGAACAGGGCTACAAGAAGAACTTGACCTGATACACTGCCTATCCTCATAACTATTTATATTTAAATGTAGGTTTTGAATCAGAATCCTCCAGAGCAGGACTCAGGAGTCTCCACCTTACACACTTTCCCAGGTGATGCTGACATAGCAGTGTTAGCCAAGGGCAGTGGTGGTAAACCTATGGACCCGCATGCCACAATAGGCTGTTTGTATCATTGAAATTTCTAAAAGGTTCAGTATCACTGGCTTAGGGAATCTTATTCTAGTTTTGCAATTAGCTGATCATCTGGGACTCTGATGAAGCAAATCTGATTCCTAGGCCAGTGACTGGGTCAGAGCCCTGGAATCTGGATTTTAACAATTTCCCCATAAGAGAATTCTAGTGAATGGGAAAGTTGGAAAACATCTTTCTAATGTAACACTTGTTTTATTTTTTGGTGTGAGGATGTGGTTTTATTCATGTTTTGGTTTTACTGGAGTGATGAAGGTCACCCAGAAAGAAGACTGTACCCAGGGCTTACAATTCAGGTGACTGAGCTCCCACCTGGTCAGGTGTCTTTCCTAGCATACCAACATGATGAGAAAAGTTCCTACTTGTCACCAGACTTTGGTAGGGGTCACAGGGTCTCAGAGAGCAAAATCATATTTTATCACTCCAACCTTGATTTATCAAGGCCCCGATTTACTCTCTTTTGAGATGAACCTCATTCTAGGCTTAACATGTGATGGCATATAGCTACACTCATGACCTGGAAATGCATGGCTCAGGCTGTGCTTCCCTGAAAGACTCACTGCCCAGCTTTGGGAATTGTGCTCAACAAGCAGCACCCGTAGGGTCTGTGTTAGTAGTGGAGAGTAACCGTGTCTGAGGTTAAGCCCTTCCTAGGGTAGGGGACAAGGGGGCAGGGGGCACAAAAGTACAGTCATCTTGGCCTGATGCTGGCCATGGAGGGCCAGTCCTCACCGCAGCACTGCCTGCAGGATTGACCATATCACTGCCGGGTTGCATGGAAGTTTGACTTGCTTCTGTTGCTCAATCCTGTTTCTTGCCCAGTAACATGGTGTTGATGTTCAAGAAGCATCTCATATCCTCAAGCTTACATTACGCCTTGTATCTAGGGATGTTTCCTCAAAGCCTCAGGCACTCTTAGGTGGAGCTTTTAAGCACTGGGTAGATCTAGGGTGTGGGATTGAGGGTGTGTGGAACTAAATCAGTCCACCTTGGAGTTAGTATAATTCAGAGTGTGGCTGAGTAGATCTACTGAAGACAGAAGACCAACCTGGATGGAGGTTGTAGGCTTGTAGCTTAGATGGGATAAAAGGGAAAGGCGGGCTTGTTGCTTGCTACTCTCTTCCTGCCCTGCCATAAACTGTTTCTCTTGCCGTACCCCTCTGCTGTGCTTCCCTGTCTTGGAGCCAGTTGAGTATGGACTGAAACGTCTACAAACTGTGAGCCAAACAAACTTTTCCTCCTTTGTCTTTGGGTGGTGGATATTTTGTCCCAGCAATGAGAACAGTAACTAAGATACCCTAAGATAACATCTCCTGCCACAGGGCTCAAGGGCACCAACAGTGGTGTGGAGGGGAGGACTTGAGCCCTGGTAATGAACTTTGCTGAGAAGAGGAGCATATCACATGGTATATGCTTTTAAGGGAAGCCTTAGCCACCAGAAGTGCAGGAGACACCTAAACATTTCAATCACTTTTTCCTATTGATTAAGGTAAATACTTTACTGGTGGTGTTAATCAATAGCCCTATAAATCCTTGCTGTGTGATGGTTTTACTATGTATTTAATGTTTCTGTCTTTAACTGAGTTACATCCCCCTCAGCCCAAAATGATGAACTGAAAGTTAGAAATCATGTTGGCTCTGACAAAAATGGGGAATACTTTTTTTCTTTTGTTTAATTTAAATAACTAACCCTTCTGACTACAAGTCAGCAAACCAGCCTTGGTCAGCAGTACCTGGCCTCTTCTCTTTAACTCACTGGACCTCAGTTTCCTTACTTACACATAGGAGAAATGGCTACAGTGACCACAGGAGGTAACAGCTGGGAAAACCACAGAATTGCAATGATGCCTTAATATAACGGCCTCGAAGCAGCAATTTATAAGAAAACTTTCCAGAATCCTCCAAGGTATTGGTTGAGAGTGGCCACAGCGGGGCTGGAGTCTATTAATTCTTTTCTATTTTCTTCTTTCTGCAGTGCCACCAGCTGATTGATTTGCCCATTTCGTCATCTGAGTATAAATATCCACCTGTCAATCACTCCATTATGCTAAGTGCCCAGGCGTCCCTGCCTGGTGATTTATGCTCTTCAGAGGACAGCTTGGTCCTCCAGGTAGCTACACTTTGTGCACAATGGGTAAAGTAAGGAGCACATGGTGCATCCTCAGAATCTAACTCTTAGACCTCACAGACACAATTATATCCCCAAAGAGGGGTCTGAAATGTGAGACAAATGATCAGATCCCCTGTGGTCTGCTCCAGCCCTACTGAGGCAGTGACCTTCAGAAATTCTCTGAATCTAAAGGAAGTAATTTTTTCCATCAGAAGAGAAGGTTCTACACTGGCCTCAACTGGAGGTCAGTTTGACCTCCAGGAGACATTTGGCGATGGCTAATGCTATTTTGGGGGATGTCAGAGGCAGTGTATCCAGTGAGTAGAAGCAGGAATGCTGCTAACATTCCAGAATGGAATGGGTGTACCTCATGCAGAGCTATCTAGTGCCAAGGAGCCATAGTGCCACTGTTGAGAAAATCGGATCTCCAGATAGTTTGAAGCATAACCTTTTGTATAAACTCTTTAGATACAGTCATAGTCATCAAAATTAATGTATTTGTTCTAGATATTCTTCTTATTTTATTCTTAATTGTGTGTGTATATGTGTGTTTACAGTAAGAAGCTGTATTATCTTTGATTAAGCCCTTTCTTTCATTTTCCTTTTTTACTCTTTTCATTGCTTTCTAAATCATACATGTCATTCCTTCACAGTTTTTATCAACTATATGGGGGCTTTTATTTTAATCATGTAAGGATAAAGGTGTAGTTTCTTCCACTTCTTAAAGGATTTAAACATACTTTGAATTATAAGTTTACTATGGAATGAGGTAATTGATTTTCTTCATTTCAAATATTTAATAAATTTTCTCAGTGATTTGTATGACCTAATTCTCATTTATCTTCCTCACACAGAGTCATGGCGTGTGATACCCTTATACTTAATAGGGTTTGCTTGTGGGTGAACGATTCCTTTATATCTCTAAAAGCTATTAATGATATTCACCAAAACTTTGAGCTTGCTAGCTTCCAAAAATGTAGTTAGTTGTCTGTCATAACAAATAGTTAGCTTGCATTACCTGGCCTTCATAGTGTCTGGGGTCATCTGAGCAGCTCTTACCAGAGAAGTATGGACAGATTTGACTTGGGTTTTCCTTGGCTACAGCTCTGACTTCCTAGTTGCTAACTATCCGGAACTGTGTTCTGTTTCACCACTGACTTCATGAGCTGAAGGAAGAAGTGGGGCAGACCCCCATTCAAGCTGTAATGCACATGCATCAGGCACAAGATCATCATCTTTGGATAGAGAACACTAACATCTTGGCGCTGTTACTGCAGAACTGTGTGCCAGCTGAGACACATGGTTATGGTTTAGATCTAAAGTACTACCTCCCAAAGTCTCATGTATTCAGAGATGGGGCACTGGGAAGGTGATTTGATCATGCAGGTGGTATACTCATCAATGGATTACTCTGTTGAGTTAACAGTTAAATATGCTGTTAGGGGGACAGGACTATTTGGGTTGGGTCACTGGGGGTGTGACCTGAAGACTGTAACTGTGGGACCCCCAAAAAGCGACCCGGAACAAAATCGAGATCTCTCAAAAAGCGCTTTATTTAAGCTGGTATCCAGCGGCGTCTCCGTTGCAACACAGGCAAGGAGAGCGCCGGGTGGGCGGGTTTTTATGCTTGCAAACCACAAACTTAGATCTGTATAGGGTGCTTGGAGACGCATACAGAACAGGAAACGGCGCAGCAAGTTTAGACATGTAGCTTAAGCAAACTTTTAGCCCGGGGAGGGGGCAGGTTACAGCAAGTTACAACATGTTTGTCTTATAGCAACGGGAGCAAGCGACAACATTAACGGGAGCAGGTTACAACAGTAACCTTGTCCTCTTCCCTGCTCTCTGCCTCCTAGATGCCATGAGGTGAGTAATAGCTTTCCTCTGCTATTCTATCACTACGTCACTTCTGCCTTGGAGCCAGCCAGCCAGCAATTGAATCCTCCAAGAGGGTGAGCCAAGCTAATTCTCTCCTTTTAGTTGTATAAGGTGTTTTATCCCAACAACAGAGAAGCTAACCGGTGCGTATGTCCGAGTGTATTTCCATGTATACTCAAGTGAATTTAAATTGGTCTTTTTTGCTTTCCCCCAACCTTAAAACAATGTTCTAACTTTGCCTATCTGCTTTTTCAAAGACCTTTTTTTTTTTTTTGTCTTTTTGAGACAATATCTCACTGTGCAGTTCAGGCTGGCCTTGAGTTCACTTTGTAGCCCAGGCTGGCCTTGAACTTGCAATGATCCTCCTGTCTCAGCCTCCAGAGTGATGGGATTACAGGGATGTACCACCATGCCCAGCTCAAAGACCTTTTGAGCCATTGTATCAGTTATGTTTTCCAGCACATGGCCAAATGAATCTGTTTAGTTTGTGCTACACCAACTGTATTATTAAAATAATTGATATCCACTCAACATCTTCTCACCCAGAAACATGCCACTTTATGCATATTGTTTATATATTATTTTATATACCTCCATAGACTATTTTTATATTGAGTTCTATGTATTTATTATAAACATAATTCCTAAGTATTTTATGTATATTCTCATTTTGTGTCTGAGGTCATTATCTCAATATTATAATTATTTTTGGTTGTTATTTAAGATAGTTTTCTATTTTTGCACATTAATTCTGAATTCTGCTACCTTATTGAATTTGACTGTTCTAATAAGTGCTCAGTTTATTCTTTTGTGTTTTTCAACTCTTTATTTTTCAAATTGAAGTTATACTCTAATTTGAACAAAAACTGTTCATTATGTGATATAAAAATGATATTGTGACTAAATCACAAAGCAATATTGTTTTTGCAATTATTAATTTGGAAACACAATTTTTACAGTAGTAGCCTTTTGCAAAGGCATATTCATGCATTTGAACTTTCACTGTGAGTAGCATAGTGACCTCACATGTGTACACCTACCAGGTGCACAAATCATCTGCATTTACAATTTTCCAACACATGACAAACTTTATATAAAGCACCTCAAAGCCCCCACACAATTTTCCACTAAGTTCAGTTCCACAAAATTACACCGTTTCACCCATGAAGATTTCACATATTCAAAATTGTTTCCTTAATCATGATTTCTCCTTTAATTGTAATTTTCCACAGTGTACATATTTTCCTAAGAAGAACCCGCATTGGCCGCCCCAATCTGATTTCAAACTTCATTTTAGTCAAACACATAATACTTTTTTATGGTAATGAAAAGATTTTTTTGTTTTAGTACCCAAGCAGAAGACAAGTTTAGGCAACACGAAGTGAACTGACTTGTTTTCTAGGTCCCAACTACTTTGCCCTCAAATGACCATATATTTCCCCTTAGGTATTCTAGAAGACATCATATTATGGGCAAAAGGTTGTCTTTGCCTATCTCACTCCTGACTGAGGCTAGAACTTTCAGCGTACTTCTGATTCTGCTGTTTGTTCTTAAGCAAACAGAGAAGCTAGAGTTCATATCCATGACCTGTCGGGCAGGAACATGTTCCTAACCATATCAAGACATTAGCACAAAAAGGAAGCGTGCCTCTCCTTCCAGATTACTAAGGACTGGGTGTTGAATTTGATCAGATTCCCTTTTGACACCTACTGAAATGATTGTATAGTTTTATCCTTTGATTTATTGATGTAACATTTTGTTTTAATGGCTGTTGCCCGTCATAAACCATTCTCTAATTCTTGAGAGAAGGAACCATACTTGATTTGTTACATTTTAACATACTGCTGGTTTCAATTTGTAAGTTTTATTTAGAAAATGTTTGCATCTATGTGTTATGTTTTACCATGCTTTGCTATGCTATAAAATGAATCAGGAGGGTTTCTTATTTTTTGTTTTGTTTTTCTAACATTGTAAGCTTATTAGTGTGAAACTAATTTGACCTCTTGGAAGTGTGAAAATATTTATAGCCTAGTCCCACAGACTTTTGAAGGATAACTTTAACAATTTTTGAAATGTCTTAAATCAATTTTGAACAATTATATTTTCTTGGGAAATTGTCCATTTCATTGAGATTTCTCAGAGAACTTTACTTAATATTTAGTATATGGTAATTTAGAGCATTTGAAAAACATGAAAAAGTAAATTTAAAAAATAAAAATCAGGTGCCAGTACATGCTTATAATACCCGAGTTTGGTTTAAAAGGCAAAAGATTTGTATGATATGGAGACAAACCAGAGTATATAACACCAGTATAAAACACTTTGGGAGGCTGAGGCAGAAAGATGGCAGGTTTAGGCCCACCCTGGTCAACTTTATGACAGTGAGACCCTGTCCCAAAATATAAAATCAAAAAAAGGGCTGGGAATGTAGCTTTGTGTGAAGGCCATGGGTTCAAACTCCAGTACTGCAAAAACAAACAAAGAAATAATACCATGTCTATATCCAGGTCCTTCTAACATTCAGTCTATAAACTTGTTTTGGCTATCTGACTCTCCATTTTGCTTAACAAAACATGAAAACTTTATGTCATTAATTTTCAAAAATCAATTTTCAAAAATTAATTTAAAGCAGCATATATATATATATATATATATATATATATATATATTTTTTTTTTGTCTTTTTGAGACAGGGTCTTGCAGTTCAGGCTGGTCTTGAGCTCACTTTGTAGCCCAAGCTGGTCTCATACTTGCAACAACCCCCCTGATCCTCCTACCTGAGCCTCTCAAGGGCTGGGATTACAGGCATGCACCACCACACCTGGCAACATATGTCTTATTATGTAGATGTACCATCATATAATTATGAAATTTATTGCTAGATAGTTTAAGTTATTTGTATATTTTCTTATAAATAATGCTGAGCTACAAGTTATATAAATAACCAGATAAAGAAATAGAATTGTTAAGTCAAAGGTCATAGATATTTTAAGGCTTTTGAATTCATATTTTCAAATTTCCTCCTAGAAAAGTTGAACTGTAATCAGTGTATAAAAAGGCCAATTTTCTTGCATCTTTGTCATTTCTGGCTATTATCTTTCAAGTATTTGTCCCATTGCTTTATTTTAAAATTTGCTTCATTATTATCGAGTTTGAACATTTTTCCATATAAGCATTGCACGCTCATCATTCTTACTCCCTGAGTCGAGTTTCATGCACAAATTCTTTCCCCAGGTCCTTTCTTTCTTTCACTGAACCCAGGACCCTCACACTGAGCTACATCTCCAGTACTTTTATTATTTTATCCTGAGACAGAGTCTTGCTATTTCAGTAAGTTGCCCAGGGTGGGGCCTCCCAGCAAGCTGGCGTTCCAGGTGAGCACCACCTTTTCCTCCTCCCTATTGGGTGTTCATGGGACTTTTGCTCATTTAGATTTGTAAATTACAGGTCTTGGAAATATTTTGACAAGGTGGTCATATGCTTTTGATTTTAAGTTCTTTTCAATTGCAGAAGCTTTTCATGTTTATGTAGTCTATTAATTTTTCCTTTCTGCTTTCCCCTTTTATTTTTATATCTAGCAAGGACTCTGTATTTCATTTAAAAAAAAAAAACTCTTCTCTCTTGTTACATTTCCTTTCTCATTTCTGGTTTTATTTGAGTTACTCTTACTTTCTTTTTTATTATTAGGTTTGCCAGAACATGGTCTGTTTTCTCATGTGTAGGTTTAAAGAGCCAAATCACACATTCATTAATACTATACTCATCTTCATTAATTAAATAATTTTTGTTTTTATCTATTTGACTTTTATCCAGGTTTTGTTAAGTTTTCTTTGTTGTTCCTTTATTACCTTCTTGAAATAAAGTTTTGATTCATTTATTTCTGTTCTTTTTTCTTTACTAATAAAACAATTTATTGCTGTACATTTCTTTTTTTCCCTGAGCATAACATTGGCAGCAGTCCATAAGCTTTGACAAAGCATTGTTTTGTTTTCATTTTATTATTTTCTAAATAGTCTGTAACTGAGGTTTTTATTTCCCTTTTGATTCAAAAACTATTTAGGGGAATATTTTCATTTATTTATCTATCATCCAACTTTCTATCATTTTCTCTGTGGTGTTGGAAGTGTTTCCATTTATTTTTGTTCTATCAGAGAATTTGGCCTGCAAACTTTTCTTTTTTTTATCAACGTTTTCTTGGTAGCGCAGTACATGGTAAGCTTTTGAAAATAATCTAGTAATGCTTGAAAAAGTATCCATTGGAAACAGAGTTGTCTATAATATACATCTTTACTCTTATTAACTGTATTACTCAAATTTTCTCAATTTACTTAATGTATTGGAGGCACCTAAGTGTATTAACTTCACACAATCCCATCTTTGTCAATTATTTCTTACATTTTTGGAAAAATTCAGATATTTTGAAAGTTCATAAAAGTGTAGTATATCTTCATTAAAGATTTTATTTCTATCATGATAAAATGATACTTTTCAATTTAAAACAAATTATAATTTGCTTTTTTCTTTGAATTAGTCATGTTTTTATCTAGAATGTCTTTTCAAAGTACTGTTTCATTTTCCTTAGGCCTGATTCATTAGAATATACCAAATCTTACTTTTACTCTCATCTGTGAGTCATAATGAGAACTTGCAAATGACTCCATACTCCGCAAGCCCTGAATAGCTACCGCAGCGTCTGGGCTCACTGGGCAGCCTATGGAGCACTTCCTTGGAGGACTGGGAGTGTCTTGGAAGTACAGAAAGTCCCTTGTGAGGAAGACTATCCAGGGCAATGACTTAGAGAGGAGAGAGTTTTTTTCAATACGCTCCAGTGCCTCTTACTTGTGTCCCCATCCCAGCCCATCATGAGGGTCATCTGTGATACAGAGGTAGGGAGTGAAAAGACAGATAGACAGAGAGAGAGGGAGAGAGAAAGAGAGAGGGAGGGAGAGAGAGAGAGAGAGAGAGAGAGAGAGAGAGAGAGAGAGAGAGAGAGAGAGATCACATCAGCTCTGTAGGCCACAGTCCTGCAGACAGCATACTGTCTGAGCCCTTCTCACCCAAAAGCATTTGGAGTCTGAATTCCAGGCTCAGAAAGATCATGGAGGTGTACTGGATCTAAGGATGAATTCATCAAGCTATCTGTCTCCTATGGGAATGCATTCAGCTTCAGAGAAGAGTGAGTCACACCTAAAAAGCTTTGGGAAAATGAAGGTGATCACATAATTTGATATTCCCGAGTAAGAGCTCAAGTTCTGTGCTTTCTCCTCTTGCACTTACACAGGCTCTGGGACTGGTGAATAAAAACATGGTGGCAGATTCCCTGTGCCAGTCCCTGAACCCAGGCAGGCTCTATGTCCTGCCTCTTGGAAGTGGCTTTTGGAAACCTAAACTGCCTTTAAAAAGTATGACTTCCCACTCTCTGTGGAGAAGCCCTGAAGTACACAGTGACTGCAACGGACCCCACTGAGTCCAGCCTTCCAAGTATCACTTAGGCACCAAGCATGTGGGGGTTGAGGCCATCTTGGGAGAGAATACTCCAGCCCAGCCATCCCAGCTGATATTGTGTAGATGAGATAAACCCTCCCAGAGGACACTGGCTGGGTTCCTTCTCTTAGAATCAGGAGCAACACAACATGATTTTCTACAGGCACTTGATTTGGGGATGTCATTCTCTTCCTCTCTCTGCTTCCCAGGCACCAGAAGATGAGCAGACTGTTCTGCCTCATGGTCTCACTAGGTGCAAAATATGTCATTATTAGAGCGCACTTAGTTTGGGGATAGCTTATTACACAGCAATAGACAACTGACATTCAGCCTTTGATCCTGAAGCAGACTAATGATTTTGAGTGAGCACAGCCATATACTTCTAGCGCAGCCCTGCATGACTTAGTCTAAGTACTATAGACAACAGTAAAACCTGGAACAATGTGCTTCTATTAAAAATATAATAGGTGACTGAGGCTTAAGCAAAACTATAATTGGAAACCACTAACAAATTGTAGCTAAAAACGTAGGACAAGTTCTCTCACTTTTCTTTGTCTTTTCTCCACATTTGTTATTTTTCTGGCATCAGTTTTATTTTTCCTTTCTTCTGCATTCTAGAGCAGTTCTCTCGCTGATTGTCTCTGATGTGCTATCTGCAGTACTGATTCCACATTTTTTAGTATGAAATCTAGATTTTTAACCCTGTTATTGCTTTTTGGGGGAGAGTTTCTTCTTGATCTCAGTTATTTTTATTTGTTACCCAGTTGTGGGCAGCGGTGGTCAACTTGTAACACCCAACTGAACTGAAGCAGCGTGGTGCTGGGTATGGGTGGCCCGCCTGAGGGCTGTTGTCAACAAAATAAAAGAAGAGCTGAAGAAGAAGAAGAAGAAGAGAGGCCGCTGGGGGCCGGTAGAAGCTGTCGGGTGCTGTTAGAATCTGTAAGGAGCTGTTGGTTCTCTTAGAGGAGCTTGTCATGCTGCCTTCCTGATGAACTCAGCTGTTATCGTCTGAGGTGCTTGAGACCTTGTTGCTGCTGAGAATGACTTCAGTTCACTTTCAGGTAGCTCTTGTCTTCACTCTGAGCATCACTTCCAGGCTCCAGAGGGGATGATGGTGCACTGCTCAGTCCCCTGGAGAAGCTTGTTGTATTGGCTTTCCTGATGGGACTCGGCTGTCCTCATGATCAGAGGAGCTCAGGGCCTCACTGTCACTGAGGATGCTGTGGTACTTTTGGGGGGAGTGCTGCCACTCATTTTGAGTGTTGCTTCCTGGCTCCAGTGTAGATCCCTCAGCCTGCTAGCACAGATCCTTCGTTGCACTGGCATGGACTTTCTAGATTCCACCACTGACCTTTGGGCCTTCCCAGTGCAGATCTGTGAAACAGACCTGCATGAGTCATTGTCATGTGCTCTAGGCCTCCAGTTGGACTCATGGGAGGCATTGCTATGGGCTCTAGGTCTTCAGTTGAACTCATGCAGGACCTTATCATGGGATCCAGGCCCTCAGGTGGATTCTTTGGTCTTTAGTGTGTGGACAGATTTCCTGCAAACTCTTGTATATGATTTTTTGGGAGACTATTGTAAATAATCTTATAAAATATGTCCTGTATTATATTGGTCCTCTTGTAATATGACACCATTCTATTGGTCTTAGCTCACCCTCCAGAGCCTAGTGATCTAATTTCTTTGTAAGGATATTTTCCTGGATCCTCTTGAGAATACCAAACAGTTTTCTGGCATTATTATCTTTTTTTTGAGGGCTGTGTGTTCAAAGACCTCTTCACCTGTATCTTCAGGTGTTCTTTTACTCTTCACTTTAGCAGATCTTGATAATCTACAGTGTTAGCTTTTATCCTATTTCTCAGAAAAGCTCTCTCTCCAAAGGAAAAGAGGTATTCAATAACTTTGTCCAGTTCTTGTTCACCAGCAAACCACAAATGTTGGTATTGATATGCCTAAGTTCAGCCTGTCCTCTCCCAAATCACAGCATTACCTTGCCTTTCATCTCTTATAGCTCCAGTGAACCAAGATGGTGCATCTTCTCCTCCCTCTTCCCGAGGCTTCTCCTGATTTGGATGTTTGTGGCACTCTTAGAACTGGCTCCAAATCCTCTCACACCATCCAGAGCTTCATTTCAGTAGTAACACACAAGTTCTAGATGTAGGAAATCAAACAATGCAACAACTATTTTTCAGTAAATGAAGACACATCTTCCAAAGAGAAGCAAGTGTGAGTTCTAAGGAAGGAATAATTAAAGGCAGATTCCATAACTTTCTCTTTGCTCAACATCAATAAATCTTCACCAAAGAGGAAAGTTCTAGGTGGTTTTGTGAGCATCACTCTGCCACCACTCCCAAGCTCACCTTTACTTCTCTACACCTTTGCCTGAGTGATCCAGAATCCTTTCTTCCTCATGCCATCACACAGTTCCCTTGGCAAAGTATTGCTCATCTTTAATGTTCAACGTCTTCATCTTCCCTTTCTAAACTTTGTACTTACACTTTCCACCCTATTCTGTGCTGCACCCACAGTGGTTGAACAGGCATTACAGACCTCAAGGCATGATATGTTTCAGCTAGCATTTAGCTGCCATTTTTATCTTTGAAAGCTATGGGGATTCTCTACAAAGACTGGCTTCGTTCACTTGGGTGTTCCCCACTACCGCCTCTGGTAGAGCATAGGCTTGGCACATACATGTGTGTGAAAGGATTGCTGCTGCTCCACTTGGATCTGGTTATTGACTGAATTGGCCAAGGTCTTTTTATCACATTGGTGCCAGAAGCAGGTCTCAAGGTACAAGAACCAAAATGTCTTAAGATCCAGTCCTAGTGAACCCATCAGTGGTAAGCTGGTGTGACAGGTGGTATTGCCCTACTCATGCCATGAAGATGTCACTTCTGTCTTTGGACAGCTCCGTAGTTATGGACTGCTGAAGAGTAACAATGGTGTGTTTGGGAGAAAGGGTCTAATTGAATCATGGAAAACCTCAAGTGCTCTACTCCATAGTTTGGGCAGTCTAGAAATGGCTCTGTTCACTGGTGTAAATAAAGCTCAACAGTACTCACCTCTCCATTCCCCAGCACAACAGGGTGGATCTGCCTTAGCACTATTGAGAAATGATAGAAATTTTAAAAGGTACGGCATGGTGGGAGGTCTTGGGTCACTGGGATCATGTCCTTAAAGGGGATTGTGGGACACTGCTCTCTTTCTCTGTTTCCTGGTCACTATGAAGTGAGTGGGTTCTTCCAACACATGCTCCAGCCATGATGTCATGCTTTGCCACAGGTGTTCAAAACAACAGGGCCAACCAACCATGACCCAGAACCTCTAACTCTGTAAGCCAAAATAAATCTTCCCACTGTGAAGGTAATTACTGCAGGTATTTTGTTACAGTAACAGAAAACTTCCTGACACATCCAGTCTCCCAGTCTGTAACATGGAGCTAGTTGTTGTGGAGATTCAACAAATTATTACAGGTAAAGCATTGAAAACAGTGCCAGCTCATGGCAAGCACTGTATGCCGTGCAGTCATCATTACACTTATTAATAAATGTTGATTGATATTATTTACCTGTGTTAAAAGGATTCTGAGGGTTTTCTGAGGTCAGTTAGAAAAAAGGCCACTGAGTATGTAAGAAGTAGGAGCTTATAGGTCACATGTTGTTTGGCCTGGTTACAAGGCAGTAGAAATCTGCAAAGATTTTATTTAACAGTGTGCTATGGGACTATAGGGGCAGATTAGCAGCTTCTAGACAATTTCTAAAGTTTAGTTCCATGGAGAGGTCAATGACATTCCTAATCTCTCCTCGTAGAACTGACTGTGTGCAGAAGCTCAGACACATTCGGCACACATTCCAGCACACTGCAACACATGCTACAGTGAAGAAAATGCCTTTAACCTGTGTTTCTGTCTCCCTCTGAGCATGGTGTCAACTTCCTCTAAGGTGAAGTTAAAGGGTTAAGTGCCTGGAGAGGCTCCCTGGCCCATTTTGCGTATGAACATTTCCATGTTAATAGAATGGTTAAGGGGAAATGCTCTCTGGAAATTGATTGTATAAATATTTTATCTGGAGTAAGTGGCCACGATGAAGGTCTCTTGAAGATGTTCCCCGAGAGCAGCATGAAGGATAAAATCAGAGTGATCTTGTGGAAGAAATAAGACACAACAGGGAGTTACAAACACTTGATCCAAAGTGTGAAAAACGGTCCCCTCGCCTCTGCAGCCCACAGCCTGGGCCGATTAAATCCATAATGGAATGAGTAAGTTTGGGCTGCATAAATTTGTCTTCCTTCCCCAGAAATCCTGCCCGCTGCCTGGCTAGATTAATGGCCAGGAGCCTCGCACATAATGAAGTGTGCTACCCTGGCACCCGCTCATGAATTTATTATGGTGTCCACAATTGGGCTGGATGGCGGAGACATCTTTATAAATCCTGCATTTAGCGCTGCCGAGATGAGCACTTCACTCCTAATGGCGAGTCTGATTTATCACCAGGGTCCTGCTCCTCAGCCAGGCCCCTCCCCGGCACTTCTCGAAGGAAATACAGGTCATCTTGCTGATGGAAATGAAATCTGAAGGTAATTAGAGGGTCCCAAATGGAGATGGGAGAGGGGCAGCATGGACATTTTAAATATGTTGGTCATCTTTTTGCTTGGAGCAATTATATCAGGCTGATTTATTTTTACAGTTTATAATCACTTAACTACCTGTGGCTGGGGATTTTTTCTTTAACCTCAAGCTTTGGAGACAAGAGACAGGCTTTTGATTTCTCTTTCTTAGGAGCGGCATTTATTTCAAGCCTCTCAGGTTCTGAGTTCTTCTGTAGCTTTTCAGCCAGAGCAACTGGCTGCTGGGAGAGGCCTGAAGATTCTGTTTGTGGGCCAACGGAGTTGTGTATCACCCTCCCCTGCTTTTAGGATCCATACTGAGGTAAGGATTTGAGGATACCGGTTTCCTCAAATCCCAGGCACTGGCCCACACAGGTGGAAAAACAAAATGGCTAAGATCTGTGTCTGATGGTCACAGTCCCTAACCCTGGCTTTTCCACTTCCCAACTAGCTGACTTCAGATGTTTTTATTTCTCCAAGCCTAGGTTTCCCTGTCTATGAAATGGATATAGTAATATTATCTCCCTGAGGCCACTGTGAAGATTGCGGGTGGAAATGCTTGCAAACTCTTAGCACACTGCCTGGCACATAGTAACTACCTAGAAATGATAGATTGTTGAAAATCATTCAGGGCTATCACATTATAACTACGGGAACACATGTTTAACTTGAGAACTATGGTTTAGACAGTGAGGTCTGTCTGGTAGTAGGGAAGGCAGGAAAGTAAATGGTTTCAGTATAAAAGTTCAGGGATAAGAAGAGACTGACGGGAGTATTGTGGAAGAGTACTTAGGTAGGCTTTCTAGAAAGGAGGAACCTTACTGTTAAAGCAGGAATTAACGTTTATGTAGCACTTTTATATGTCCTATCTCATTTAATATTCAAAACAGATTTGTGGGATGGGCAATTTACAGCTCAGGAAATGGAGACAGAGAGGTAGAAGTGACCTGCAGGTGTCAGCACAGAACACCCAAGAGGGCACTGGACTTGGGGTCCACTGACCAGGATTTGAATCATAGCAAGTTAGTTGGTGGTACCTTCTCCACATAATATTTGATAAATTAAAAGTCATATCTATTTTCTATTTAATAAAAGTTATTGAAGAATTTGGTTGGGGTGAAGTTAGCTAGGTGGTATTTGGCATGTGTGTTTGTGTGAGTGTGGGTGTGCTTGTGTGTGCATGTATTCCCACATGCTTTGGATGATTCCTTTTGTCTCTTATTTTCAGCAGTTATCTTTATGATGTGTGTTTTTCTTTGCATTTAATTCTACTTATTTCAACATATCTTGAATGTCTCTCTTGATGTCTTTGAAGTTCTGGCAAACTCTCAGCCATTATTCTTTCAAATATTGCATTATTCTTCCTTCTCTCCCTTACTATATATTTTCTAAACACCTACCTTCCAGTCTATCAATTCTCTTTTCAGCTGTATCTAATTTTGTTAAAATAATTGCTGAGTTCTTAATGCACTCATACAGTTATATTTTCTGCCTCTAGAATTTCTATTTCATTTATTAAACACAGATTCTAGATCACTGGTCAAATTCTCCATTTCTTAATTCCATTTTTCTTTTACACAAGAAAAACACTCATTTTCAAGTCTTTATATTACAACTACCATATTTGGATTACTAGGTTTCTGTTCTGTTGACTTTCCCATTTCTTTGGTCTTGCTTCCTGTTCTATCTAGTACATTTTATTGAATGTCAGATATTGCGTATAAAAATTACAGTGGCTCTGTCTGCTGTTTTCTTCTTAGAAAATTTTGCTTCTGACAGGTAATTAGAAAAGAAGCAGATTACCTTAATCCAGTCAGATGTTTAGATCACTTGAAGTTGAATCTTGTCTTCTCCAGCAATGAGTTTAAGTAATAGGAGATTCCTTGATGAGAAAAGTGGTATAGGATGTCAAGTTCTCCTGAATGAATTTTTTTTTTCTTTTTTCTTTTGGCTTGTCAAATCTTGGCTAATTAGTATTGCTTTGAAGTCTTCAAACAATTGAAACATTTTATGCAGTTTTTCTAGCTTTTCTTAATGAAAGGGTACAAGCTCATAGCCAGGATTGGAAGACTAACATTATTTCTTAATTATGATTTTAGAGATTTCTTTTCATATTTTAGTGTATATAATTTTTATTCTGCCCTAGACATCGTTTTGTATACTCTTTACAAAGTTGTAGGACTTGTGGATATTGTGATTAACATGATTTATAGAGAAAAGGTTTTGATCTGTGATCATTCATTGTGATATGTCAAAACTTGACCCAAGTAAGAACCATTTAGCAGATTAGTAAATTCTGGAAATGTCTGTGGATAATTGACAAGCAGGGCACAGACTGAGGGTGAAAGCCTCACCAGGGTTGTGGATGGCACCAACAAGTAGGCTTGCCATTTGGACAGAACAGAAAGGAGAAGAAGAAGGAAGTGTTTCCCTTGTTTGGAAGAGCTCCAGTCTCTGCCATTGCCTTTGGACATTGGTCCTCATTTTCTTCAGCTTCCAGCACAGACAGACTCACAGCAGTGACTCTACAGTGAGTTCCTGGGCCTTCAGCCTTCAACCGATAGTGAACCCTTTGGGTCTGCAACACACAGTCATTTTGTATTCTTCACTTCTGATCAGCCATTGTGACTCTCCTGCCTCTGATTCTGTAAGCCTACCTAATAAATCCATCCATATATACATTCAAATATGTATTGTTTCCATGGAGAACTTTTGTTAATACAGATACCTACTCTTCAACTAACCAACTGAATAAAATTAATATTGATAATAGGAACTGATCCTTATTCTACACTAGACTATACCAAGTGCTTTGATGTGTATTTACTTAACTTACTGAATCCTTAAAGGTGAGTAAACTGAGGCACAGAGGATATGAGACTATGCTTCAAGACAGCCCGAAATGCTCTCTGCCCTCTTCACCTGGACATCACACTTTCTTGCATTCCTTCCCACACTATACCAGGCTTTACAATGTGTGAGTTGGGGGGGTGGTATTTCACTGCTAAAATTATGTTATAAAAATCCTTTCAGTTTTTGTCCTGACCTCTTGATCACACTCTTTCTCCTGTATCACTTGCTCCCTCTCTTTCTCTCTCTGGCTTTCTATCACTCTCTCTTTCGCTTTCTCTCTCTCTTTCTCTCAGATCATTTGGTCTGGGAGAAGTCACCCGCCATGTTGCAGCAGCCATTTTAAGGAGAGGCTTGCATGAAAAAACCCTTTGCTAAGAACTAAGGAAGTGCGTTTGGAAGCAGGTTCTCAGACTAGGTCAAGCTTTCAAGTAAATACATCTTTTCTGTCAGCTCAAACTCAGCCTTGGAAGAGACTGATCCGGCAGTGCCTGGCTAAGCCACTGCTGGATTTCTGACTCTTAGGAACTCTGTGAAAGGATACGTGCTGCTGTCTTCAGCTGCTCAGTTTGGGAGTAATTATTTCACAGGCAATGGATGATCCATAAAGAGGTTGAGAGTTAAAACAAGAAGTATGTGGCCTCACAAGTGGGAAATCATGAAAACTCTATAGTGGGGAACAAAGACATTAGAATTTGAATGTTTACATTTTTTTTTAATTTAAAATTTAAAAATGAGACTCTGTTGAAAAGGACTGATGTGTGAGGAGGAAGAAGAGGAGAGCTCACCAGTCAGATGGTAAAGAGTCCCTCACCCAATTCCTTAATATGTTGCTTTCCCTTCCTCCCTCCCACATTCCTTTTCTTTCTATTTCTTTTTCTCTTTCTTTGATGTTGCTGGGCATTGGACCCAGGGCCACACGTATGCTAGGCAAGTGCTGTACCACTAAGCTACCTCCCTAGCCTTTTAAATTCTGATGCAGGGTCTCAGTAAGTTGTTTAGTCTGGCCTGGAATTTACAACACTCTCGCCTTAGCCTCCCAAGCAGCTGGGATTATGGACTCTTTTTTTTTTTTTAATATAGGGATGCAACCTAAGGTTAGCCTTGTGGTCTTCAGGACAGGAAGGGTCTCATGACATTTAAGCGTGGACAGAAGAAGTCATGAAGCTCAGCAGGAGAAGGGGAGATAGACCTTTCCAGTATCAAAAGCCAACTTCCAAGTTCCTAAGGTGTTTTATTATTTTTTTTTATTCTCTTTAATGGTTTAATGAATCTTGCATTCTTACTTCTGGTAATCTGAGCAACTTCGTTGAAGATAACAATATGTAATATAACGACCACTGTTAATTCCTATCATTTTTTTTGGAAACCCTGTATCATTTTTGTTGTTTTGTTATTGTCTATGTTGTTGTTATTTTGATATTTTTTAAATTCTTTTTTCTTTTTAAATAAAGAGCATTGTGACCTTTCCTGACAAGTGCACTATGGCTATCAGAGGTTAAGGTTCCCCTCTTTCTACTATGTTTGCAACTTTCCTGGAGGCCTAAAAGTAGTTCAAAATATTTAAACGACAGTGAAAGAGCTGATAACAGACGACAAAAGACGTGTTTTGTTTTCCCAGCGGCACAGTAAGGGTTTGTCATTTGTTGAGACTTCCACTTTGTCGCTCTAGTTCTGACAGCAATGTTCTTTTCATGTAAGGGTTTGTAAATAGGCCGTTGCCTCAGAGTCAAGGCTTCTGTTAATAGAAATATCAAAAAACCTAATTTAACCTATTATGCCTGGGAACAATTGACAGTATGTCTAAGTGCTCCACCTAAGGCAAGATCCCAGTTGGATTCACTGCTGGCCTCTGAGCCTTCAAATGGAACATTGGATGTTCTGGCCACTCTACCTTATGTTCTTGCAAAAGAGCTTCAAGCGCTGTTTCAATTTAAGTTCACTCACTTCCAGGTAGCTAGGTAAGTCTCTTTGGGTTTCAGGCATGGGCTTAGGGATGGTGAATACTATCTTCCCAACGATATCACCAGGTAGGAAGAGGGCATTTGGTGTTACCTGCGTCCTCCTTGAGGTCCTGTCCTATCCCTCTTCCCAAACATTTCTTCTCAAACGTCTCTTCCCAATATGCTGACCACAGCATTTCCAGCCATGCCTCACTCCCATTATAAGCCACTTCCCTAAATTCCAGCCCCAAAGGGCCCTGATTTCAGATGACATCAGGTAAGATCTCATTCATACCAAGGGATGATAGTCTATTCAGTGGCTTATTTTTCCAAGATCGGTTGCATTTCAACAGAAACCACTGTCAATGAGGGATGTCACAATACTGCAAGGGAAATTCAAGGGTCATTGTATCCAGCAAGGTGAGCAGTATTATGTGTGCGTCCCATAGATGGATACACTAGACAGGGTTCCAAGAATCATGCGGGAGACCTTGTTTTCAGAAGGAATCTCTTTGTGGTGTGCATACTACTGAACTCCAGATGGCCTTTGGCTTGATGATAGACACCTGAGCTTTTACATCAGCATGGCCACTACTTATTTAGTTCTGAACAAGTCCTTGCTTCTGAGTCTTGTTTTTACATTTGGAAAATACCAGGCTAGTTAGTTATCTGAACTAGTTATTTTCAATGCATCCTTATATGATAGCTTAACAGAAAAGGGGGAAAGTATGACATTACAAGAACAAAATGATCTTATACTTTTGTGCTAAGCAGAACTCTAAAATTGCCCCATGACCTCTAGCCACCGGTTGACTCCTTGAATAATCTCCCTTGGGTACAAGTGGTGGGTGTGATTTGCCTTCCGGTAAATGCAAAGTAGCAAAGTTGGAAGGGCTGTGTGGATATAATGAAGGTCTCTAACCAGCTAACTCAGAGTGCAAAAGTGAGACTGTACTGAGTAGGCCTGGCCTACCTAGGCAGCTCCTTGAAAGACACAGGAAGCAGCAGCAGACCTGCATGAAGGCCAACAGCCATGCTGTGAACTGCTTATGGAGGCAAAGTTTTTATGGTGGCTAGAACCTGGGGACCTCTTGGAACTGAAAGCAACCTTTGGCTGATAACCAACAGGAAAACACAGCCTGACGATTGCCAGGGCCTGAATGCTGGCAACAATTGTGTGGGTTTGGAAGAACAACCTGAATGAGATGAGACCACAGCCATGGCTGCCACCATGATTTCAGCCTGGGACACCCTGAGCACAGGACCAGCTCATGTTGTATCCAGACTTGTGAGCCCGAGAAACTGAGATCATAAGCGTGCATGGTTTTAAACTGTTATATGTGCAGTAAGACTTGATGAAGTAATAGAAAACCAAGACAAAGTAAAAGTGACAATTTTTAATATTCAATCAGGAAATTTATTTGAACAGGATCATTCCCCTTCTCCATTCCCCAGACCTCACTTGACAGACCCTTTCCCCATTTCAAATCAGAAGTGTTAGGTAACAATAATAAATTTTGTTTTTGTCTCATATCAAGTCTTGTCTTTTTGTTTTGTTTTGACACAGGGTCTCACTATGTAGTTTCAAGCTACCCTGGAACTCACTATGTAGTCCAGGTTGGCTGCAAACTTGCAGGGATCCTCCTGCCTCAGCTTCCTGAATGCTGGAGTTACAAGCATGCACCATCATGCCCTGCCCAGTCTTGTTTTAAATATCGTTGAGTACCAAGAATATCTAGATGCCCTCTAATAATATATAAATAGCTCAATCTGCAAATTTTTGTCAGCTCATCATTGATTAAAGTGACAATTATGCAGCACATGAACATGTGTATGCATATGAATTACATATGATATATAACTAATATTATATATTTTTCCACACACGCCTATGTTTATATATGAGGCATTATATGTGTGTATATATGAGGCATATATTATACGTATAGTTTCCAGGAATGGAGCCAGGGTGTGAGTAGGAAGAAGAGCTGAAGGTGCTCGTGGCCCAGGTGAATTTCTGTGTCCTAATGCATAATATTTACATTATATAAGTATTTGAGACTGTATAATTACCCGACAATTTCAGTTATTATGTTTAACTTAAACTTGAATTATCTCTTGCAAGAGATGTGTTTGGTAAAGGAGCTCACATCTCAAGGAGGCTGAGGAGGCCTGGAACATGTTACATCTTCCCTGGAAGTTAGATTCCAAATGGTAGAGCTCCATGGCCCACAAAGGGTTGGAATAGGGTTTCTCATCTCAGCCCTGTTGACGTGTGGCAGTAGATAACTCTTTTTGGCGGTGTTAACAGTCTGCTGAGTGTTGTTCTATTCAACTCAGATGGAAATCATTAACGGGCAAAGTATAGCTCTTTTAATGTTAGCAGCCCTGAGCTTTGAATGCCAGTGGCTATAAGCTCTCAGGGTTAGTGGCCCTCTGCCTGTTTCTTGGCAGCTGGAGCCAGTGGCTGCTAACAGCCTTGGGAATCCCTCTATCAGTGGAAATTGGTGGCTTCTAGCGTTTCCTCATCACTTGTTGGGAACCAAAAATTATAAACTGACATAGAATCTGCCCAAAGCCCTCCTTACCCTGCCCTGTGGACTGATTTTACAAAGTGGAAATCCCCCTTCCTCTCTGTCAGTCAGTCTCACAGAGCAGGACGAAGTCTGCTGAAGATAATGCAGGGAAAAATCAATGCTCAGATGTGGGGCTGAAGCTTAACCTGTTTCCTTCATGATGTTAAACTTTGCCTGTTCAATCACTACTTCCACGCTCTTCCAGGAAAAGCAGCGTGACCCTCCCCCTGCACTGGTTAAATAAAACGTCAGTGACCCAGAGATTCAGGGTCTTTGTTCCCAGGGAACACTGATCATCCTAGTGCTCTACTTTCTTGAAATTCTTGTCTGTTTTTCTTTTTCTTTCCTGCTACATGCTGTAACATGGGGCGGGAGATCAGGGACTCCCTGCAGGGCCCATGATAACTGGAACCTGCCATGGAAACAGTCTCCAAAAGTCACTCTCCATTATTGGCTACTGACCACCCTGCGTTACCAGCTCCAGCTTCAGGCCACTTTGTGGGCCAGCAGCATTCATTGTTACCAGCTTTTAGTGTTCCCAGCTCAGCCCACTCTCTTCAAAGTAGAAATCATGAATACACATAAATACATAACCTAAAAGAAGCTCTATGAAGTCTTACGCTGTAGCACAAGCAGGCACTGTGCATGGTCTGACCCACTGAAGGCGCGAGGAAGTTGCCTATGCTAAAGAGAAAGGCAAACTCAGGCATGTGCTGTGTGAGGCTGCTGCTTAGTCTGGATCAGGAAGAGGCTCCTTGAGATGGCATTGAGGACAGCTGCAGAGGAGCAGAGTCACACAGAGGCTGTAGGGTGGAGTCATCTTGGATGGACCCAAGATCGAAACTTGTTGTAGCCAAAGCACATTTTCTGGAGCAGCTGTGGGGCATCTGACGTAGCCATGGGTGGCTGTAAGCTGTTGAGAGTCATGGAAGAAAGAAAAGATAAGTACCTCTTAGGGTGTAAGGGACATTTCTCTTCTGTCCCCGTAGGGCTGTCCTGTGTAGGACGTTCAATACCATTCCTGTCTGCTACCTACTGGGTGTTGGGAGATAGCCTGGCCCAAGGTGTGATAATAAAAACTGTGTAGCCTCCGCCCACAGGTGAGAAACTCTGCTCAGGAAGGGACAAGCATCAGGTATTTGTCTCCCTCTCTTAAGCTTTTGCCACCCAGAATCAGTATAAAGATCTCCAGTCTTCCTGAGCAGGACAGTCTTGTAGAGAACCCAAGGTTACAACAGATATAATCTATACATCATGCAAGTTCAGAAATTATAATTTCAGAAATGGGGAAACTGACACTCAGAGAAGGGAAGGAACATACCAAGGGGCACACAGCAAGCCAGCGCCTGGAATTTGAACAGTGACCTGATTAACATCCCCCGTACCCCTGATCCCCCACCCACACCCCTTTTTCTCTCACCAGCCCCAGAAATTTGCACGGATCAAACTAACACAAATTCAAGGCAAGAAGGGAGGCTCTGTTCCATTGACTAATCAAATACACATAAAAGCTCTTTCTGAACTATAATTACGTTTGTTCGCTCCTTGGGTTGATTTATTTTTTATTTTAATTGTCAGCCCTGCTCCACCATGATGCTAATAGAAATGTTATTGCAGCCAATATGCGCTAAAATGATGTCTAAAGATTATTAATGAGAGCAATAAGAAGGTGTCTTCATAATAAGTCAGCATTAAAGGAGTAATTCATTTTACCTGATTTAATTGGATCGTAGCGTTTCAATAGCCTGGGACTTCCTCCTAATTGGGATTAGCTGCGGCTTCCTCCTTTTAGGAGAGCATTTAACTCTTCCTCTTCTACTTTCCAGGATTTTATGAAGTCATTAAATGTGAACCATTGAGCATCTCTGGAAAGGAAGCCAAAGGCTGAGTAGATGCTGGGCAAAGAAAGGAAAGAAGGGCGTTGGGGTACGAGGAGCCCCAGGCCAAGCACTCCTCCTCTCCCCTTTCTTTCCTCTTCTCTTCTTCTTCCTGCTTCCTTTTTTCTGTCTTGCCCCTCTTCTGTCCCCTTCCTCCTCCCCTCTTCCTCCTTCCACAACTTTTCCTTTCTCTCCCCTGACCTGCTCTTTTCCCTTTTCCTTTGCCTCCGACTCTGCTTTCCCCCTTACGTTCTCCTCCCCTTCCCCTTCCCTCTCCTCCTCCCTCCTCCTTCTCTTCCTGCCTTCCTCCTGCTCTTCTCGACCCTCCATCCTCTTCCTCAGCTCCTCCTCTCGGGAGCACCTGGCCTTTCTTTTTCTTCATAGGTTTAAGGCTAGAACCATGGCATAAGGGGCGAGATTTAGGCAGCATGAAAAATTGTCGCCCTTTGGGGTAGGAGGAAGGAAACTCCTATTCCAGCCCTTCTGGGTATTAGGATTCAGTGCAAGAATACTGTTTTACTTCATTGTCCAAATACACATGGCAAAGCATTCTTGTATTGCTGGTGAAGAAATGAGGCACTCCAGAACAAAATCATAACATGCGTTTGCCCTGCTCTGCTGCCCTGCGTAAAGAGCTAAACACATTAGTGCTGATTTTCCCCAACTGTAGAAATCATGGTAGGGGAAGGGATTGTAGGGCTTGTGGAGACAAAAGAATTTTTACCAATTGTGTGTTCCCTTAAATGTGAGTCGGGGAAAAAAAGAAGAGCTAGTAAACAAAGCCCTTTAAAGCAAATTTATTTAAGTAGTAATGTGAGTCACTGCAAGAGCATAATGTAAATATTATGCGTAACGTATAGCACATAGGCAAACACTGGTCCTTCGCTGATGCCCAGCTGAATATACCAGAGACCGGCCTTTCACAGGGTCAGTCCCATTCTCAGCTGTAGGCAACAGAAACCAGCCTGGCCTGATGTAAGTAAAGGAATGATCAGAATATCAGAATGTGTCATTTATATTTCTGCATGGAGCCTTAAGATCAGGGACAAGGTATCAGGGCTCCAGAAGTCTTCACTAGTGATTCCACAATGAAGCACCAAAGCAGTGACAGAAACTCATCCCAGTGATAACAGTTATCACCATGTTCTTCACGGCTGTCATCAACACGACCATCTTCAAGCCCACTGACTTTACTGTGCTGTTACCTGTGTCTGGCCCTGAGTACTTGGTGTGCACTGTCTCATTTCTTCCTTAGTCTCTACAGTGATGCTGTGAGATGATTACCTTTCTTGTTTCCACCAAGGCCTAGAGAGGCCAAGGGGGTTCCAAGGTCACACACTATTGCCAGGCAGCCTGGCATTGCCCGAGATTTAGATATCACCTCGTAGTGTGGAGACCAGGCAGTTGCCAGGACATGGCTGAATCCCACCACAAGCCTAGTGTAGGGAGGAGCCACCACTCGCACTGAGCCTTGCGGGCTCTGCTGATCTTTGCTAAGAATATGGCTTCCACTGTGAGATCGCCTCACTATTCTGTGCCCTGGGTGGGAGTATCAGGTCTGGTGATATTGGGTAAGATACATACATACATACACCTTTGGTCTTTAGTTCCTAAAACCCTTGGAATCTCCAGAGAGACACAAGTGTCTTTTGTGGGATAATAATGAGTTGATTGGTGACTCCAGGGTAGGGGCTGTCACCAGAAAGATTACAGCATCATTGGAGGTTGGGACATTTAGCCCTGCTCACCCAACCTAATCAATGAGGAAGGAAAAGTGCTGTGGGTGAGTGGATCACCATTTAATCAGGCATGCCTACCTAAGGAAGTGCCATAAAACCCCAGAAAGGCTGATTTCCAGAAGCTGCTGTGTACCTGAGCCCATGGAGTTTCCTGAAGGGTGGCACCTATGCAGGGCATGGATGCCCCTCACCTTCCCACCTGCCTCACCAGACCCATCTCTTCCATTTAGCTGTTCACCTGTCCCCTTTGTAACATACTTTATTACAAGAGAGTAAACAGAAATAAAGTGTTTTCCTGATTTCTGTGAGCCCCACCAGCCCATAGTTGAGTATAAGGTGGGCATGGTAACCCCTAATTTATGGCCAGGCAGTCAGAAGCATGGGACTTGCAATTTGCATGTGAAGTGTTCTTCACTTGGACCTCATGGCGTCCCAGATGTCATCCCTGTCCCCAAATTCTCATTGTTTCCACTTTACAATGGCTGCGTATGAGTCTCTGTCCAGGTAATTCCTCCAGATCACAGTGAAAAAGTGACCCTCAACCAATGACATATGGTGAGTTGACACCCCAGATTTCTTAGTTTTGGGTTAATAACCAAGGAGCATTCTCCATGGTGCCACCAAGGTCCTCAGAGGGTCACAGGACCAACTGTGGAGTTAAACACTCTATGGGGACTTTCCCTTCCCTGCCTTGCTCTCTGTTGACACTTCCTGGAACTATCTCCCCAATAAACTGTTTACCTTAGAAGCCTTAGGCCAAGGTTTGCTCCTGGGGGAGCCTTCAGATATTCTCTAGAGCTCTTGGATTTTCCAGCACACAGTTTATTCCAGGTTAGCATGGCACATCTGTGTAATTATTTGTGGAGCATCTATGTCCCTGCTAGACTCTAAGTTCCTGGGCTAGAGAACAGTGACTCCTTTGTTCATTAACAAATTGTCAGTACTTAACACAGCTCTTGGCACATGGAATCCCTTGGAAAAATGTTGTTTACCTAATAAACAATTGAATGAAATTGTCTGCAACTTATTCCAGCTCTCCAAGAAAATCTAGCCACCACCATTAACAGAAACATTCTTTCTAACTCAGGGATCAGCCTACATTTTCTGTAAAGAAACAGCCAGTTGATATTTCAGGCTTTGGAGCCCCATAGTCTCAGTTACTATAGCAACTACTCAAAGTAAATGTTGTTGTTGTGTGAAAGCAGACATAGACAATGTGCAAATATATGGGCATGTCTTTGTTCCAATAAAACTTTATTTACAAAAACAGGCAGGCTGAATTTGAGCCATGGGCCACAGTTGGTTGACCTTTGGTCTGAACACAGGCATCAACTGTTCCACGTGTGCTGTTATTTAAAATGTTGCCACCCACTTGCAGCTGTCCACCTGCCGTGTGCCACTTCCTGCCCCTGAGGAAACTGCCTTTTCCCTCCTAGTGTCCATAGGACTTTTCAGAAGCGTCCAGAGTCCTCCTTCCCCTCCACCCAGCCAACCTTGGTGACTGCTCAGGCTGTGGAACCCCAAGTCTCAGCCACACCCCCATCCTGCCCCACACTCACGCAGCTCAGCCTGAGGCTGCCCAAGGAGCCCCACTTGCTTCTTAGTTTTGTTCACCTGCCAGAGTTGTCAGCCTTTGATAACGGGGGTGTGTTTCCCCCACCTAGAGGCTGGACGTCTAAGATCAGCCCGTTGGCTGGTCTGGTTTCTCCCAAGGCCTTTCTCCTCAGCGTGCCAGTGGTCATCTTCTCTCTCTGTGTCCACGGGGTCTACACTTTGAGTATTTGTGTCTTTTCATAAGGACAGTAGACTTACTCGACTGGGGCTCACTTGTATGACCTCACTTTAACTAATCATCTCTTTGAAGACACTGTCTCCGGATATAATCACATTCTAAGATTTAGGGCATTAGAACTTCAACATTTGAATTTTGGAGGACACGATTCAGCCCCTAAAAGCATACACTGGCCAAGTTCCACGTCCCCACTAGAAATTCTGGATCCTACCATAAGGAATGGGAGACCAGAGGCTTCAGCTTACTAACACAGGCCTCTGTCCTGCTATCATGCCTCTGTTTTGATTCTATCGGATTCATCTTCATTCGGTGGGACCACGCTTACCTATGATCTACGCTCACTAGCTTCCAGATGGGAATTGGAGCACCAGCCCCCTGCAATTTCAGCTTTCTTCTCAACCCTATACCCTGAACCCTGGGGTTTTGGTGCAGAAAAAAGAATCCACACATCTTCAACTGCCTTCCAGTCCACAGTAGCATTGCAGAGAGCAGCACTGGAATTAGTGGATCTGGATTCAAATCCAGGAATATCTTTACCCTTCCATTGGTTCAGTCTTCTCATATATAAAATAGAATAACAGGGGGCTGGGAGTATAGCTCAGTGGCAGAAGCGCTTGCCTGGCAAGTGCAAGGTCCTGAGTTCGATTCCCGGTACCAGAAAAAAAAAATCATAACCTAAAATAGAATAACAATTGTACTACTCCAGAGTTTGTCGTAAGAACTAAATTAATATGTATAAAGTATGTAGAACTTTGGTACATACTAACTAACATGTATAAACATATTTACATGTATTTAATACACAAAGTATCAGTGCAATTAGCCCTTAACACATGTGGCCACAAGCATCATTACCTGTTTTATTTCCGCCTCTCATGTTTTCCAGGTGGGGAGGGTACTGTTCCTTTCTGTCTTGTGTGTCAGGATTCCTCATATCTGTCCCCTTTCCGGAGAATACCTTTTCCCCTTTCCCTTTGGGGTCATAATGACAGGGTGGCTTCAGGAAGATTATTTCAAGAGGGGAGGAGCACATAAAAAGCAGGCTGTTTTAGTATCTTAGAAACCATTCTTCTATAATTTAGTGAGGCTATGAGCTAGTCATGGGAAGACAGAGGTTTTTAACAAGAGGATATAGTTTCTGCCTGCCTACAGTTCACTTGTAAGTGTAGGAGACACACCAGAGAGGCCAAGTTCAAATCCTGGCTGTGACCTTTATCACCTCTGTGTCCTAAGAACATTACTTTTTCTCTCTGAGCCTCAGTTGACCCACCTGTAATCTGGAGTGATAACTGAATAATAATACCAGGAAGGTCGAAGGACACAAAGCATATTAAATTCACACTACATGGCTCATGCATGATAGCTTCTAAATAATATTATAAGTCAGGTCAACAGTCTGTGGTAAAACCTAACCACCCAGACAAGGAGGCTGCCACCAGCCATTCACCTCACAAGTACAGCCTCCTCCAAAATGCTGACAGTGGTACAAACAAGACAGGATTAGAAAATGCTGGATCAGCACACATTGCTTCTGTTATGGGGAGGAACTTGGAACAACCCAGATGTGGGAGTTGAGCCTGGAACTGGGGCCCCAGGAATATGAAGTTTCAGCCAGGAGCCTGGGGGAGCTGGGACGGCATCTCTTGGGTCCTGAACACACAAAGAACAGTGGCAGCCTGTCTATCTCCCAGCCCTGTGTTTAGCAAGAAAAACAAGAATTAGTGTTTGGGCCATCAAGATGCCAAGGATGATTTGCTGCCAGCCTAAACCTGGGCCCTGTCCAAAAGTCACTTGCAAAGGACAGCAGGGAGAATGTGGTGATCACAAGGCCTCCTTGTGATGATGATGACAGGGCTTTGCCTTTCTCTGGTTCCATCAACTGGGGACGTCTGGCTGTTGGGGGCCATGGGTTTGAGTAGTGGGAATCTCAGGGTCTCAGTACTGAGTGCTGTGTGTTTGGGCGCTGTGGCAGGAGCCAGCGTGTTTGGGCCAGGACTATAAATAAGGAAGAGTGCCCCCATCCAGTGCCCCCCCACTCACTCCCTGCTGCAGCTGCGAGGCCAAGCTCAGATTGTCCCACCGTTGATCCCCGCCCCCCCATCATGAACTGTAACAACAGCTCTATTACTCTGCCCTCGCCCATTGGCTGAGGATAATATAAAATTAGCCAGAGCGCATGGGGCCTCTCAGGATCGATTTCCCTACTCAGATTACTTGTTACGAAAGAATAGAGCTGTCTCTCCCATAATTGAACAAGTTAACTCCTTGTCTCATAAAATGTAAGCCTGTATTGATTGGCTGTTGGTGGGAGAGGGGGGTGAGCACCGGGCTGTGTGATGCTTCCCCTCCCTTCCTTCCTTCCAGCCCCGCCATCGCTCCAGTTCTAG
Source organism: Dinomys branickii (assembly GCA_004027595.1). Taxonomy (NCBI): domain Eukaryota; kingdom Metazoa; phylum Chordata; class Mammalia; order Rodentia; family Dinomyidae; genus Dinomys; species Dinomys branickii. Next base: position 37,469 of record PVLD010000936.1, on the reverse strand, counting down.
AGGTTGAGGCCAAAAACATTAGGCTGGGGCCCAGGCCTGTGCAGTGAGGGGAGCAGTGGTCTCTGAAGCCCATTTTAATGTCCCCAGCCCTTATCTTTCCAAGCCAAGGGCATTTTTATGTGCCAGGACAATGGCAGCTTTATATCCTCATGGACCTGCACTGGCATCTTGACTTCGCCAGATGCTAGCTCCATGTTACAGTTTAGACCTAGATATTCCCTATGGGCTTCAAGTGTTCAGAGCTGGGGCTCTTGGAAGGCAAATGGATTCTGGGGACCCTCTGGTTGACTTGCTGTTAGGTGGTGGGTCCTAGTTGGAGCGAAGTCTCAGGGTGTGTGACCTAGAAGGGTATATCCCTTCCACAGGTCCTCCCTTCCTACTCTGCTTGCTGGCCACCAGGACATAAGTAACTTTTCTTCTGTAGCAGGCCCTTCCATGGTACTGTTTCTGCTTTTGAGTGTGCTGAGCATGGACTGACACTGCTGTAACTGTAAGCCAAAACAAACTTTTCTTCTTTTAAGTTGCAGGTGTTGGGTACTATGTCCCAGTGTCAAGGAAAGTGACTTAGATACCTTGTGACCTTCGTGCAGGTACTCAGCCCCTCTGGAGTCATAATAATTATAAAATTATTATTTCATATCTGATAGCAATAATATTTATAATTTTATTTAATATTAATGAGGATAGTAGGTATAATCATTTTAGAAGTGTTGAGAGCATCTGGTGTGTTAAGCCTTGCATGGGGCCAGGCATGCAGAACATAAACAGCCATAAACAGAAATGAAAGTCATCATTTTTGTGCTTGTTCTTATGTTTGTCAGTGATAAAAATCCATCAAGGGAACTTAGAAAGTTAAGATGCACATTTGTCGGTTTGAAGGGTGTGAAGAGGCTTTAAGGAATAGAGACAAAAGTCCTACTTTTCAGTCCCTCTCGCCATCTTTCACTTGTGGTGAGAAGCCACAGGCATGGTGATGGGCATGTTTTTAAATCCAAGAAGTGACCTTCACTCAGAAGAGAAGGGACTCATTTTGCTGACCACGTCTGCTCAGCAGCCCTACCTGGCCACCCCATAGCCCCAGCTGGGGCAGCCCCAGATCTCACATAGCCTCTGCAGACCTGGCCAAAGAGGCCACCTGCCCAGGATAAGGTTCGTGTTCCCTGGTTCTGGGACCAGTTCCCACAGCCTGCACATCACTCGGCAGTGGGCTGTTTGTGCTCAGGAAGGCCAGGTTTCAAAGCTATCATCTCTGTTGACTTTGGTGGGGTGTTCAAGGGGGAGAAGTGGGTGTAGAAGGCAGTGAAAAAAAGAAATAAACAATTTCCTAGGATTGAAGTCTGGGGCCATAATTTATGGCTATGGAAAACAGCAACCATAAATATAGGCAGATTTTGCCCTTAAGTAGGTGTGAGAGTGTAAGGCTTATTCATTAGCTGGGAAGAATAGTGCATCCACTCAGGAATTACTTTATGGAATTTGGGTATTTTTGTTTTAATATTAGTGCTTAGTATGTAGGGTCTCTGTTTATTAGGCTGTCTCAGAAGCACTGAGCGCTACTCCCTTATAGAAACCTGCTGGCAGGCCCCCATTTAGGTGACATTATTAATAGATATCAGTTTGTCGGGACCTACTCTGTGCATATGCTAGGGGAGTGTTGTGTGTGGTACCACATGGGAGATACCTGGACTTTGAACAAGGTCCCAATCTCTGAGCAAGACCACCAGGGATTATGTGATATGGCCCAGGTCACCTGGCTACCATCTTGTGCCCCTGCATGTAGATTTGTTCATATTCCAGAAGTGCATTCAACTCTTGGTCCAGAGCAAAAGTCTTCTCTAAGGTTTTGTACCTGCAGGTCCTTTTGCAAAGTGTTCTTGGTCAAGACTGGCTTATTATATACATCCAAGATTGTACACAGAATGTTACCTCTGCCCCAAAGCTCTTCTTGACCATCCAAACACTAAAGTATCCACCCTGCTCTCTGTCACAGTGTCCTCTTATATTGTCTGCACCGATTTACACCACAAAGTATTTGCTCATTCATGTCTCTATTGACTATATTCCTCTCTAGAATGTGAGCTTCACCAGGACTGTGATGCCCTAAAGATTCCCAGATTTCCTGGGCAGGAGTATGTGCTAGACTCTGAACCTGGGGTTCAACACAAATTTCATGAGAGAAGTGGTCAGGGCAGCAGAACAAAGAATGAAGGTGAAGTCTTCTCAGAAAAACAGATCAGGACCAGAAAAATGGTGACACTGTGACAGGTTGCGTCTATCACTTAGCTCTTCTATCAGAACTCATCCAACAATTATGCTCAGCTGATATCCCAAGATGAATTTGGTCTAGGAGACCTTTTGAAGTGCTTGGCTTTAAAAATTCTGTACCAGTTCTTTACCTGCAATGCCAAATCCCACAGAACCTGGGCTCCTGTGTTGGATCAAGATTTCTGTGCCCTCCTTTTCCTCATCATATCCATGATGACTGATATCAAAATGACTGATATCAAAATACCAGTCATTGTCTTTCAGGCATCGAGTTATGTTCCGTACATGTTTGCTGGGACAATGGAAAGAAGAGAGAGGAAGGGAAAGGAGAGGGGAGGGATGAAGGGTAAAAGTGAGTGAAGAATGGAGGGAAGGAGAGAGGGAGGAAAGAAATAGGAGGATGGAGTTCAGAAGAAAGGATGGGAGGAGGGAGGGAAGCAAGGAGGGAGAGAGGGCAGGAAAAAGGAAAGAGGTCCAAGTGTTTCTCATGTGCTTGCTAGGAGTCTAAGAAATCATGTTTCAGTGAAGCTGCTCCACCTTACTCTGGATTTTCCTATGGAATGGATTCATTTTTTAAAAAATATTCAGTAATATATGTATTTTTGTTGAAAAGCTAGAAAGTGGAGACACATCAAAATAAAATTAGCCAGGCATGGTGAATGTGCCCATAATCACAGCACTCTGAAGGTTGAGGTGGGAAGATTGCCAATTTAAGCACAGCCTGAGCAACTTATGACTTAGTGAGACCCTATCTCAAAATAAATTTTGCAAATTTAAAAAGAAAAGGGCAGGGAATGTAGTTAAGTGCAGATGTCCTGGATTCAATCTCCAGTGTCATACATACACCCAAAGAAGAATTCCTAATCTCACTATTCTAGTGACTGTTTTGCTGTTCACTTTGTTGTGTATATTTAAATTTGTTTTTTTATTAGATGAGATACATGTAAAGACACTCACAGTCCCTACGGCACTATGTCATTCTCTTTTGCATATACTTTTTATCATTACCAAATGGCAAATAGAAACATGAAATGAATTCTGCACCAGGATCACGGAAAGAATTGAGTTCAGGAACCAAGCTACCACTGTGTATGTTGGCTTCCTCGCCATTCAGTAAATATATATTCAAAATCACCTTTCATCAAAATTGCATGTAGCAGTGTTCTTCAAACTGTAGCCTGAGACCCATCAGTGGATTAGAAAATGAGTTTAGTAATTTGATCCCTGGTACCAAAAAAATAAATAAATAAAAAGAAAGGAAAATGAATCTAGTGAGTCAAATCAATATTGAAAAATAAGTAAAAAAAGTAAATAATAACATTACATAGAGTAGAAAACTATTACACTGTATTACATTTGTGAGGATAAGAATTTTTACAAAGATTGTATGTAGTTAAGCATTCATATATATGTATATAAGGTTGTGATAGAATATACATTTCTTTAGTGAGTTCCAATCATAAAAGTTTTAAAACTTTGGATATATTCTCAGTATGATTCACAAGAATAGATCTAACCCATCTCTAAAACTTAGACATTTATATTGTTTGTTTATTGAATTTTGCATTTTTTTACTTCCTTAGGATTTTTAGTGGAATTAGAATGGGTTATAAAGGTGTGTTCATTTTCAATGTACATTGCAGAAAGGAGTCAATATATATCCTGACTAGCTGGGTATGAGGCTATCTATTTAGCATACTCTCAGTACTTCTTTTAAAATTACTCCTGGATTTTATTACCACTTATTAGAGCCAGCCTGTTAGCTTTAACATAAGATCAGATTATTAAGAATAATTACTAACATATATTACACCTGGTGGTGTCACAAGCTCTGTGTGAGGTGTTTATCAGCTCATTGTCACCTTTGATTTTTACATTCAACTTCTCAAATATATGCTACTGTTACTTCAGTTTACAGACAAGGAAGCTGAGACTTAAAAAGAAATCTGAATTCTGGCAAAGTGAGGATTTGCATTCATGCCAACTGTAAAAGTTGTGTGTATTAGTCAGCTTCCTGTTACCATAACAAATCCCTGAGATACCTAACTCATAAGAGAAAAAGGTTAATTAAAATTCACAGTTTCAGAGCTGTCCCTCCCTGTCTGATGAATCCTATTGTGTCTGAGATTTGGTGAGGTAGCAGATCTGGATGGGTAGCAAGTGGAGAAGCAAAACTGATCAGCTTGGGGCTAGGATATGAAAAAGAAAAAGGAAAGGCATGGGCTTGGGGGATCTTAGAGATATGAACTACAGCACTGTCCACACCCTTTACCATAGTTCTCAATGGAGTCTCAGTGTCCTCATTTATAACATAATAGATTCCTAATGAGATGGAAAGCCTTTCTTATGTGTACCAAATAGTGCTAATTAAAACATTTCTGGGGGCTGGGGATATAGCTCAGTGGAATAAGCGCCTGCCTAGCAAGTGCGGGGTCCTGAGTTTGATCCCCAGTACCGCCAAAAAAAAAAAAAAAAAAAAGCTTCTTTAAAACATTTCTGAACACATTTGAATGATTTTTCAAAGTCCTTACATTGAGAGGCTGGGGATATAGCTCAGTGGAATAGGTGCTTGCCTGGCAAGCGCAAGGTCCTGAGTTCAATCCCCAGTACCGCAAAAAAAAAAAAAAAAAAAAAAAAAAGTCCTTACATTGATTCATCGGGGATTCAGGGTCTAGAGTTTGGCCCCCAGATTGAAAAAAAAAAAAAAAACTTCTTAAACTGGGTTATGCATTCACTAAGGATGTTCTCAGGGGATATGTAAAATCACAGCGTAAACAAGAAATATCTTCTTAAAGCCTTAATACATGTCAAAAATTCAAGAGGAAGTGTTACTTTCATATTAAAACCACGAAGATATATAAAGTACAAAATGTTTAAAGTTCAAATGCAAAATTTCAAATAGATTTTAATTTGCTGCTGGTAGTCATATCAATCAGTAAAGGTTGTGTTATGCTGTCATAACAAACAATTCCAAAGTCTCAGTGGCTTAATTCTTCCTGAGACAGAATATCTATTGCTCATTGTCTGGGGCTTCTGCTCCATTTCTTTATTCTGAGATCCAGGTCAGTGCAGTACTGTTTGTCACTGTGGACAAGAAGGAGGGTGAGTTCTTAGAGGCTCCCACATTAGCAGCTAAACACTTATGCCAGAAGTGATACATGTATTTCCACCCATAACTTGTCATGTTCCCCAATCATGAAGTAGCAGGAAATGCCACCCTACCAAATACCTAAAGTATAAACAGCCAGACGCAGTTGGGGAATGGCACTGATGACCACTGTGGTTGTTTGTCTCCATGTCTATCCTATTATTCTTGTTCTGGGATTTTCTGACATTATCTAATGTCTTACGAGATGACAACAGTAAAACTTGTCTATGTATCATTAAAGAAACAACTGGATAATCATTTCTCTCTCAGGTTAAAATTGTAGTCAGGAGCTAGTGTGATGTTCTAAAGTGGTAAAGCTCTAGGACCCCTCTAACCTCTTGGCTTCCCATCATGGGTCTACTTTGTGGTTCATATGGCAGGTCAAGGCCCAGTCATTATGTTTATATTTCAGCCAGCATAAAAGAATAGCTAATTTAAAAAAATATAACAGCCTTATTGTCCTGTAATTCACTTATAATGCAATTCACTCATTTAAAATATACAATTCAAGAAAGGATGTAAGAAAGGGTATTAGAATGGCTGGATAATGATCAAAATACATTATTTGCGTGCATGAAAATTCAACAAAATGCAGTATTTTATAAAATGTTTAAAAACAAATGAAAAACGAAATATACAGTTTAGTGCTTTATAATATATTCAGAGGCCAACAATCATCATAGTCAAGTTTGGAACGTTTTTGCCATCTCAGAAAGATACATTGTAGCTTTAGCTATCATGTTCCTATATCCCAAATTCCCTCCTTCAAAACACCAATAATCTGCTTTCTTTTTCTACAGATTTCCTGTTCTGAATACTTTCTATGAATAGAATCTCATAATATGGGTCTTTTGTGACTAGCTTTCTTTACTTAGTGTGTTTTCAAGATTCATGAAGGTTGTAGTATGTACAGTATATCATTTATGTTTGTGGCTGAATAATGGACAGACCACATTTTATCTATTCATTTGTCAGCTAGTGGCCATTTGGGTTATTTGCATCTTTTAGATATTGTGACTAATGCTCCTATGCACATTTATATATAATTTTGTTTAGAGACGTATGCTTTCAATTCATTTGTGTATGTACCTAAGAATGAAATTGCTAGCACATGTGATAACTTTATGTTTAACCACTTGAGGAACCGCCAGACTGATTTTTAAAGCAGTTGAACCATTTTACATTCCTACCAGCAACATAAAAAAGAGTTCCAATTTCCCAGTACTTGTTTGTGTCGTTTTTGGTTTTATCCCTCTTGATGGACGTGAAGTAGCATCTCACTGTGGTTTCAGTTTGAATTTGCTTAGCTGTGAAACATGCACTATAGAAATTACAAAACAAAACTAAATACAATTTAAAGTAGAAAATATTTTATTTTCATGAATTTGAAGATATCTGTACTTCTCAAACTGATATACAGATTCTCTGCAATCCTATCAGAGTCTCAGCTGATTTATTTGTAGAAAATGATAAGCTTATTTTGAAGTTCATAGGGCATTTGAAGGGACCTCAGCTCATCAAAATAATCACTAACAGGAAGGGCAAAGTAGGAGTAATCATGTTTCCGTAATTCCAAACATACCATGAAGCAACGGTGTGAGACTGTGGATGAGCCCAAGATCAGTGGAATGGAATGGAGAGTCTGAAAACAAATCTATTTATTTTTTATCTAAAATATGGGAAAAGTTTTATTCATCATCTTTGTATTATGACCACAAAATATCTGAGCCTGCTAATTTTAGAAAGAAAAAGGGATTTCTAGCTTACAGTTTTGGAGGTTTAGGGGCAGAGAGCATGCACTGGCTCAGTTCTGGTGAGGGTTTCATGAAGGATGCTAGACAGCAGTGGTGGGCATGTGTGTAAGAGCAAGTGATCCTGTCTCAACTTAGGAGCAGAGAGAGCAGAGGCAGGGCCAGGCTTACTCTTTTTATTTCAGTCCTTTTGTGAGAATTCAACAGATTATAAATCAACCATCTCATGCCCCCCGCCCTGATAGTCCAAGGATTTCCCACTTGACCCACCTCACAAGGACCTATCATCTCCTAACAGTGCCATCCTGGGGACCACATCTTTTATCACAATGGTCTCTTCCTTGGAAAACACTTAGAACGCACCCCAACACGTGAAACGCTAACAATTTTTCAGTCCATGGACTGTCATGCATGGTTCCTTCACTCAGCTCTCTGTCAGAAAGGCTCTGTGATTTGTAAACTTTACAGGGACAAGAGGGCAAGTCATGGTGCAAAAGGGTAGATTTACTCAGCTTTGCATTGTTTGGTTTGGTTTTTGCTTTCAGGACATTTTAAGGAGTTGTGTTTTCCAAGTGCCGGTTTAATTGGATTTAGAGATTATTTTAACTTGCTTTAATTAAATCAACCTTTACAAAAAGAACAAGTGACTGAGACAATTCACCCAAAGAAACCACACTTAACGTTAATAATGGAAACATCAGCAGAAGTGAAGTAGGACATGGCCAAGTTGTCACCTCATCTCCACACAGGTTTCTGACCCGCCACACGAGGAGAAGCAACAGTTACCCACTCAGAACAAAGAAGGTGGCCAACTGAAATGATCAGAAAGCTAATTTGGAATGTGGATTTCTATCCCTCTGTTTGACACCCAACTCTCCCTCAGGGCATATTGTGCCACATGATATTAACTGCTGTTAGTGTGAGGCTCTCACAATTACAATAACATCGTAAGTGCTGCTCATGTCTCCTCAGTTTGTCATTTAAAAGGTGTGCTTCACACTTGTGCATGGCTAATGGTGTGCCTGTGTCCACTCATTTATTCAACAAAGCACTGATCTAAAGACCCTGGGGATACAGAAATTGCCTCAGCTTATTGAGGCTGCTATAACAAAATAACTTCAGCTGGGCAGCTTACAAGTAACTGTTAGTAAACACAACTGATTCTCTTACTCCTCTGGAAGCTAGAAAGACCAAGATCAAGGGGAAATGCCAGCAGTTTTGATAACTTCTATGTGTCCTCATACATTGGAAGAGGCAACAGAGTTTCCTTGAGCCTCTCTAATAAAAACACTACTCATGTTCCTGATGGAGAAGCCTCAGAATCTGTCTTAGTTACCTTTTTCTTGTTGCTGAGACAAAATACCCGATGCCCAAAATGAAGGAAGGAAAGGTTTATTTAGCTTATATTTTGTGGAGGTTTCAGTTCATACTTGGCTGGTTCTGAGGCACAGTGGCACGTGGCAGAGGGCTACAGTTCATGGCGGCGGTACACAGCAAAGCAACAAGCACAAGAAGGGAGGAATAGCAGCAGGAATGGCAGCCAGCAGCCTCTTTCTCTCCCTTACATATACAAACTATCTACCACACCCTAGGGTATAGCTCTCACACCCATAATCCCAGCATTGGATCATGTATCAGTCACAAACTCTAAAAGCCACCCCATAACTGCATGAGGATTTGGGGGGACATGCAGACACAAACCATAACAGAATCTAACCATTTCTCACCTCTTAAAGCTATCACATTCACACTGGATATTAGGTTCCAATGTAATAAAAGCATATCGACTATAATGTGCATTATATATTTGTGTAGATATGTATGAGTGTGCCATGTGTGTATGAAGTTAATTTTATTTCTCTTTGCAATGGATGACTAAAAATATTTGGTAACTACAAGCCTAGATACCATTCATGATATTTGTCATGAATGGCACCTTGAAGGAAAGATTTGAGAAGAACTAACATTAAACCTAAGCTCAGAAGAATGATAGCATCACTCTCACCTTCCTCCCTAACCCTGAAGATGGTGTCTTCTGATCACCCTCTTCCACTTGTTCTATCTAGAGGACAACTGAGTTTCAAGAAACATTATTTTTGTAGTTCAGGTATATTAGTTACCTACCTTGTATAACAAGCAACTCCAAGCTTAGCACCACCAAACACCACATGTTTATTTTCTCTTGGTTTCTATGGGTCAGAAATTTGGGCACAGCTCAATGAGTCAATTGCTTCAAGATCTCTTACAGGGCTGCAATCAAGTCAGTAATCAGGCTAGAGTCAGAGGATCCATTTCTTAGCTCATGTGGTTGTTGCCAAGACTCAGTTTGTGGAGGAGTGTGACAGGCTGTTTTATGTTGCTATAACTAAATGCCTAGACTTGGTGGTTTGACTCATAGTTTTGAAGACTAAGGAGTCCCAGAGCATGGCTTGGGCATCTATGCAGCTTCTGGTGAGGGCTATCTTGCTGTATCACCAAGTGGCTTTGCTGAGCATTGTATGGTGAGATAGCAAATGGGCTAGCTTGAGCCACTTTCCCTTCTCATCTGAAGCTACTAATACCAACATGACAGCCCTCCCTTCTGATTTCATCTGATCCTCATTACCTTCCAAAGGCCTCTTGATAGCATTATCATATGAGTTTGGGTATTTAGCTTTCCAGCATATGACTTTTGCAGACGCATTCAAACCAAAGCAGGTTGTGAGACTAGAGATCTCTTTCTGGCTGACTCTTGGTGAAGGACGCCATCAGTCTCCTGCCACACGGGCTGGCTTGTTTCATCAGAGTGTATGTGCACAAGCAGGGGGGACAGAGTTGGCTGGTGTGGTGGATTACTGAGTCAGCATGGTTCTGGGTGTGGAAGGCCCACCAAGGATTGTTGTTAACAGCATAAAGAGAACTAGAAGGGAAGAAGGCACACTGTGGATTCTCCTGGAGAAGCTTGTCACACAGGTTTTCCTGATGTGAACTCAGCTGTTCTCATCAGCAGAGGAGCTTGGGTCTTTGCTGTCACTGAGGGCGGCTGCGGTTCTTTTTGGGGAAGCTCTGAGCCTTACCTCGAGTGTCACTTCCTGGCTCCAGTGCAGATCTCTCAGCCTGCTGGCACAGATCCTTCATCCCACTGGTGCAGACTTTCTAGCTTCCAATACTGACCTTTGGGCCTTCCCAGCACAGATCCTTCATACAGGCTTGCATGAGACATTGTCATGGTCCCTAGGCCTCCATCTGGACTTGTGTTGGGCAGGGAGGCATTGCTATGAGTTCTACGTGTTCAAATGGACTCATGCAGGACATTGCCATGGGATCCAGGCCCTCAGCTGGATTCTTTGGGTCTCTACTGCATGGACAGATCTATTGCATTCTTCTGCATTTGACTTTTGGGGTAAACACTATAAAATAATCCTATAAATTGTGCATCTATATTATATCTATTCCCTTGCAAATCCTGACTGCAACAGTTGGCAAGACTGAAATCATGACCTTATGTGGCCTAACTACAGAAGTGACATCCCATCACCTTTGCAAGACCGAAGTTCTTCCCATTCTCCAAGGGGAAGGAATGTGTATGTGGGTGGGGGGGGGGTGTCACACTGAAGTGTGAATACCTGAGGCAGATTTCAAGGCCCACTAGAGCAGCTCTGGGTGGTGACCCACATCAATTCCTGGCACAGTGGGCCCAGGTGTCCACGCGCAATAGGACTCTGAGAACAGGCTCTCCCTATGGTTTAGAAGGTAAGTGATGGGATCCCAGCACGGAGTTTCATTTGCTCCTAATCTCCCTCCACTCTCTCTCAGGTCCCTTCACATTCTTCCTGATGCAACTCTGTGCTCCCCTGCTCTGGCCTTCAGTTTAGAATGACCCCGTGTTCTCCATCCATCCATCAAAACCCGCTCACCCTTCAGATCACAGGCCCAATGGCCTCTCATCAAGGAAGTGCTCCGGGAAGTGCACAACCAAGCTCTCCCGTGTGCTTCTGTAGCATCCTAACCACAACCTCATGTATCACTGACTTCATTTTGTCTCCTTTAGTCAATGTTTGTGTGTGCCCCAAATACATTCTTTCTGATCTTAGGGTAAATTGGTTCAATCAAAAACAGGTATTTTATCAGGCTATAAAATGAAAAAGACCAGGAGTAGACTGAATTGAGAACAGTGGGATTCAGAGACCCCGGGAGGGCCGTCAGGACCATCCAGATCCACTCTCCTCTCTGAAGACTTTGTCAAAGGGGGAAGCAACATGCTTTGTGTGGTTCCAGATCTAAGCCAGCTAAGCCTGACTCCAACTAAAGAAGGAATTGTCTTTGTCCCCACACAGGGCCCTGGACTTCAGCCCACAGTTCCAATGGGATCATGCATCCAGCTCGAATCAGTCGTAGTGACCAGGTGACGCAGAGTGGGTCACAGTGAGGCCTGATCCCCAGAGGAGACCCAAGATGCTGTTACCAAACAAGGCAAAAACAGATGAACAGTTGTTCCGAAGCTCCTGACCCGGTGCCCAGGTCTATTTCCCCAGCAGGTATCATGTCCTAGAGGGCAGGAATTGTGTCCCAGACCCTGGTCTAGCACATAGTAGGTGTTTAGTCCATGTTCATGAATCGAATGGATGACTAAACAACTGAATGGAATAGAAACAGGGTCAGCAAACATTTTCTGTACAGGCTAGAGATTAAATATTCTTTGGTTTTTCAGGTCTGTGTTTGTAGCCAAAAACAGCCAGAGACAAAGCAAACCAGTGACTGTGGCTGTGTTCTAATGAAACTTTACTGATGTACACTGACATCTGAAGGGCTTGTACCTTTGAGGAGTCACAGAATACCCCAGGACGCAGGGTGGTGCCAGGCGGCATCTGGTTGCGAACTTAGCTGTCTCTTAGAAAAGATTAAGTGCAGCAGGCAGCAGATAGAACAATTACCTCTGCAGCCTGCAGTGTGACTTCAGTTTCACACCCTGCCAAGCTGACTTCGTGTGAGGCCCATTGTTGGGCCATAAACATGTGAAAAGGTAACATTTAATTTAGGTCGTGCATCTGGAGCATGAGAGGAGCCTTCATCAGCCTGTATTTAAATTTCCGTGTTCCACATCGGTACCTTTAAAATTGTTAAAACTGCGTTGCTCTTGCAGCTTTATTAAACCTCACTGTTTGCAGCCAAGCTTGACGGTCCTCTGGGCTGGTGGGGGTAGACTTGCCAGGTGGGATCCCACTGCCTCCGGCAGCTCCTGGGAAAGCCCACCCTGTCCCAGTCCCTGGCCCTTTTGTGGCTGCGCCCAGAGTCCCGCAGTTGTGCCTCTAATCAACTGCTTCTAAGCAGGTGAGCATTTATCTCAGTCAGTTACCCCTTATAATTACTGTATTGAACCTAGTTGTCTATAAAATGAATGGTTTGTTCAGACACTTTACCCAAAGAGTTCATTAGGGGTTAAACAAAATGCAATCCCATTTGCAAAGAGTATAATAAATTGTTTCATCTGTGAATTTAGCTGTTCTCCCTAATGCAGACATGGGTGTTACAGTGGCTTTCCCTTGATAGGGTTATGGGTTAATGAAATGCCTTTTCTGTTGCTTATTTTCCTCTCTTCTGTGCTGAGTGATAAGTAGCTAACCAACGAAGCTTGTAATTACAATCTTACAGAAACCGGGCCGATCTGTATATAAATCTCACCATCCAATTACAAGATGTAATAATTTTGCACTCAAGCTGGTAATGAGGTCTAATACTCGTGCATGCGATAATCCCCTCTGGATGCTGGCTTGATCAGATGTTGGCTTTGTAATTAGACGGGCAGAAAATCATTATTTCATGTTCAGGAAAAAATTAGGTTGGTGGGAAGTTAATTTTCTCACCGCTCTCTGAAGCGTAGACAAGAATTTAATGATTTAATCATGATTGTTAGCTCTTTTGCAATCAATTTGTAATGATTGTGTAGCAACTCTCTTCAAGGGAAGCTGCTTTGGAGAGGAGTTTGCAAACAGCCGTCCAGGGGGGCTGGCCTTTGAGGGACACGTGACTCTAAGCCCATTAAAGCTGTCTTCATCGTTACTTGGAGAACAGCAGCCTCCAGTCTGCGGAGGTGCCGCCCCATGCAGACAGGGTCTAAGAAGATGGAGACAGTGAGTGTTTCAGGCCTACAGTGACTTCTGCTGCATACCCAGGGCACAGGAGATAGGCCTTTTAGCTGCCCACACACTACAGGAATCATTTTATTGGTATCTCAAGGTATAAGTCTCAGTCTATAAACACAAATGTGCAAGAAATAGTCACTCAATAGTCAATAGACAGTTTCACTGTCTTTTCGCTTATTTAATCTAACTGGGAGATAGCTAGTGCCTGCAACAGATGGTTGGTGGAATCTGTAACCACAGGTATATGCAGTTCTACACCCACTTCCCGAGAGGGGCTGGCATTCAGCCCTTTGCTTGGCTCAAAGTCTCCTGTCCCAGCCTGCAGAGTCCTTTAGGCTCCTAGGGTCCTCTTCTGTACCAGAAACACAAGTGCCCCTGGATGCTTACGAGTTGCCCATATGGGGACCAACCTTGCAGCCAGGCCTGTTGGGTTGCATGTCAGTGGAATAAACCCTTTCTTCCCCTCAGACTAGCTCACCACTTGCCAGCTACCCCCATGCCTCTCATTCCAGCTGTTCAATGACTTTCCCTTTTCCTCGAGAGGCTTTAACTTCAGCATCTTCTGTTTGCAGCCTTGTTAAAACTCCCGAGGCCAAGAATTGCAAAACCCACCTATCTCCTTGAAGGGATAGAGGGAGAACAAACTCTAATTAATATTTCAATAAATTATCTCTGTATTGACTTGAACTTCCTCCTGTGCATTGGCTCAATGATTTACTTTTCTGAGTAAGTAAAAGCACATTTCCACTCCCAGTCCCGAATAGTGTGATTATCACTTGGAGGTGTCTGCTTATTCAACCAAGTCAATTCAAGAAATTTTTATTAAACTCTAGCCAGCTCTGGAGTCTGAGCAGAAGCTATGCTGTCTGTGTGGGCAGGTCTGGTGGGGAGGAGGAGATGACAAACAGCCTTAACATTTACTACTACATTTTACTGAATTTCATTGACTCCATCAATGGTAAATGCATCATTATTTTATGTAGTAAGAAACTTAAAAGTCATTGTCCAGTAAAGTGTGTACAATGTTTCTCTAATCATTCAGAAGTTTTATATCATACTTAGTGAAAGCTCGTTTACACTGATGTAAACACAGATTTAGATCACTCTTTTGCACACACAAGAAAGAAATATAATCAAATAAACTGGCAAAAGTATTGGTGAACCTTCCTCATATACAGAAACCAACTTCCTGAGCTCAGAGTTCCTGGCACCTCTGTTTCCTTAGCAGAATGCTACACCTACATGCTTACGGTTGTGACTTTCTTCTAAGTAATGATACTGATGACGTCAGGATTGTGCCTAGCCAACAATCGTGATAATTCGAGTTACGTTAAAGTATTTTTAAAGGAGCCATCTCAAGATGGCAGAAAATAATTAGCATCTAGTCCTGTGTAAAACAGTAGTTTCTCACCTGCACGAGAGCTGTGAGAATGGAGAGATCCAGAGGCAGGTGTGCTGAGGAAGGAAAAGGGAGCTCAGATCGGGGCTGCCATGCTCAGCAAAGCAGCGGGTGTGATTGGCTGTGCAGCTGGGTGGGTTGGGCTGAGCTCTGGCTCCCAGAAGCCTCTCGCCACTGTCGGGGGGGGCGGGGCAAGAAGGCCAAAGCCATCGAAGAGCCCTGGCCAGTCCTCATAACACAAAAACCCAGGAGGAAATGCAGAGGAAGCTGCTGCTCTCTGACCCTTGGAGTAGAGGGCAAGAAAGTCAAATGGTAGGGAAGGCCAACGGGGCACAAGAGGGGGAAATCTCAAAATGATTGGCTAGAGTTTACACCGTAGGCGGGTGGATTTCTGAGCTACACTATGCTCAGCCCTCCTGCTGGCCTCCACCAGGCTCCTAATCCTGTGTGAGTGCTCTTGCGTGGCACCCCTCTCTTCAAGGTCTTCCACGGTGCCCAGTGCCATCGTAAGGAAAGCCCTTGGTAGAAGCATTGCTACCTATAAGAAGTACAGCTTCCTTGAAGGGCTTTGGAACTTGCACACCATCATCACTCAACTTTCAGGGCCTCATCCTGGGCTTTTCATTTTATTTGCCTATTTTAAGTTTCCTCCCACTGCAGTTCCCTCCCACTGCAGGGCCTCTGCACATGCTCATCTTTCTATCAAGATGTCTCTTTTTTATTTCTGCTCATCCTTCAGGTATGGGTTTCAGCATCATCTCCCCCATCTGTTCAGAGTACATAAGAACCTGTGTGTAGCCTGAGCAGATCACCCCTTAGCAGGTTTTCCCCACACACGGCACTCCTCTGCACAATCCTGTCATGGTTACAATGTAGATTTCTTCAGAGGATCACTTCAGCAATATCTAAACCTCCTATTGCAGCGTTAATTCCTGTAGGAATAGGGTCTTGTCTGCTTTGCTTTGCAGACCTAGGGCAAGGTCTGGTGATGGTTAAGGGTTCTTTCTCACCCTCTTTCTGTGTCTATACTTCAGTGATACATGAGTAAATGAATGGATAGATGCTTTATGAATAAATAAGTAGTTTGAAAATGGTGGATAGATATTAGAGGCAATCCTGGTATGTCATGAAGCAACACTGAGCTCTGCTGAAGGTGCATTTGAGATGGATGACCATGAACCTTACATAAGACTCTTGTAGTGAGCCACAGAGTGCCTGGGAAGCCTCTGGAAACTTACTAAATTATGAGTACATCGATTTGAATCATCCCTCCTCCTTCAGCCATTGGGGGACCCCTCTTCATGTCCCCCCATACCTTCCTTGGACAACAGCTGTCCCTATCTGAGGAGGAATAGTCAGAGGGGTCATTATGGGAGCATGTCTCACACTGAAATCTAAATTCCAGCCACAGGGCACTTTTTCTGTGAAAAATTGCTTCCCTTCCTTTGACCCCTTACCTTGAGGCCTCATGATCATATTGTCTGGTTTTGTTACCTGATGGCTGCAAGGTCATGTGTCTGGACTCTGTAACTGTCCTGGAAGCCCCCAGCAAAGCAGGAAAGAATTGCACCCTTTTTCCTACAGCTCGTCCAGGCCCAAACCCTTTGCAGGTCCACAAGCCACCCTCGGAGCCCATGGCTGCTTTTTCAGCTCTCTGACATGTCTTTCTCTTGGCTTGCATTCTCTCTCCACTTAATCAACTTTTTGCTTAAATTTTTTAAAGGACATGCTAAATATAGATGACATTAAAAAGCATCATCCCAACCCCTTTTAGATGCATAGTTCTGTGGCATTAAGTTCATTCACATTATTTGGCAACTGTCCCCACCAGCCATGCACAGAGCACCTGCAAAACTGACACTGTCCTAACTAGCAGCCAACTGCCCATTGCATGCCCATTTCAGCCCCTGGAAACTGCCATTCATTTTACTTTCTGTCTGTGCATTTAACTACTCTCGATGCCTCACAGATGTGAAATCATAATGTCTTCCTTTTTCTGACTTGCTTATTTACTTAACATAATGCTTGAGGTTCATCCATATGGTACCTTGTGTCACAATGTCCTTCCTTTTTAAGACTGGCAATATTCCATTACATGTCTATGCCATATTTTGTGCAGCCACTCATCAACTGATGGATGCTGCGGTTTTCTCCATGTTTCACTCTTGGAAAGGGTGCCACTCTAAACACAGTATGCAAATATCTCTTTGAGACTCTACCTCCAGTCTTTTTCATTTCCTCAGGAGCGGGCGATGCCGTGTCTGGTTGCTTGAGGACCCCTCATACTGTTTCCACCGCAGCTGCACCCTTTGGCCTCCATCACAATGGACAAGGGCTCTATTCTCTCCACGTCCTCATCAGCGCTTGTTCCTTCCTGTTAGATTTTCTTTTCTATGTAGTCATCCTAATGATGGAGAAAGTCATTCTTATGTCTTGGACCAGAAGTCTCACCTCTACCCCTTCCTACTGAAGAAATAGTTTAACTTTCAGGGAACTCCAACAAGTAATAAGCACCTACTGTGAGCAAGAGCTACGCCAAGGGCTTTGGAGGCCTTGATTAACTGTACGGTTCCAGGCTCTGTGCTACCCCTTCCTAGCTGTGCCTGTCACTTCCCCACTGAGACCTCCCTGTACCCAGGGGTGGCAATTACAGGGCATACTTCATAGGATCGTTGTGAGGATTGATTTGTTTAGTGTTTGCAGAACAGTCAGCAAAGTGCCTGGCATGGTCTTTTCTTAGTTTAACTGTTATTTTCCACACTGGAAAGGCGTAACTGGACATATTGGTCCATACCATGGGCCGCTAAAGCGACACTTTTTGAACATCTTCCTAGCCCTCCTGCTGACCTCTCTGGTCCTGCCTGTGGAGCCTGAGAAGAAATATCCTAAATATTACCAGAAGTTTCCTGCATGATGGGAATCCAGGTTTCTCTGCACTTTTTTCCTTTAATACACTTTGAAAAGTGAACATAATTCTTTTATAATCATATTTAAATATTATGATAATATTTTAAATAAATACAATTTCCAGTTAAAGTTGAAAAGTCATGTTTCTATCCTCCTTTCCCTTAAAATCTACACAAAACAGCCACAAATAAGCAAGCATGGGAACAGGGTTGAAAGTTGCTGTCCTTACTCCATCTCTTGTGCCTCACATGAGGTGTAGCAGGTGCAGAGAGCAGGCATGTCCCTCCCAAGACTTCAGGCAGGGCCTGTTTTTCCTGAAATAAAGCTAATGCACCCCCTCACAGATTATTGTCTTAATTAGGAAGACCAAAAATGGGGAGGGGCACCCAAGCAGAAACGGACACCCCATTGTGCAGGTCTGCACAACCCTGTAGAGCCAAAGAGGGAGAGGTCAATGCGAAAGGAGAGTCTTTTCTTCTGCTTAGGGTTGGAACTCCCCAAAAGGCAAAACTGGGAGGGGAAGTAAGGAAAACGTTAAAAGGTGACCCTTGAGTTCATCCCAGAGGCCCTGGGACAAAGGACTGCTGGCTTCTCCAGCGTGCCAAACTGAGCAGCCACGTGTCCTTCAGCACAGGAAATGGATTTAGTCCCTGAGACCACAACTCTGAATTGAGTATGAACTTCTTCAGTGTCCTCTGTGACCCCTCCTCATGTCCCCCCATACCTTCCTTGGACAGCAGCTGTCCCCATCTGAGGAGGAATAGTCAGAGGGGTCATTGTGGGCGCATGTCTCACACTGAAAAATAACCGAAGGAGAGGAACAAAGGTGAGCAAAAGCAGCAGATGAGCACAGGCACGAGAAGAATTACCCTCTGTGACAGGCGCGAGCTGGACCGGTGGTGTCCATAGACTCCAAGAAATGACAGGTGATGTGGTCTTTCTATGAAAAGAACTTGGCTGACACAAAGCAAGCTGACAAAGCTCGGGAAGGAAACGAAAGAGAAAGTAGAAGCTTTACGGCATCGAATGCTACCCTAACAGCAGCAATAACTAAAGGGAATAAACGCGGCTGGAAATGCAGCCAGGGATATGACAAGGAGATTAGAGAAACCCATAAACGTCTTTTTAAAGTGCAAGGGCATAGGAAATATTACTATCAAATGAGGGAAGGTGATAGATGTGGAAAAGGCCAAACATACACATAAATGGTAGATTTGGGGGAAAAAAACAGAACAAACAGAATGGAAATAAATGCCCCCAAATAGTCAAGAAAGCATCTGTGAAATGAAGACCTAAACTGTATATTGATGGACACAAGAAAAATTATATAAATATGAGACCTGTCTTGCTGAGGCTCTTAAACTTCCAAGAAAAGGAACAAAGGAAAAGAATCCTGTGCTTGTAGGAGCATCTAGCATGGTAGCTATTGGGAGAAGAAATCCCAGTACAAGAGGATAACACAGGCTAGTCTTAAACCTACCCACAGCAGTCTCCACTTTGCTAGACAGTGGAGCAGCGTTCTTGATGTTCTGGTAAGAACGTGTAAGCCCCTGAACCTTGACCCTGGCCACACAGCCCATAAGTATAAATCCAGCACACCCTCAAGGCCACACATTATACAGGGCCAGCAAGGTCCTTCTTGGGGAAAAAACAAGATGAAAGAAACCGTTCATGAAATCCAGCCAACCTAGAGACAAATGTGAGAAATCTGGAGTGAGAAGTTGTAATAAAACGACAGTGGCTTCTGGGTGTAGTGGTGCACGCCTGCAATCCCAGCACTTGGGAGGCTGAGGCAGGAGGATCACTGCAAGTTCGAGACCAGCCTGGGCTACACAGTGAGCTCAAGGCCACCCTGAACCTCAAGACCCTCTCTCAAAAAGACAAAAAAAAAAAGACAGTGGAATACTTACCCCATTTCAGATAACTAAAGAATCTCGTGGGCTATGGGTATAGAAGAGAATGTACATGTTACTAACCTGAAGTATAAAAGTAAAATGACCAGTGGTATATTTAATTTTTGAGCATTGCTGGAAGAAAGTTCCGCAGACTAGGTGGCTTAAACACTAGGATGTCATTGTCTCACAGTTCTGGAGGTGGGTAGTCTGAGGTCAAGGTCTTGACAGGGTCTGTAACTTCTGAAAGCGTCTGGTGATTTGCTGCCAAACTTTGTTGCTCCCCATCTTTGCCTTCATCTTCACCTGGCAGTTCACCTGCACGCACGCCTGGCCCTGTGACTCTATTTCTCTTTTTGTACAGATACCAGTCATGTTGGCTTAGGGTCTGTTCTCATGACCTCATGTTAACTCGATGACCTGTGTAAGGGTTCTCGCCAAATAAGGTCACATCCAGTGGGATTGGAAGATTGGACTTCAACATATAAATGGCAGATGTGCTTATCCCACCCATATCAAGTGGGAAGGAGAGGGGTCAGCAAACCCACAGTGTTCAGGGTTCAGTAGGTCATAGGCACTATATGGAGTCAAAATCTGCAGTTCAAACATCAAATGGAATCCAGGCTTCTCATATTTAGCAATGTCTGGAAACACTTTGATTGTCATGACTATAGTGGGGCAAGTGCTGCTGGCATCTAAGTGGTAGAGACCAAGGATGCTGATAACATCTTCAAACACACAGGATAACTTCTCCCTCCCCTCATAAAGAATTAGTCTGTGTCTGAGGAGCCCCACAGGACACATCCTTCACCAATGGAGCTGAGAAGAGGAAAGGGTTACAGCTTGTCCTTGTCCTCCCTTAGATTCAATTATGTGTGGCCTCAGGGACTGTGTTGTCCTCTCCTAGGAATTATTATTATTATTGTTGTTTGAGGTACTGTGGACCTCAAATAACCAAGGCCTTTGCACTGAGCTACATGCCCAGCACTTTATTAATTTTTTTTTTTGTTTTTTTGAGACAGGATCTTGTCTTGCCAAGTCACTATGTTGTCCAGCCCAGACTGGAACTTGTGATCCTCCTGCTTCAGCCTCACAGGGTGCCAAGATTCCTGGCATGCTGCTCCCATGCTCAACTGGAATTCTTATTTTAAAAACCATGCTGAGATAGGACATTGCTTCTTCTGCATTTATCATGTCTGATAGGGTCATTTTAGGTTCTGTTTCAAGTGAATGGGGGAGAAAACTTGGTTCAGGGAGACTTTTCTGCATGTGTGATGTATGGTCCCAGTGAGAAGCCTGGACCACTGATGAGGTCACTTTGTAGAGTACCCTTGACTGGGTCCCCTCACTCTCCCCATTTGTTCTCACCTCGGCCAGCTCGAATACTCCCTACATCCTCTGTGTCCCTCCTCTCACATGGGTCCTCAGGCTGCCTGCTTGCTTACCTCAACCTAGGAAGTGCCTTGGCTCCAAGTCCCTGCCCCTCGCCCCACCGTCAGTTGGCCATCTCTCTGGAGGGCCTTTGAAGATTTCCCCTTCTCTCTTCCAGAAGGAAGTTGCACACAGGGTCAGGCTCGTGAGCCCACTAATCACTCTGCTCTGCCGGGGCCCAAGTGCCCTGAAGCCTCTTTTCATGCCTATTTAACACCTCCAAGGCTCTTTCAAGTGCTCCTTGATAAATCATAGTAAGTGTTACTGCGGCCACTGATGTTGTACCTGCCTGTGCCCTCCCTGGCTCCCTGGGCAGCTGCTCCCCATCACTGCCTTTCACCAGGACAGTAATTCATTCCCCTCGAGCTGACGAGCCTCATTCCCATTTATTTGCACATTATGAGCTACGTCACTCCACTTACCCTCCAGACAGTAAGTGGCTTGAAAAACGCAGCTGTAACAAATATCAGGAAGAGGATAAGACAGAGAGAGTATGTGAGCAAGAAGGAGGGAAATCAAACCTTTGAATTCAGAGTCCAAAAAACTATAATGTTCTTGAATTGTCTCCAGCAGCAGCAGCAGCAGCCGCAGCAGCAGCAGCAGCAGCACCAAGGGGGCCAAAGTATCACCCAGGCTTCCTTGGAAACAAATCTTGCTTTGCCCCTCAACACTCAACCCCACCTCCATCCCTGCTCTTGAATCTGAGTTCCCTGAGAGTGAGTCTAAATCAAATATTACTTTTAGGTCAGGAAAACAATTTCACTGCTTTTTGGTTGGGCTTTATCTTCAGAGTGGCCGCGGTTCTCCTTTTTTCCTCTTCTGCTTCAGGCCAAGGGTCCCATGGTGCAAACCCAGCCTCGCTGTGAGGATTGGAAAGCCTTTCAAGGCAACTGAGGTAGCTAAGCCAGGTAATACTGCATTTTCTAGGTCTCAGACCTTGTACAAACCAGAACTTGAAACTGAGTCTTTTAAAACCCTGGTGCATTTTGGCTAACCCTACCTTCCATAGTATTTTGGTGAGCAGTTTCAAATGCCACCCCAGCCCACTCAGCATAGCTACGACATGGCTTGGCTAGCCAGTAATGCTTGTGGGAAGAGAAGGTGCTCCCTCCTCTGGGATGTAGCCCCAGGCTATGCTGCGTAGCTTGATATTCACTGTATGGCTGCATTTTAGCCCCCAGCTGGGAGCTTTTGTGCACATCTGGTACAACCAAGCATAACATCTTGCTGTGACAAACCAGGGAAGTCTGCTTCCTGTGTTTGGGGATGTGCAGAATCTGCCTAAATTTGGGGCTCTATCGAGGAAAGTAGAAACATGAGCTGAAGCAGAATGGGAGAGGTTACAGAATGATAGTGTCATACACTACAGTGTTGTCTGCATGTGTCTGCAGTGAAAGAACAGATTCAGTTGAAGGGTTCAAAACTGAGAATATGTCTGTGGAGTATGCTCAGCCCTGAGCACATGCTGTGAGTTAGTGCTGGAAGCCCGGACTGTCTCAAGCTGTGGCAACCGCCTGCTTGGGAGGATCTGGCAGTGAATGTGGGGGAAAGTCATAACCAAAATCAGGATTTGAACCCTGGTTTTATCATTGCGATAGCTGAGGTCTTTGACACTAGCAAATATACCCTCCACCATCTAAATGGACTGAATGTACCCCCCTGCCTTTAATTTTGGGCCTAGCCATGTGACTTGCTTGCAACCTCTAAATGATGAAAGGGTTCTAAACGTACCCATGTTCAGGAAATGCTGGGTTAAACTTGTCAACAAGGTTTTCCTGCCTCAGGATTTGTTAGACATTGGTGTGACCCATCAAGGGACAGTCAAATTGTCTCTGGATTCCTGAGGGCACAGAACTCTCTCCAGGAGCAGCTTGCACAGGTTTGGGGAAGGCACCACACTGCCTGCCTGGGTTAGTTCCTGCACCTGCCTGGCAGTTCAGGCTTGGGGACTCTCCAGAGACCCAGGCCCCAAGATTAAGTCGAGTCCCTTCCTGATTCCCACATGCTTAGTCAGGGGTGCTGTCCCTCCAAAAGGGTCGAGAAAGGTGGCTGCATCCAGTGGTGGTTTGAACCCCAGGGCTCCAGGTGTTCTGGAGACAGCAAGGAGGCAGAGTGAGAAGGTGTGAGGGATGGCCCAGGATAGCCTCGCTCTGGGCTCAGCTGCTGTGGCCATATCCTGGAGCTGAAGCACATGGTCACTGGCCCCACCTGTCCCATCAGACCAGGCTTCCGACATGGACCCATCAGTAGATTTGTCATGACTTAGCCTCTCATTAGCTGAGTGCTAGTGCCTTTGGCAATGTACGTCCTCTGAGGTTTAGATCTTTCATCTCTAAAATGGGGTCATACTTTTTGCCTCACAGGTCACTGCAGTGATTATGAAAGCAAATGCACATGAAGTACCCAGCAGAGGACCCGAGAAGTGGGTGCCCAGCAAGCAGCAATCGTTAGTACCATCAGCAGCTGCACTGTCAGGCTTGCTCCGTCCTCCCTGAATCTGCCATTGCGACCCTGCAGACCCCCTTCTCATCTCCTGGTCATCCACTACTGTCTGTGTGGCAGGGTAAGAAGTACATTTATTTTTTCTCCCAGTGGCTGGCACGGAGCTTCCAAAATCTTGGGGCTTCCTGAATGATAGGAGAATTTTTTTTTTTTCAATACTGAGAATTGAACCCAGGGCCATCACATTGAGTTATATCCCAGCCTTTTAAAATTTTTTAAAGTTTGAGACGAGGTCTCACGATGTCATTAAATTGTCCAGCCTAGGCGCAAAATGTAGTCCTCCTGTCTCAGCCTCCCTGAGTGCTGGAATTGCAAGCCTGTGACACTGAAGCTGGGGGAGTCTTTATTATTCTTAAGGAGGTCTTTTCAATCCCACCTCAGTCACTATTCTTTTTTTGTTTTTGCGGGACCAGGGATCGAACTCAGGACCTTGTGCATGCCCAGCAGGTACTTATTCCACTAAACTATATCCCTAGTCCCTTGGTCTGCACTCGTGTAGCACTTTTGGGCAGGGCTTCCAGAGGAGGAGATCAGAAAACCCCAATGGACATCTGGCCAGGCTGAAGTACAGGCAGAAACCTGGGCTTGCATTTGGCATGTGAAGCAGGAGCAGAGTTGAAGGACTGAGCACTTCAACTTGCAAACCTGATACTGCCCCAGGTAGATGGTCAGTGTGGAATCAAATAATGGGACATCCAGTTGGTGTCCCAGAGACTGGAGGAGTGCATTTAGCATTGGTCATCAACCCAGAGCCTAGAAATTGCCCCTCGGCTTTCCGAAACAAAAACGACTGTCAGGTGAGCAGAGAAAATAACTTCCTTCTCCAAATGTAACTTTCATTTCTGATTGCCAGCATCATTCCACTGGATAGATGGGCGCTTGCCAAAAAGGATCCCGACTGCTTTGGAATCTTGTAATCATGAGGCAAAGACTGAAGGAATCCAGTAGGAATTGGCCTGGAACCCTGACACCACTGAGTTGCTAGGTTCCAGGACTGGCTTCCAGGTATAAGCTCTGATATTCCATCCTAGGGCAGTGCATTACAGTGATGGAGAAGTAAGTCTTCACTGAGGGTGAAGGAGGGTAGTTGCACCCAGGCCACAGGGCTCCTGTGAGATGGTGGGCGCAAGCTGCGCATACCTCAGACAACCCATTCCTCAGGTTTTAATAACTTGATGGTTACAATGAATGATAAATATCACTTTTCTGGAATCCAGAGGAATCAAGAGAAGCTTCTGGAAACTTCTTCACAGTCAGAGCCACGCTCTTGTGACTGGGCCCACGTCTGGGAGGTCAAGCCTCTGGGCCCACGTGAGCCTGTCTGGGCAAGGGTGGTGCCACACAGGGGCTCCACCTAGGTGTGACCGCAACACCGGAGAGAAATTAATTCTCCCCACTCGGGGCCTCCCATTACCTATTCATCAAAAATTGCCTGGCCTTTGTGCATTTTTCATTACAAGAGTCAACATTTGCCACGTTAATAAAGCAAGCGGTTGCTGCTCTCCTCTCAGACATAGAATGTGTAACGACATGGCTCCTTTGATGTCGCTCAGCTGATACAATATGTCTCTGAATGAGGATGAAAGCCGGCCTGTTAGGGCCAGATTTCGGGGTGCGGGGCAGGGAAGGACTCAAGGGGATGGGCGCGGGGCCGTTGGAGGGAACAGAGGAGGTGCTGCATCCTGCAGAGTACACCAGGCCTGCTGTGGCCTCCTCCTCTCCTCAGCCCTTGGGAGAGACCTCACGAGGTGAGAAAGTAACTCTCAAGGTCCTTTTGCCCTTGAGGTGGTCCATTACTGCAGCCCAGGACATCCAAGGCTGCACATCCCTTGGGCCCAAAGGAGGGACCGAAGCCCAGATCCTGAACCGAGTGGGGCTGTGGCTGAGTTGTGGGGTCAGGGCACTGTGTTAATGGAAGAAGGATGGGCAGAGCGGGGCAGTGCACTCCTTTGCTGCAGGCTTTCATGTGCATCCCTGTGCCTCAGTTTCTTCCCTGTCTTTCCTCACCCTGAGGACTGGGCCTGTAGGCGGAGCTCCTAGGGCCTCTAAGCACTGTCATATTAGAGGCCTGTCCTCTCTCAGCTTGAGCAGGAAGGAGATGGGATTGTCACCCTGCACTCCCCTTGCTGTGCTTTGCCACCACCTGCATTTGCTGAAGTAAGCAGCCCATGATGGCGCCATGATCGCGGCCTCGCTCCCACCTTGCTCCAAAGGCTCCTTGTCCTTTCTCTGGAACATCTCTGGTACCACTCAGGACACGTGGACTGTCACAGTGGAAGCTGGAATCTCACAGACAGGCAGTAGGCCAACAAGAGGAGCTGGAAACATTGTTCGAGGTCCTGGGCTCAAGCTCCTTCTGGAACCACTGTCATCCTGCTGAACCTCAGTTGCTTCATCTGTAAAATGGGCTCCCATAAGCTATGGGCCCCAGTGCTTGAGTCACAGAGTCAGAGAAGGCACCGTCTATGTGAAAAGCCAGCCTTCAGGAGTGACAAGCCTGCTAGCATCAGTTACTGGGCAGTGGTGTGGGACGGGGCGGAGCACTCCTGAGGAGCCACACAGAGGATCCAGACGGTGTCTGTACACCAAGTGTCCAGGGCCATTGCACATCTGGGTTCAGCCATGAGGGAGAAAGACAGGGTACAAACAGAAAGCAGCACAGTGGACAGAGCCACCACCTGACCTCTGTGATGTCTCCTTCCTGTTACAGTCACCAGCAGAAGCTGCTCTCAGACTCAGAAGATGAATCGCATATACAGCTCACTGTAATGAACATTACAGAGCACCACGTGAAGGACTGGCCTCATCAGGGGCCAGGAAAGCCACTCAGGCTGCGGTGTTTCCATTATGACACGAATAAAGGAAAGGAGTTAGCAGTATCTGGTGATTAAGCCTTTTAGGGAGAGGGAGCAGCAAGGTCAAAGGCCCAGTGGCAGCCGGAGCTTCGAGTGTAGGAGGAACATGAAGGCTAATTATGCAGCTGGAGCAAAGTGAGCAGAGAGCGGGTGGGAAAGGAGGCCAGGGGAGGGGCAGCCCCAGAGGCCTGGGGAGTTTACAGCCAGAGGGCAGCGTACCTGTAAGAGGCCTATGGTAAGTGATTTCCACCTCCCAGGTGTAAAGGCTCCATGGCCTGTGCTATGGTTGATACATTGTGTCAACTTGGGGAATCTAGAGGTTTAGCGGAGTGACTCAGGAGGAAGCTGGGGTGCTTGCTTTGTACACATCCTGAGCCTGTGGGAGTGGAGGGCATGGAGATTGTGTGAGAGCTACATGCCCCCTGGGTGGGGGTAGGTTGTTTACAATGTAGGGGAGAAAATGAGGCTGCTTGCAGCCATTCCTCCCTTTTGCTTGCGGCTTTTGCTGTGCTCTGCTGCCGTGAACAGTTTGTCCTCTGTCATGTGCCATTTTGCCTCAGAACCAGCCAAGTAAGGACTGAAACCTCCACAAACTGTAAGCTAAATAAACCTTTCCTTCCTTCAATTTGGGCATTGGGTATTTTGTCTCAGCAACGAGAGAAAAGTAACCAAGACAGCCTGACTCCTCTATTCAGCTCGACTGTTGTAGCGCAAAAGTAGCCACAGACAAAATGCAAATGCACAAGACCAGGCTCCAAGAAAACTCTGTTTACAAATAACAGGTGTGGACCTGATTGGACCCCAGGCCTTAATTTGCTGACTCCATCCTCCACTGCCCCACCCCGCTTCTAGTCATAGGAGGCCAACAAGGGGCTTTGAGCAATGGCTCAGGCACAGTATGACCTGATGTGGTTTTCTTGCTTTTCTTTTTCTTTTTCTTTTCTGGTACTGGGCTTGAAATCAGGTCCTTTGTACTGAGCTACATCCCCAGACCTTTTTGAATTCTGCCCAGCAAGGACTCAAACTTGTGGTCCTCCTGCTCAGCTTCCCAGAGTGCTGGGATTACAGGCATGAGCCATCATACCCCGCCCTGATGTGACTTTCCTTGTTACAGGAATCTCTTGTTGCTGGGAGATGAATGGATAAAGGCAGATCAGGAAGGATACCTGTGTAAAAACAAAAATGCTACCACAGAAATCCTGTTAAGTACTGGTGGACTTAGACTTGGGGGCGAGCAGGAGGGATGGAGGTACGTGGTGGATCTGGGGGCTGTTTTGAAGAGAAGCAGCCCAAATGTGTTTCTGTTGAGCTTTGTGGCTATGAAGTGTGGGTCACACACAAGGTGTCAAAGGGGCTGGCTGGCCTGGTGACTACCAGGTCTATGCTTAAAGCTTTGCAGAAATTGCCTTCCCAGTTCAAATCACTTACAAAAGCCCAAGCTGCAATTATAAAGCTTCATAGCTGCGCAGCATCCATAAAAAGAGGTAATTTTAATATTTGGTTCAACATCAAAGCAGTAACTTAGAATTATATATACCCCATTAAAATATAATGTTTTCCCCCCAAACTAATCAAATGGCTAAATCAATTGTTGGTGGATTGCCAGTGGCCTGAGGATCAATGGGAATAGAAAATGTATTCTATATTTTCCTTGTTACATAGAGTTAGAGCGCATATTTTATTAATGTTCATCCTTTAGAGACCAGATTTATGTGTTCGCTAAAATAAACACTACAATCTTTAGGGCTTGGTTGGATGGAGAGTGCAGAAGTATAAGGACAAAGAAGGCTTCACGCAGAAGTGGTCAGCCCAGACCCCTCACGAGGCAGTGGGAAGTGGCCTAGAGACCTGAGTTTTGCATCTACCACTTATTGAGTTGACTGACTTTGAAATATGTCCTTTCTCTTCTTATACTTCACATTTGTCAAATGAGAAGATTGGGCGTGGCCACAGAAGAAAAATAGGTTTTTCTCTGAATTTACCCAGAGCTCAACTAGTAGGTTTGACCCGGAACCTTACTTGGGGAAGGATTCCAAAGCCATCTCTGGGCTCAGAGGAGGATGTAGTGGTGAATTTTGTCAACTTCACTGGGCCAGACAGCTGGTTTCTGTTAGTCCTCTTTGTGTTCTTACCGTGAAACTCTTACAACAGGCAAATTTTATAAAGATAAGTTTATTTAGCTCATAATTCTGTAGATTCAAAGTCCAAGACTGGGCAGCACCATTGGTTTGGCCTTTGATGAGGGACTCATGCTAAATGGCATACAGTGGCAAGAGGAAAGATTAGGTATTAAATTCAGAAGTCAGAGCTGCATGGGGCTGGACTCAGTCTCTTAGAACAATGCTCCTGTCAAAATTGACAAGGGTTCCTTCGCACACCCCTCCAGTGGACCCAAGGACCGCCCAGTAGGCCCTGCCCCTTAATGGTTGCATACCACCTTACATGCCATGACCTTGGGGAACAGATCCCAACACATCAACTTTTGTGGACACAAGCAATATCCAAACCATACCTCTGGTTAAGCATTTTCTGGGCATGTCTGTGAGGGTGTTGCTGGGAAAAGTTGGCACTGAAATAAGTAGACTGAATAAAGAAAATCTATGCTCACCACCGCAGTGGACAACATTCTCGGAATAAAACAAAAAAGGTGGAAAAGAGGCAAAACTCTTTGTCTCTCTGAGCTAGGACATTCATCTTCGCTTGCCTTGGACATTGGCACTCTGGTTCCCAGGCCTTTGGACTCAGACCAGGGCTCACACTTGTTCTCCTTTGGGCCATTAGACTTCCTCTCCATACCACTGGCTTTCCTGTTTCTTCACCTTTCAAATGGTTTCATATTGCATAAGCAATTTCCCATAGTCAGTCTCATCTCTCTCTGCTTTCTCTCTTCAGATAGATGGATAGATGTAGCTATAGATTGAGATAGATACAGATATAATTCTGCTTAATGTACAAGAACTACAGCAATTGATTAATGATGTCTGCTGTGGACATGAAGGAGGCATCCTAGATGCCAGCTATCTACGATCCCTGAAATAAATGAAGTCTAAAATCCCTTCAGTTCTAACAGGTTGAGTAAGGTTCTATTTGTTTGATCTCACGGTCCCCTCCAAAACTTGACGTATCTTCACTGGCCCTCCACAGATGTTCTCACATCCTTGTCTGTGGCCAGCTTTGACCTGACAGGGCCTCCTTGAGGACAGTGGAGTCTATGCTGTGTCCAATATGCCAGCTGCTGCTTACTGTGCACTAGGCACTGCAGAGTCAAATTTTCATAGCTATGGCTACAGCCTCAGGTAAGCGTGGATTGCAGACAACAGCGCTTAGTTTATAAAAAACCAGTGACCAACACACAACATAAAAGCAACATGTGTCTCCTTAAATTTCCCACACATCAGGGACAATCCAACCAAGAGGTAACTCATTCTCCTCACCCCATAAGTCTTTTGGTAGCCTCACTCTCTGATTGCAGCTAAGCGTGACAGCCTAGGAAACACAGAAATGGACCGGAAAGTTACAGGGAAGACCTCCCTGGGTTTATAAGAAGGCTGAAGAAATGGCTCTGAGAAAGGGGAGCTGGGACTGTAACCAAACAGTCTTGTGTGGCAGTGCTTTTGATATGTTTCTGCTCAAGACTCAATGTCCAGGGAAGGTCCACCTGGTCACACTTGAGCTGCATACTTCCTTCTTTCTAGTGGACTACAAGAGGCCTCAACCTACAGCAGCTTTCAGTGGAGAGAGAATATCCTAAAAGAAAGAGTGCAGGTAGCAGCAGAAGGGGGCCACAGATGTTGGTGGGGTGGCAAGGGCCAAAGCCAGACCATACCCAGAGGATCAGACTTTCAAGTTCCTCTGCTGGAAGAAGCCTCCTTAGGAAGGACTTCCTTAAGGAATGGTCAGCTCATGCTGCTGATTCTGCTGTTTTCTGATGGAGGAAGTTGAATGTCTGCCCATATATACTGTATTAATTTCCTATGTGGCTTCTGGACCAGATTACCATGAGCTGAGCTTCACACAACAGAAATTTACCCCTCACGATTCTGGATGCTAGAAGTCCAAAACTGAGTGTCAGCAGAGCCACATTCTCTTGGGGAGAACCTTTCCTTTTTCTTGTCTTTCTTTCGGTGACTGGCGAGAGCCATTGACTTGTGGCTGCATCACCTCCCTTGTGCCCTTGCTTTTTCTTCTGTCTCAAACCTCAAGTCTTACTCTGCCTTGCTCTTGTCTTGAATTAGGATCTATCCAGATAATCCAGATGAATCTCTTAATCTCCACATCCTACTTTGATTACATTCCCCAAAGACCCTATTTCCAAATAAAGTAACTTCTGCTAGATCTGAGGATTAGGACACTTCTTTTCTAGGGCCACTGTACAACCCCTTTCCCCTGTGTAGACATTGTTCTTCCCTGTGATCTGTCTACTCTCTCATGATACCAGCAGTGGAGGACATTCTCTTTTTCTAAAATATTTTTCTGAATTTATACATATACATAAACATATTTTATTAGTATATTATTATATTTTATTAGATACACACAGTTTATTAGTTTTTAAATACCCAAACTTTGTACCATGTGCTGGGAATTTTTACATGCAAGATTATTATAACCTTGACAATAACTCTACAAGAAAAAGATTGGCTTCTTACTCATCCAGTCTACATGGTCTAGAGGATTCCTGATGCAGGTTACTTAAGAACTGATGGAGCTGGATTCCCACCTAGGCTTCTCTGGCTCTCCTATCTGAACATTTTACAGCATAAATAAATCCTGTTTAACATAACCCAACCCTTGCAATTGTTTTCTAGTCTATTTCTAAATAAAAAACAAAAAACTTGAAAGAAGTTCCCTGGAGACTGGGTAGGAAGGCAATATGATGTCACCCCCAGTATTGCCCCTTCCTTACACAAAACATGGCCTGAATTTTCAGGCTGAGCTGGAACACCTGAGGTCTCTCATTTCTCACAGAAAATTCAAAGTCATCCTTTGTGAGCTGCCTACACTTCCAGTCAGTTATCTCAACTTCCTTCAAGAGGATGAAGCAATAAATACATTTCTTGATAGCCCTTCAGGATTTCACTTGAAAAGTTGAAGCCTGGGCCCCGTTCACTGAAGGCTCATTTTCCTCTGTGTCCCGAAGAGTTGACCATCAACCAGTCAGTGCAGAAGAGTTGGCTTACAGACCTCAACTTCACTCCACGTGCTTTACCTGGGATCCGTGATTGAAACTGCATGTAGAGTTACGGCTTCAGCCGTGCAGTCGCTCTAGAAGCAGAGCTCTCCTACCACTTACTACCCAGAGGGTTTGAGGTGCTGGGGGGCTCTGACCTGTCATGATCATGGAATGGTAAAGAGTGGAGATGAACAAAAGCAAGAGACCTTTCCAGAACTGCGAATTGCCCCACTTAAAGCCAGGGGCTTCCCTTTGAACTTGGAACTCTATTAACAAATATCCAGTCAAAACATTTTTAAGATTCCAGGTGGAAAAATCAAAGCCCAGGGAAAGGCTGAGACTCTCCTAAAGCTTCACCATTCCCATCTCCTTCCTGGGAGCTTTTTCCAACACTCCGAGTGCAATGGTCTGTGTTGAGAAGGAACAGGTCTGATGAGCAGCAGGCTGTGCAGACAGCAAGGGAAAGGAGCCCACCAATTAGTCTGAGAAAATGACAAGCGTATGAAAAATTACTGCAAAAAGAAGCCTAGACATTCTGCAAAGAAAATTACACTTCCTCACAGCCTCAAAAGTTTCCCCACAAAGGATCATGGCAAAATACCCCAGAACACACGACATGTCAGGATTCCTTCATGGCTACATTTAAATGTTTTCACCTGGGGAAAAGTTTTGTTTCATCCATTTGAAAAATAAGAAGGATCAAACTTAATAACTGAAAGAGAATGACCCCTTTAAGGGAGGATAATCATGTTTTCAGGGAAGCATACATTCATTCTTACTCCTTCAGTTCACAAGTATTCTTTTAGTCTTACTGTGTACTAGGCACTAAGGGTATGACAGTGAGCAACAGAGACCTGACCCTGGCTCAAGGGAAAAAGTGTTGATGAAGGCGGAGGTGAAGATGAAGATGGTGGTGAGGATGGTGATGGTGATCGGTGGTAGTGGAGCTGCCAACGATGGCAATGACATTGAACCTCCTGTGGCGTGCACTAGGCCTGTGTCATACTCCCTCAGTGAGTAGTTCATTGTACTTTCGCAACCAGCAGTTTTTTATAAGGTTGTTCTTACAGATGAGGAAGCAAGGCAGGGAGGTGTGAAGTGCTCAACAATGATTTGCAGTGACAAACTGGTGGAGCTTGGTCTGATGAGGATGACAGACCTTAAGCATTTGTCTCTAAAAATAAATGAATCACCACAAGCTGTGATGACTTCCATAAAAGACAAGTACAACTATTTTAGGAGAGTGTGAAGTAAGGACCTCTTTGTAGGAGGGGGTTGGAGCAGCCCCAAGGGTAAGGTTTAGGTAGCTTTGCATCAAATATCTCAAGTCAGCTTAAAAGGAGGGAAATTTTATTTTGGCTCATGGTTTCAGAGGCCTTAGTCCATGGACAATTGGCTCTGTTGCTTTGGACTTGTGGTGGCATCGTACATCCTGGCAGGAGCATGTGGTGGAGGAAGACTGCTCACCTATGGGGCTGGGAAGCCAA
Source organism: Dinomys branickii (assembly GCA_004027595.1). Taxonomy (NCBI): domain Eukaryota; kingdom Metazoa; phylum Chordata; class Mammalia; order Rodentia; family Dinomyidae; genus Dinomys; species Dinomys branickii. Next base: position 4,537 of record PVLD010000936.1, on the reverse strand, counting down.
GAGAGAGAGAAAGAGGCTCGGGTCCCACTATTCTCTTCAAAGTCACAACCCCCAATGACCTTACTTCCTCTCCCACCTCTCCCACTTCTTAAAGGTTATACCAGATTAGGCCCCACCTCTAAATGTTATACCATTTCCAGCAGCACCACAGGCTGGTGACCAGGACTTCATACTTGGCTTTTGGGGGACCTGTCTCTCCCTCTCCCTCTCCCTCTCCCTCCACAGATCGAAACTATAACAGATGAGTGGCAGTCCATCTAGCAAAGAGGATGAGAAGGTGATTTGCATAGTTTTTAATAAACGAAGATTGAAATCCTTTCTTCCTAGTAGAATCCCACATATCACACATAACTTCCTACTATAAAACAGAGCGGAGGCAGAGCGCACATAGAGGACCTGGAGACCTGCCTCTGGCCCCTCCAGTCCTTTGTTCTCCTGTCCCCCATAACTGTAAGGCTCACAGAGGATGGATGAGCCTACCTACCGGGAGCATGAGATTTCAGCTAGGATCTGTAGTGGGCAGTGGCTGTCTCAGTAGAAGTATGAGAGTGATCAGAGTTCTTTCCACTAACACAGTGTCATCTTGCGGTACGGGTATTGAAATGTGAGAACCACATGGGACAGCAAGAGATATCTTTCGATGCACAAGCCATCGTCGTTCCCTACCATTGTCCCACTGCGGATGAGCCTCCTCTGTGGGATCAGCTCCTCCTCCTGCCAACCTTCTAAAATCAGATGCTCTCCAGCTCTGCCCCATACCAAGTAGATTGGCTTGTGTTCCAAGGTCAACCTGGCCATACAAAAGATGTTGAAAGAGATAGACAGTGCTCATCAGCTTCTTGCATCTGGATGTGATGCAAGGAGTTGGTACAGAAGCCTCACCTGTGGGGTTGAGCGGTGTTGAGAGAGGTACCAGACTAGAGTAACACTTGGGTGAGCACAGCATGAGGGATGGAGGCCTCCAGTAGAGAGAGGGAGGGAAATAGAACAGACACAACTAGAAAAGTTCCAAGAGGAAGACTACACAGCTGACGGCAGAGTGAGACAGTTGTGATCAACGCCCCAGCCTATGAGGAGCTCACGTCTAGTCAAGATGGCAAACTCAGATCTGGATGGAACACGGTAGATATCCAGTATGAGGATTCAGATGGGTGGGTCATAGGCCTCCTACAACTAACAGACACATTTTGTTCGACCTGCATGGTTGTTATTTCTCTGATATATTTTTCAACTTGTACATATTGGAGGATTTATATAAACATCAGAAATTTCAGTATCTCTTGAGATACAACAAGGTCTGGCAAACCAGGCTCACATTTTTATGCATCGGGGATTGGAGCTGAGTAGGAGCTGCCTCTTCAGGCCAACAAATAGCCCTCCCCTTGGTCCGTGGGTTTCACCCACCTGGAGGACAAATGTCAGGAACCACCTATGCTTGTATCATTATTTGTCTTGCAGAAGAGGCAAGAAGACAGTGGAATGTGACTTATTCTCTTATTACCATCAAAAGATGAAAACAAAAGCACATGCATTTTTAATACAATTCCAATGCTTGACCTATTTTATTTGTTTGCATCACCTGTGGTAGCCAGTCAGGCTATGCTAAGTTGTGCTGCAATAAACAACCCTGGAATCTCAGTGGCTTAAAGACAAAGGTCTATTTCTCACTCATGCTACGAGCCCATTGAAAGTTGGTCAGGTGCTTGCCCCATGGCTCCTTACTCTGGGACCCGAACTGTCAGAGTAGATTTCAATATGGTAGAGGGAAAAGGATCTCTGAGAGTATAACATCAGCAATTAATTACCCCAGCACAGCGGTATATGTGACACTACTTATAATTTAAATGACCAGAAGTCACATGGCCCCACCCACAAAAGACCTGGAAGTGCAGTTCTACCACATGTCCAGAAGGGAATACACTGGAACTATTTAGAAAGAGAATATGATTCCCCTTCTTGCCTGGTGGGTGCTAGTATTTGAGTTTGTAACCTTTGCACTTGTCTGGCTCACTCATTTTATAGACAGGAAGACTGAGCTCTGAAGAGGGAAAGAAATGCAATATAATAACCATAGACCAAGCCTAGGCTAAGCACTTGCCCCAGTATAAACTTGGTCATGGTTAAGTGGCTGTGCTCAGATGATGGTCAGATCTACAAATAAAGACTGGCTCTGTCACTTGCCATTGTGTGGCACTGGGCAAGTTACAAACTTCCCTAATCCCAGCGATAACACTAAGATTTGCTTTCTCTTATGTTTATTTCCCAGGCTAAATAAGATGAGGCCTCTGAAGTCTTTTGCACTATAGCAAGTTTTCAGTGCATTTTAGCTACTCCAAAACCTCGAACATTCTGCAGATAGAAGGACTGGGTTCGGAGAAGTTAAGGAACTTGTCAAAGTTCATGAAGCAGAACTGTATTTTAAACTCAGTCATCCAACTCTGAGGAAAGGCCTCACAATTCTACATTTAACTACTTTGAATACTGTTATCTCCACAGACAATTCTCACCATTCATGACTTTGATGGTTTCTCCCATCTCCACATTGTACTTGCCTGTTATGCATCCCTGAAAACAGTGTATGCTGCTCTGGAGAGTTCAGTGTCAAAGGAGCATCCATTGGCATACTTGTGACATCTCATACAAAGGGGAGATCTCCATGGTTGAAATAAGGATCCATCACTGTCCCTTTACGGGCTTACCTTTTGAACCTGAGCAAGTCATCCTAGGCACCCTAGGCCTCAGTCTCCTCAGCTGCATAAAGGGAAAGTTAAAACTTCTCCAAGTCACTGCCCAGCTGTAAAACTTTGTCAATAATTCTGCTTCCTTTTGTCCCTATACTACTGTGGTGCTTAGATAACAGGTGTGAAAGTGTCATGAAAATGCAAGAACTCTATTATACAGTGGCTATGAGCAAAGGCTTGGAGGCCAATGATACAAGGATTAAAATCCCAGCCCAGGTCTTCCCTATTCAGTGTGGGTGTAATAGATTGAAACTTTCTGTCCACCCAAAATTCACATGTTGAAATCCTAACCTCCTGTATTAATCAACTTTAAATCACTGTGATCTATCAGTGATAAATACCTGACAAAATCAACTAAGAGAAGGAAAGATTCACTTTGATACAATTTCAAGAGTGTTTGGCTCATGGTTGTTTGGCTCTTCCCTTTGGGCCTGTGGAACAGTAGAACATCATGGTGGGGAACCCACGGTGAAGGAAAGCTGCTCACCTCATGGCCCCCAGTAATTAAAAAAAGAGGGGAAAAAGTCAGGCACCGGTATACCCTCAAGGACATGCCTCCAATAACCTACTTTCTCCAACTACACCAAACCTCCTAAAGTTTCCATCACCTCTCAATAGCGCCATCAGATGAGGACCAAATCTTCAACACATGAGATCTTGAAAGACATTGGTGATCTAAGCAATAACACCCTACTATAATGGCATTTGAAAGTAAACTTTAGGAGATCATTAAGTCCTGAAGGTTGAGTCCTAATGAATGATGTATTAACCATTTCCCATTGCTAAAACAAAATACCTAGGGTTGGGAAATAGATATAGAAAAGGGGTTTGAGGGTGTAGGGCCAGCATTGGTGGGCGTGGTGATGACCTCCAAGCATGATGATGGATGGCATTGTGGAGGAAATGCCTGTGAGAGAAGCAGAAATTGCATGGTGAGACAGAAAGCCAGACAGCTGGGAGGAGCTACTCTCGTCCTTCTGCTTTAATAACTTACTCTCCTGATAACTTGCTGGGATCCCCGAAGGACTACATCAGCACCAGTACCTTCTTGGGGCAGTGTTCCCAGTGGCTTTCCGCTAGGCCCCGCTCCTTGAAGCTGCTACTCCCTCAACACTGTCACACCGAGGGCCAAGCTGCTCACACATAAACCTTTGGTGCAAAAACCGTATCAAAACCATAGCAGATGGAACTAGTGCCCTTACAGAAGGGCTCTCAGAGGTTCTTTCACTTCCCTCTGCCATGACCCTGCTGAGCCAATGATCACAGACTTCAGGCTTCCAAACTGGGAGAGAAGTGTCTGTGGGGTAAGCTAGCTAGGCTGTGGTTTTTTGGTACAGCAGCCTGAACTGACTAAGAGATTAAGGAAATGCTCGAAAACTTCCTTCGAAGTTTCCTCATACATCAAGAGAGTATAATAAAAGCACCTTACTCATACTGTCATGAATATGAAACAAGTTACATAGTGAAAGTGCTTACAGGAATGCCTGGCGCCAAGAAGTGCTCAGTAAATATGAGCTGTGTGCCAGGAGCCTCTGTTATTACAAAAGCCTGTTTTTGAAGAGCTTCTAAATGCATAGGAGACAAGAAGTGCTTCCAAAGTACAGTCTGGGGACAACAGGATTGTATGGCATTCAGCTCTGATAAGGAGAGTGTAGGGTGGATGGCCAGAGCTGCAGGAAGTTGGAGAGGGTGGCCTGCAAGAGTTGGGGAAGGCACCATCAAGGTGGGCGTTAATATGAACAGTTTGACTGCAGAAGACTGGAAGTCCACTGGAGGGTATTTTTTTTTTTTTTTTT
>PVLD010000935.1:105004-233549 GCA_004027595.1 Dinomys branickii | reverse complement strand
TTTTTTTTTTGTCTTTGGTTTTTTGTTTTTTGTGTTTTTCTGTTGTTGAGAGGATTAATTGTCTGACCAACTTTGCATGTCTGTGTCTGGGTTCATATATATACACTTCAAAGATATCAATAGGTAAAGCAACAACAACTGTTGAGTCCATGTCACCTTGTCTGTAGATCAGTTTTGATTGTACTACTTTTTATGCTAATTTGTGTCTGTTTGTTAATATGTTTTTGTGCTTTTATTTAAAAAAATAAAAAATAAATAAAAGAACCCTAAGAACAGGGGCCAGAGGCAGGGGGGAAATACTGAAAAGCTTTTTTTCTTTTTTGGTTCTGTGTCTGTCTGTCTCTTTCTCTCTCAGCTAGCTTGGGATAGTTACTATTTTGTTTTGCTATTTAGTGTCCTTCTAAGAAAAGAAAATTTAAATTTTAAATTATTTGTATGTATTACCATTAGTATTTGTATTATGCAATGTTAATTTTAAAGCAAAAACTTACCTCATGCAGAATCACTAAAATTACACAATTTGTGTTTCACAACTAATGTGTATGATTTCCTTTTTACCAGAGCAGCGAAGGTGCTACATGAAACTAAGCCATTTTTAGTGCCTCTCTGGACACACATTGTCTTAGTTACTATTTTCTCCTTGCTGACAAAATACCCAACACCCAAAATTAGAGGGAAAGGGCTTATTTAGCTCACAGGTTTGGAGGTTTCGGTCCATAGTCAGCTGGCTCCAGGACAGGGTGCCACAGGGCAGAGGGCAACAGTTCATGGCAGTGGAAGACAGCAAAAGCAACAAGAACAAAAGGGGGAAACAAACCTTTGTGTCCTTTTCATCTTATCCAGACTTCTGGACTAGGGCGGTACCTATCCAATCAGTGTACCAATCCAGCAATCACCCAACTTTAATCCAGCACCTTTAATCCCAGCATTGTACTATGAATCTGTCACAAACTCCAGATTCAGCAGTCTCTGAAAAAAGCCCATCTAAAGCTTCCTGAGGCTTTGGGGGGACATCTAGACACAAGCCACAACACACACGGTACCTCCCAGGACACTGTCTTTTGGCTATGATTAAGAAAGGGCTGAAAGGAAAAGGAAGTCTGGGTTGCGCTTCTTTCCCTTTCCTGCAGTGTCATCACCTTTGGGGTGAGTGGTTGGCTAATACAGGGACACAACATGAGTAAGAAAGGATATGATAAAGTCTCTTGGTAATGCCATTTTCTTAGAAGACCATGGCCTTTTTTTCTCATTTGGGGCAAGTTCTGGCTCTCATTAAAAGCGTGGCTTCTCTAGGCTGTGGGCCCCTTCCTCACCTGGAGTCTTGCTGCACTCCCAGAGTGCGGGTGCACCGTGCTTCTGTGCTAGCGGAGCACCGTGAGTGCTGCTTGTGGACTGGCAGTAAGGAACCACAGACGAGCTCACTAGGTGGCTCTCTGCCCAGGCTAATACTTCCTCATCCCCCGGCCTTCACTCCCACACCACCAACTAGATTTACAGTTAAGAATTCCAAGGTGCATCTGAGCATTCTAGCAAGCATCAGGCCTTCTGAACTTGGTCCTTTCGTGTGAACATACAAGTTTCAAGATTCTGCCTTACAGCCGAGGACCCTGTGGTATAGTTTCTTTCAAAACATGCCCAGAGCCTATTCGTTAATTGTGATCCACTGATGGTGGTTAAATCAGTTCAAATGTGGGTTGTGACCAGCCTTAAAAAATAGACACATAATTTAAAAATAGAAGTATTTTTACAAACAGTAAAGATGAGTGTTATTTTGTAAGATCGGTAACTCACACATGAGCGCCTGTGGATCTGTCTCTTGTTGTAGGTCACTGGAACTGCTGCTCTGCTAGCCCATGGGGTTAGGAGCCTTAACATAAGCCTTTCAGTTCTGTTTTCACCTGTCTCTCCCAGCGCCCTAACAGGACGTCACTTCAGGTGAGTCCAGGTTTCCTCATATTACTCGGGGTTCAAGTTGGATAAATGAAAGTGCTAGATAACCATTCATTATTAAATTAAACCTAAACTGATGCTTTATTATAAAAATTTGGCTAATACAGGGACACAATATGAGCAAGAAAGGACATGATAAAGTCTCTTGGTAATGCCAGTTTCTCCATGTGTCTAGATGTCCCCCCAAAGCTTTATTCTAAAAATTTCACACAAATGGCTGAAAAAAAATGACACTTAAGTGAAGATTCTTAACCCTGTCATCATATATTGAATTACTGCATTGGGTTTTCTTTAGTTTTATTTTAATAGAGTATTATATCCAGTTTGCTTAAGCAGTTTGGGAGATAAAAACATTTTTCTTTTAGAGTAAATGCTCTTGTACCTGAATAAATGGTTAATAGCCAACCTTCCAAAGGTAGATATTTATGTATGATAATAAGCACTACCCACAAATATCTTCATACTTACAGTACTCATAGTGTTTTGCTATGTGATGGATGCCTGCGTAGTGTTATTTTATTCTCATTCTAAGAACATATTCTCACTCCATCAAATGATTGTAAAGTACTTTGTAACTGAAAGATTATAAAGGCTAATTAAATATCCAAGTTTTTATGTTAGTTAGTGTGAGATTAATAGACCTAGTTACTTTATTTATGTAAATTCCTATAGTATTGTTTTGTAAATACTCTGAAAGAATGCAAAGCAATATCTGAGAATGACAGAAATATTTAACCATTAGTAACTTCCTATAGCCTGGAATTGAAGTGGAAAAATTATTTCTATGAAAATCTAGAAAATCCCTACTGGAAAACTTTAATCATTGTGGCTGCGATCTTGCATATGATCCTCAAACAAAACAGTGCATCTCGGCAGACCATGGCTTTTGAGAAATTCTCCTTATTTGGAGGAGGAGCCACTGGTTGTGGTTTTATCTTATTCCCATTATGTAACGCACACTACTCAGTTTTAGTTCAGAGAAAACATGAGTGTATTTGGGAGATATACATTTTAAGCTTTTGGTTCATTTTTTTAAAATGGTTGAGTTTTTTAAAAAGATGTTTCTAATATAACGAAGCATCTGGGTTTGATGCCAAATAGAGTGTAATAAAATCTAAACTATGTGTGCAAACTGGAGTACTTTTACTCTCGAGAACTGGGTTTCCCTTTGTGTACTCAGTTTGTTTTGTATCCTGTTCACAAAAGAACAGATTTCTGATAGGCACCTCATTCATCAGGCCAAGATGGCAAAGACATGATTTCACTGATCACCAGAGGGCTTGTGGTTTTAACTACAGACCATTTGACAAAAGGAAACCTTCATCTTTGGTGAGATGAGAACTGCATTGTGAGTGGGTTTAAGAACCAGTTGAACCACCCTCCCCCAAAAGGTACACTCAGGAAACATGTTTGTAACAGCCTCGCACCAGGTTGCACATTTTATGAGCGAGGAGAAAGTGGGATTCCCAAAAACTCGAAGTAATTCTGACACATCTTTGGCTGCCAGAACATACCTCAGACAAAAAAAGGTGAAAGGCTCCAGGAAAGCAGACAGTGGAGTTCCCAGAGAACCAGATGCAGTAGTGAAAATCATCTTGTGTGGATTGGGCTCCAGACATCAATATATGCACTGAATCTTTGGGGAGTGAGAGAAAAAAAAGTAGGGATTAATAATTTCCAGATTCAAGGCTTTGGGGGAACACACTGGTCCACTGGCCATTAGTCAATCTTCATTTTCCCCTCCTGTTCTGTGTCTAGGCTAAATTATGTTTGTAAGCTTTGTTTAAAGCATATGTTGTTCTTTTTCATTATTCTTTTGAGATCTGCTCCTTCTCTATGGTTTTAAACTGAGCATTTCCTCTACATTTGAGCTGCATTGGAGGAAGAACAATTTGAAGAGCATTAAATTGACTTTAGTGTCAACACTATAGGAAAACCCATATCTAATGTAAATATACAGCACAAATATGTATACACTGAGTAAATATACAAAGCAAAAATTTTTCCAAAATAGCTCTCACACAATTAATTCATAATAAATAAATGGAACCTCTTTGGAAGTTTCATTAAAGTGTTACTCACTTCTTTATTACCCTGATAGCTCCCTTTCTACCTCCTATCTTTGATTATGATCTTTAATTCAAATGCAAATGGTTTGATATTATTAGAACTTTTTCAGATGTTTGTTTCTCTTTTTCTTAGAGACGGGGTCTCACTATGTAGTTCAGGCTGGCCTTGAACTCCTTTACATAGCCCAGCTACCCTCAAACTCACAGCAATCCTCCTGTCTCAGCCTTCTGAATGTGGGGGTTACAGATGTGCGCCACCACACCTGGCAGACTTTTGCTTCTCAATGTAAAGTAGAGCAAACTGGGTGCGATGACCAATAACTGCAGCATTTAGGAGGCTCAGGTAGGGAGGATCCCTGGCAGTTTGAGGTCAGCCTCAAACTTAGTGAATAAGTGAATTCCAGGCCAGTTTGAATTACATGGGGAGAGCCTCTCTCAAAAAGCAAACAAACCAAAAAAGCTACCAATATCCATCAGAGTAAGTACATTTGAATATTCAGTAACAACCAGAAGTACAGGTACGTGCCCATCACTTTTCATGTTTGGGAGGGCAACAGTGTTTGGATCAGTTCTTAAGAAAGGCAGGGAAAGCACCTCCTAGTATCAGGGATTTTTCATAAAGCCTGTGACCATGTTTTACTTTCCTTCAAGTTTTGTTTCTTGAAATTACAAGTTTTCCAAAACATTTTATCCTCAAACTTGAGCTTTTGCTTTTCAAAGGAAATTTAATTTTAAAATAATTTTTTTTCCTAACTAAATTCACATTTGCATTACACAAATAAGACAGATTTTTATTTCAGATTAATTCTTGTTTGCTTCTAGAACTTTAAGGGAACTCAAATGTGAAAGGCTGGGCTAATAAATTTTCAGAGTTCAAGACAAGATGGAATAGAATAATTTGCACTCAGTTCAGATTTGAAATTGTTTTATTTTAATTATTATGTATGAGATTTCTAGAACATGAGTAAAAATTCGTACCGATAAATGATGCAGTGAAAATGTAGTTTACATTAGGGAGGTGCAAGCTGCAAAAACTGTCTCTCTGCTCCCATCCAGGCTTTCTCCCGTAGAGAAGGAGCAGAAGTGGCCTGATCTTTCAGTATTGAAAATCTCTGCTAAGATAAGCACACAGCACCAAACAAGCCTGCATTTCAGGGAGAGTAAACATACACTCTATATCTCTGTTTCCCATTATTTAATTCTACACATGCCTGTTATAAAAATAAGACATGGGCATTGATCACAGTAGAAGTAGAACTGCTCTGAGGAAGTCTCCCCTCACATAGAAAGCCTTTCAAGGCTGCGGTCCACTATTTAAAAAATTATCCCATCCCTACTTCTTCTCCCAAGCAGCACAAACACATTTGCTTGGCATTCAATGCTAAGGGCTGACACAAGCACTGAGAATTGCAATAAATAAGATACCCTCTGACCTCCAGAAAGATACAACTTGTGAGAGAGATGGACGTATAGAGATGGTTTGTCAATAGGAAGAAGTGGAAACAGTATATTTGAATTTCATCAAAGCATCATTAGATAGAAGAGTTAACCTGTCACTGGGGAAGCTCGTCTTGGGGATAGAGACATGTACCATTCAGGAGCAAATGAGTCAGGATTGGACAGAGCTAACGAAGACACCCAGTGAGTCTGCGATGTGTGTCTCCATGCTGTGCTGGGCTGTGCTGTGAGCCCCACCAACAGAAGTCCTAAAAGTAACCCCTGAGCATGTTTAGGCTGAGGTCTAGCTACACGTTCCATGAGCATAAAAGAACCACCAAACACAGCTTCTCTTCTTCTGTGGGCAGAGGAAGACAGACTGAGCCACGGCAAGGACAAAATTCACAGAATCTTGTCCTCAGCTTTTCCAGCCTGTTGCATCTAACCCTTCACTCTTCACGAGAATCAGTTTCCCTAGGACACATCACGTACATATTTCCAACTCTTTCCTTTATAGACAGCGGAAAATGTTCATGTTGTAGTTTGCAGACTTCACCTAAAATGGACAGGCTTCCATTTTGGCTGTGTAGCAGCTGAAGACTTTCCTGTGTTGGGAGGGCACCGCATTTTGTGAGTCTGAGGAAGGAGAGAGGAAAGGCGGAACCAGGTACTCCCTCTCCCCGCCCTCTAATGTCAAGTTGTGGCATGAGGCATGTGATAACTGCATGGGCTGCTAGGGGAGCAGAGCAAGCATCCAGGGGTTGCGATGCCGCAGGCCGGGCCGAACAGTATGGTCACTCTGGTGTGAGCTGATTGCGGCCCTGCTCTGCATTCACTCGTACCTCTGCACGACATGCTGAAGTTCACCCAGTATCTGTGAGTAGGACCTTACTTGGAAATAATCTTTGCAGATTATCGTGTGAAGATGAGGACATTAACATGGATCCTAATTGATTATAACTTTATTTTTTTTTAAAAAGCTAAGTATACTCAGAATCAGATGCACATATAAGAAGAATACCATGTTCACAGGCAGACAGATTTGAGCTATATGTCTAGAAACCAAGAAACACCACAGATGGTCAGCAAAGCACCCGAAGTCAGGGCAGAGGCCTAGAACAGATGCTCTCACACAGGCTGAGGGAGGAAGCAGTCATGCTTGATCTCAGTCTTCTGGTCTGCAGAATTGAGGGGCAGTAAGTTTCTACTGTTGAAGCCACTGATTTGTGGTACTGTGTAGCGCTAGTCCTTGCAAACAAATGTGTATCTTTGTACTTGAGCTGGATTGTCAGCCTTTGTCACTTGGTGGAGCTACTTGATGTCCTTCTAATAAATTTCTCTCTGTGCTGGATTAGTTCATTCGCCCCTTAGGGCCCTGATTGCTGTTTCCATTGGAGTTCATTTGTGCTATATCCATCACAACAACTCCTATTTCCACTTTATGATTCACACGGTTCTTGAAGAAAACAGCTTCTTCTCAGGACTCAGGAGTGAGTGCAGGACTTCTGATTAGCAAATGAACACCATGACTGAGTCCCAAGGAACAAGTCCCCAAATATGACCCAATCAAGTACCAGTCTTTTAGTAGGAATGACGAGGCATGGATAGACTCTCTTTCCGGGTATACATAAGTAAATGCACCTGCAGCCTCACAAGTCAGGCAAACCTGCCCTCACAGAAAACAAGAAGGGAAGAAGAAAAAAAGAAGCCCAGTGCTTAGTGATGTCTTTGAACCACTGGCTCGGACCACACCTCCAGTCAGCTCCCTCTGCAGACTTCTTACCCCTTCAGCCACCAGGCTTTCATGTTGTGTAAGCCAATTGGACATAGATTTTCTGCTCTCTCAGTCAAAAGCATCTAAACTGGAACAGCCCATTTATACTGTAGACATCATTCACAGAAATTTGTTAAGCCTTTAAGTTAGGTGTTGTTTACAATATTGTGCCTAATTTTGGAATTAAAGCTCTTTGAAACTCATGTCAATTGATCATGGGCAGTTGGATGATGTTTTTAAAGCAGAGAGGTTGTGATGCAATTCCTAAGATGATGTTACTGACCTTGGAGGAAATAATAGTAATCAAGGTGATGGTGGTGGTAGCGGTTACCACTTCCCAACAGCCCATTGTGCTGGGAGAATTTGAGGGAAGCTTCTCTGAAACAGAGACAATGAGTCTGTCTTCAACAGTATATTTCTGGCTCTTGTATATGATAGGAACATCCGAAGACTAGACCACTCTTCCTCTCTCGCTTCCCTGTCTTGTTACCTGCCTGTTCCTAAGTCATGCAATGCATACACATGGTCCCATAATCATAACTCTGGCTATTAACTGGAACAAAGGAAATGATAAATTTATAATTCCATCTTCCCTGAAGGGGACGGAGTTGGAACTCATTTCCTTTTCCGAGTGGGGCTTACGGTGCGCCCTGGCTACTCCTGCGTACACTCTCCAGGAGAGAGTCACAGTTCTCACTTGATATACTTATCCTTTATTTAGCGTGGCTCCTAAAATGTGGTTCAGTCTTCAGTGGCTGGTAGAAATCTTTGAACCTTCAGCCAGTTGCCATTCAAGAGGTTCCTCTTAGCACAGAAATCTTCCGTGAATCTGACCACATTTCCTGCTGGAAAATAAGCACAGAGCCCACCCAGATATCCCTGCAGTTTCCCTTTCCTGGATTTGACCTGCAGCCTACCCCAAATCTGGATTTAACCCTTAGTCACTGCAACAAGGATTTGCTGGCCACAATTAGAGAAACCTACTGCTGCCAGGTTTTTTCTGTAGTTATGCGATTCTTCAGCTATGGTCTAGTCCATCGATGGTGAACCTTTTAGGGCTTTCACTGATACAAACAGCCCATGTGTGGCACGTGTGACCCAGCTTCACCACCACTGCACTAGACCTTTCCCCAGTTAGACCTCCAATAAATGTCACAGTCTTCCAATAAAAGCTTCTTATATTTTTATCTCTTCTTATGCCAGATCCTGGAGTCCAGTGTCCAGGCTCTTGAATCCTTTGCATTTCCCTGACTCCTCCATCATCTCGCCACCAACCCATGCCTGCTGTTTGAAAACGATGATGCAACAGTCACTGTTCACCTCCTTAAGCAAGGGCAACCCTTTCTTTTGCTTTGGGTTCCCCAGAACCTAACTATTACCACTGAATCAAGTGGCAAGAGTCCTTCGATAGCTGAAATCAAGAAAATAGATGAATAAAACTGGGAATGTGAATGAAACATATGAATGCACACCCAAGAGAGGATCAGCAGAGGGACTCATAACAGAGGGAACTTCAGCTAGGGAGGAGTAAAAATGTTAGACCTAGGTAAGAATTATTATATGTAAAAAATGATAAATGCAGTTAAACAGTACATCCCAGCAGGAAAGATGATCAACATAAGTACATTTACAGGTGTTAGGAACCAATGAGGTGTAAATAAATGGAAGAATTAATTATGCTATTTGCATGCAAACTGCCTTCATTTATACAAGTTTCTCTATATTCAAGAAATCATTAAATATTTCTATATGCAAATTTTGTAGTTTCATATGATGTATAACAGCTATTATATGATCAGATATTCACCGATTTTAAAAAACTAAAGGGATCTTTATTCAAGAAAGTTGCAGTCCACTGCTACAGAAGCACGCGGGGAACTGCAGCAATAAGCAAGGGTGTCAACATGGAGCTCATAAGTGTGGTACGTGGATGACAGCCATGGACTACAGAACATGGCTACGTACCTCAGAACAAAGTGCTGAAGGTGCCACCCAGTTGGGGCAGAGAGGAACTGGCTTCTGGAAATTAGATGAAATGTAGACAAAAGACTTAGAAGAAAAGAAATAGCATCATGTAAGTCTCATAGTGCACTATTTTTAATGCTATTTTAGGTTACCCCTGCCGTTTCCTTTCTTCCTCCCTCTTCCTCTCGCTCTCCCTCTATGCCTACTATTAATCCAATTAGGAGTAACACAAAAATGTCCCAGAGAACATTCTCAGTACAAGGTTTAGGGATTCTGCACAGACTAATACTTATCACTTGGCCAACTTTCAATGTGCTCTTTTCCCATAGTAAACATACAGAATAAAATAAATGTTTATCGTTGACAGAGCTCCTTTTTTACTGGATTCGTTTTCATAAACAATTGTCTAACATACTTTCTTCCTGCTTTTGGAAAATTGGAAAGTCTTTGCTTTTCTTCACTGACTACATCTTCATTGGGAAGTCATTCCAATTTTATTACAAAACAGAGTGATATTTCTCAGAAAAATGGAACATATTTGGACCCTTCCGAGCATGGTCACCTTAGCAAGATACTACGTCATTCTGTTTTTTCAGTATCCATGTCTGGATCAGGGCTTGTACTCTAAGATCCCACACAAGAGAAAACTCAAGACTTGCAGATTCTGGTTTTCCTTGTGCTGAATCAGGAAACAAAAATGTCACTTTTTTTGTAACTGAGTTTATCCTATTCTCTCCTAACCAGATGCATGTACTTGGAAAAGATTCTTTTCTTTTTTAATGTCTATGAATGTGAAGACAATGGCTTGCTTAATGTTATTAAATAGAGAATACTGAGTCTATTGTGGGCATCCCTTGATGTGGTGTGACTTCCTGATGAATGATTACTAATGAAGAAACTGCAGAAAAAACTTAAAATACTGGGAAAGTTTATTGTTGAATAAGTCACTTGGGTTGATGAGTACTTCTTCCGAATTTAATGTTCATGTTCTTATAGGTGGAGTCATTCTTGAAAAGTTTTTCTTTGCTTCCTCACTTAGAAATAGAAATTCACTTTGTTGTGCCTTCTTTCCCATAGAAATACTTGCCAAATTTCATCAGTACTAAACTCATCCCAGATCCATTTAATATACTGGCTACTGCTGACCAAAAGATAACTTCAAATTTCAAAATTTTCAACAAGCCATGCATGCATCTAACAAGCTTAGAGTGACATGTATGAAATTGAAGGGAAGAAATATCTTTTAGGAATTTCATGATAAGGATTTGGCCCAGTACAATTTTTATAACTTTGTGTAACATTTTCTCTCATCTCTAGCAAATTAGTTTTCTCTTTTATGTGTGTAAACTTTCATAACACAACTCATGAAACAAAAAAAATTTCAGAATTCAAATTTATTGAGCGCTCATTACAGGTAAGACCTGGTGCTAGAGATATGGTGTTGAAAAGACAGACATGTTCCCTGCCCTCATTAAACTCATCGGATAAGGAGGAGAGAAGCAACTAAATGAGCAGAAACAGTCAAGCATAGTAACTTCTGTTCATTATTCCTAAAAGGAACAATGTTACTTACTAAAAGGTAAAATAATTTTAAATATTAACTTTCTTGGAAGAAAATCTGTACATGGTCTTTCCATTTCACATGAAAATGTATCATTTACCTCTTCTTTAGTTTGGTACAAGAGCTAAGTTTTTATATGTTGGTCTTCATAATAATGGAAAAGGTATATGGAATTCATGATTACCAACTGGGATGATCTAAAGGAATTGGTGGGTTATCACCGCAGGACGAAGTTGGAATATGACTGCTGGAAACTGGGCACAGGAAATACACTGAAGTTTCATTTCTTGCTAGGAGAAAAAAAAAATCTGAAAGGATATAGTTTAAGAAAACTCAGGGTAGAAGAGAAAATAAAGTGTGCTTTAATGGTGGAGCCTATTTGAAGTACCTTCTACAAGCAACTTGAAATTTAAATTCTAGATTTCAGTTCATTGAATTGAGTTTTGCTTTATTCAGGACTGAAATGAAAGATGTAAGCTTCAGGCATGTGCTTTAGCAGCTCTGTTAGGTGGGACAGAAGACAAGAAGGAATCTTAATACCTGCACCTGGCCAAGCTGAGGTGAATACACACCCTGTAGCAGTCAGAGAACATCTATAAAACACAGCTGTGGCAAGGCTATGGCTGGTTGTTGAAGCTGTGGTTGATTAACACAGGCTGGCAGAACAGAGGGTATGTATAAGTAGACATATTAGAAAAGCACTTATAAATCTGGATAAAGGGCTAAGATTTTAACCTGAACTCATTGGGCAATCTCAGAAAGGCTTTTAAACCTTGGGAGTAGAATGACATTGTTAGGTGACTTCCTTTTAGAAAGATCTTTCTGGTCGTGTCATGGAGAACTGGAATCAGAGATACAAACAGGGATCTTCACGACAATTCAGGAAGAAACAATTGTGAAGTCCTGAACACCGACAGCATTCACAGAGGAGGGTGGGATGGGACATGTATCTGAGGTCAGAGGTAAAAAGATGGGTCCATGCTGAACTGGGTAGCGGAGTGGGTGGTGGGACCAGTTACCCAAACCAGAACTGTAGGGAGAGAAAGTAGGTTCTGTGAAAGGTCAGTTGGATTTTGAATGCTTGCCCAGAAGATATTTGTGGGCGGAGAATTGCAGCAGGCAGCTGGAAACACTGCCCCGGAGCTCCAGAGGAGAGATGTAGACTTCAGATAAGAAAAAAAAACCTGTGAGAGAAATCACCCACTGTGAGCATGTGAGGAAAACAGAGGGTCAAGGACAAAGGCCTGGTAAATACAGACAATGAAGGGCTGAGAGGAGAAAAATTCTAGCCCTGACGGAGAAACAGGGGAAATGAAGAACGGGAAAGATCACTATCATGGGATCTTAGGGTGGAAAGGATTTCAGGAAGGAAAACACAGTCCTACTGTTAATTGCTGTGGTGTGTCCATGAGGTAACCTTGGCAAGAGCAGGTTCAGAGGTGGGTGGGACTGGAGGCCAGCTGGCAGGTAAGATGAGGAGTCAATTAGAGATGCGGAAGCAGAAACGCGAGCTGTAGATTTTTTGGAGCTTGTTTCTTCAGGGAAGGAGAGGTAGCAAATGAGCAGCTGTGTATGTGTGTGTTTGGGAGTAAAATCTCCCCACACTAAAGGAAATGCGCGCTTCGTTTCACTGATCTGTCTTAGGAGTGACAGAGGTTGGCACTGAATAAGAGCGGCAGACCCCGCTCATGCTTCCGTGCGGCTTTTCTTCCTCCGGTCTCCTTTCTTCCTTCCTCGTCTCCCTCTTCTTTCGCTCCTTTATCCTTCTCCTCCTGCCTGTTTTTCTTAGCTTTCTTTTCAAGACAAGAAGCAAGAACAAAATATCTTGAGCAAGCAGGAGAAAACATGATAATCCATAGGCACTAGGTACGTCAAAACCAAAATCACAAGTTTCGTTTAATGATATCAAGTGGCTTTACTTTCAGTTCCAGAATCCAGCCAACACAGTAAGTGTTCCAATACACAGAATTGGAAAAATTGATTTTTATTTAAAAAAAAAACAGAAAAGGGCTAAAGAAAATAAGAAAGAAACAACCAAAAAGGATGGGTGATTTCAAAGTTACTTTCCTTGTCAGGCGGGCGGGAAGACAGAACAACAGCGATAAGGAAAACCTAGTTGAACTCGGTGTGCTGCCGGCTCCCAGTGACCCCAGCTACTCAAGAAGCGCAGGCGGGAGTTCTCAGCTTTGAAGCCAGTCTGTATTCCATAGCAAGCTTCCGGTCAAAAAGGAAAAAAAGGAGAAGGAGAAGGAAGAAAACAGAAGAGAAGGAGGAAGAAGAGGAAAAGGAAGGAAGGTGAAAGGAAGGACAGATGGAAGGAGGGAGGGAGGAGGGAGGAGGTGGAAAGGAAAGCGATAGCTGGCTGACATGCAGTTACCATTTAGAGGTGCACCACCAAGACAGGGAACAGCATTACCACACCAATGGAAACGGGCCTGTTCGGGAAATCGCTCAGAAGATCAGATAAACGCTTAGTTTTGGCTTGCTGACCTAGAATTCTAGTGTGAATGACTCCATTTTTAGTTTTGCCTGATCTGTTGGAGCCTAGTCCAGGAGTTTAGACCAAAACACCGGCCTCCTGTAATTTCTACATTAACAGGTATAAATACAAAATTTTAGAAACTACTTATTTAATCCTCAGAAACCTCAATAACACAAATTCATAGCTCCAAATCCAAGTATTTCTGTTTACTTCATATTTTTTATATGGAGGTCTGATTTGTAAAAAACAAAAATCTTTTACAGTTATCCTCTGAAGGAAATATATAGGAGTTAAAGTGAATCAGAAGCATGAGAGGACTTTCATATAATATCAAAGGTCAAAATGCTCTTAAAAGTTGTGTTATTAGGTTGATTACCTCAGCGATGGAAGGAAATTTAATATCTGTTATCTCATTTTACAGCTGGGAAAACTGAGGCTTAGGCAGATCAGGAGACTTGTCTAATACAGGAGTAGGAGCAGACAACTACCTTTATTCCTAACATCTATCCAAACATTACCACCCTGTAAAGGTTTCCTCTTGCTAAATGAATGCAAGTTACTATTTCTTATAAAAAGAACATAATAATTCTGTCCATATAACTCCCACAAATTTCTTGCCAAAAGCATATTTTGCTCCAGGAAAATAAACTATACCTTGAAGGCCTTTGCCATCTATTAATTCTATACCCTTGTATTTCCATCTATAACTTCCTATTGTCTACTTTCTGTGCTATTGTTCAATGTCTGTTTTCTAGTTTGCAATAATTCTGGCCCTTCATTACACGCATGCGCACACCCACACCCCCGCACACACACGCACGCACATACACACACACACGAATACATGTGTGCACCCTGTCGTCTTGTAAATTCATTCCCTTTGCATAAAGCTGTCCCCACTTCACTTCTGAGCTTATGCTCTACCTGGTCACAGTGTCCGTGTGGCCTGGGTGTAGCAGCACACAGATGGTCTGAGCTTTACTTAGAGACAGTCCCTGTCCCCAAGCCTTGTTCCCACGATTCATACAAAGGCCAACTTCAAAGGACCACCACTTACGGGTCCTCTCTGGGATTAGAAACAGGAGGTTTGCCACGTGTTTTCTGTCCTGGTTGCATTTCTCAGAGTCCCTAACACATGGCATTAGAATCGGATATACTTAAGGAAAAATAGAAAAAGAGAAAGAAAGAACACCCTTAAAGCTAATCCTGCTGTTGACAGAAAGCAGAATGAGACTTTGGAAAGTGTCCATTCCTTAATATCGCATATTGCTCTCATTTGTATGTGAAATGATGCAACTTGCATTGTACTTTGTCCAGTAGTGCACTTAATCCCCTGGAAAGAAAGACATGAATCACTCCAGCAAGACTCTCGCCTCCCAAATAACTCTTTCTCAAATTAGAAATGAGTAATTATTATAGGGATAAATAACTACGAGTTTCTCAGAATAGTTAAGTTTCCTCAAGTCAGGATTCCCCCATCCCAAATCCTGGAAACGCTGTGCCTGACACTCCCATTGTTGCGTTCAGGAACTGAGACACTGGAACGGGCATGAGTGGAAAAATCCACATTTGCTCACAGGATGTGAACACGGCTTCCTTGCTTCAAGTGGCATCTTAATGGGAACTGTGTTTTGCACTCTTATTCAAGAGCCCAGCCCAAGAGAAAGCCTCTAACTTTCAATATCTGTGTATAAATAGAAGTGGGGCGTACACAGCTGTCTGCTGCTGTCACACACCACCCTGTGAGAAGGCCACACCACGGAACTGGCCCCATCAGAAGTGTCGCTCAGGTGTGTTGCTGTGGTGGTTTCCATCTTAAAACGTGCTATTTACCAGTCAGCCAAGAGAGCACTGTAACAAGACCAATAAAACTTTTGTTATTGATTGTGATAAAGGTAGCCTACAGCAAAGGCCAACTGTTTTGGGAAAACACATACTGTAAATTTTTAGCAATTCAGATATCCTTCTAGGGAAAAGTAATTCATTGTGCCTCTTCATTCTTATAGTGGTTGCATTTTCTTGTCTGAGCTTGGGTATCTCTGGTCACTAGAAGATGTCATAAAAGTTAGGTGAAAAATCAGTAAACAGGTTAATATAAAGGAAGTAGTTTCCCAGGGCTATGATCATGATCCGCAAGACTAGATGAAAACCATGCCTGTCTATCAGGCATTGTTCTACGTAGGCCTCACTGGATGAGTAAGAGGCTGAGTTATGGCTTCTTGGCTGACATCAGCTGTCTCCAGGAACTTGAGTAACTGTCTCCCACCTCCTGTATGTACTAGGAGAATAAACGTGCTCAGAATTTAGCCAAACACAAAAACGGCCTCCTGATAACGTGTTCATCTTATCCAGCAATAAAACTATAATTGAAAACAAATTTAAAAACTCTTCTCCAAGTTAAGTGCATAACATTTTTAAATTAAAAAAAAAAAAAAGCAATGCCACAGCGAAACAATGTTTTTCATGACAGGCACTTCCCCACCATTCTGCAGAACTCAAAAATTCTGGATGAACTACAGACATTCTCATTTCCTTCCAAAATCCGTGGTGGATCTGTGATCCATGAGTTTAGCTAATCATCTGAGAAATGACTAGTATCTCAGGCCACTACAGCAACATCGTCCTCTTCACTGTGTGAAAAGATTCTTCTTGAACTGGGTTAAGTTTCCATCTCTTGAATTTTATAAGTTATTTTCTTCATCCTTTTAAATCAGCTTTTGTTAACAATCTTTACTCTTTTTACCCATATCAGAATGATTTTATAAGTCCCTTTTCAATTTCTGCTCTTTTCAAACTAGAGTACTTCTTTTGTTTTGTTTTGCTTTTTCACTTACTGGTTTACTTGATATTCCTATATCAAGTAAAGCTATAAAGAATATTGTTTTGTTTGGACCATTTTGCTAGGAATATCAAGTAAACCTGTAAGTGTCCGCAATAGAGCACTGATCCTTTTGCCTACTTCTTGGTAAAAGATCTCGGTGGTATGCTTAGAAAAAAATGGTCTAGACAAAACTTAAATCTATTGCATTATTTCTGAGGAGCATTTCCAGTGGCTTATTTGATTTGATCATTTAAGGCAAATTCATCAGTTTTATAAAAAATTTCTCAAATTCTCAGTCTCTGTCTCCATTACCCCTACTTTTGCTGCAGGTGATAGTTTACTAAGTAATTAGACTATGTTAGAACAATTACCTTTCACATTCATAACCTTACTTCTTCCTAATCTCACCTCTGAAGAATCAGCATGCCTATCTCCACTTTACAAATAAGAAACTGAGGTGTGCAGAAAGATTTAGGAACACACCCAGTATGTTGGTACTGGGGATTCAGGACTGAGTGTCCAATCATTTGATTTTAAGCCCTGCCTTTGAATTGATTCTTATTCCTTTAAATTGATTCCTATATTTAAAGATACAGGATATTCTTTAAATTCGTAGTTCCTTTATACCAGTTAAGTATTTCAATCATCTTAGGAAAAAAAAGATCCATACTCACAGTAACATATCAATTGCATTTGTCTCTGCAGCCTTTTCTCTATTTGGAAGCTCTGTTTAGAATGAGATTGTAACACATTCAGTAGCATTAATCCCATGTAAGTGCCAGTAATGTTATTAATTAAAAATGTGGGGTGCTACCAGTTTTTAATTTGGACAGTTGAAATTGTATGTATGGCTATTTTCCACTTGTAAATTCAATCTTTTTTCCCCATGAAGCATCTGAAGTGAGACAAATAAAAATACTGTTGCTAAATATTTGGGGGATTACTTTATAAACCAGTGAAAACAGAATCTTTCATTTGTTTTAGCAGTGGTGGGAAGGTTTTTTTTTTTTATTTTACTGTGTGGGTCCTCTGGGAATGAGTATACATAACACACAATAATATTCTTTTAACTTTTTTCTAAAAATACTATTAGTTCCACATGGTGACATTCATCTCCCTTTTCAGAACTGCCCTGAGAACTCCTCTGACAAGCCCAACACAATTGAAAAACATAAGGGATGGCTTGTTTTAACTTCTGTACTAAAGTCAAAACAAGACAACTTTAAAAAATAATACACATGGTCAAAATCGAAGAAGATTTTCTCTTCCAAATAATATTTTAAAAATTAAAACAAACTGCTCTAATCCTTGGGTCTTTGACTGTGAAAGTAAGCACCGATCAGGGCGCCTGGACACGAAGGTCATCATTTCATCCCTTCCCACTGCAGGGGTCATGGCCACAGTAGAGCAGACAACTGCCGAGGAGGGGGCTGGGGACGAAAGTGGGGTTTCGAACTGTGAAGCACCTGAGGAAACACCTGTGCTCCTCAATAAGCATGATTTAGGGTACTTTCCCCTTGCGTGTGTTCATCATACTGACTTCTTATAGACGGTGCTGGTCAGGTAAGGCTAGGAACAAGCGCGCATTTCTCTCCTTTCATACTCCCGTCACATCTGCCATATCAAGGGCCTGCACTAAGGAAGAAGGCTGAACTGTCTTACTGCAGGGTTTCCTACTTTCTCTGACAGTGGAACTCTATTATAGAATCACACGGAGCTAAAACTGTAGACCACACTTTGGAAGCTATTGCTCACCGAGCGAAAGGGCTCAAGATCTATGAAGTGTTTGAGTTAAATTTTTGTCTCTTGAGTGTTATAAGTGCCACCTGGACAAATCCCAAGACGTCATCTAGTAAATAGGGGGTGGAAATAATCCTTTTTCTCCCTGTGTCAAAAGGAGAGGGAGAAAAGGGAATGAAGTGATGATCGTGAAGATATTTTCTAGACAAAAAAGTGGCATATACAGGTGTTAACTTATTTCATCTTTTTTTAAGAAGAAAAATCGGGGGACTTTCTTGCTACAGCACATCGGTCACCCATGTTGCCACGTAAGCCACACCCAGGAGAGGCGCTTCTCTGACATCCCATTTTATAATCATTCCTGAGCTTTTCCTCCCCAGGGAGCTCAAGGTGACCTTTGGACATGGTCTCTTTGTTTTTTTATAATGTGCCTGAGACAGAAAGCCAGTTTTATTTCGTACATTTGCACATTCAGGATCCACTGTTCAGAAATGTTAGAACTACAGGAGACAGCAAAGCTAAAATAACAAAGGGGCGAGGGGCAAGCCACCACCGGCTAAAACAAAACACTCAGGGCTCCCAAAAGTACAGACAAGATAACCAGTTACTCAAGAGAAACTTTGATGTCTAGAGAGTTACTTGTTATTTTGTTAGGTATTATCTTGGTTATGTGGTACACAAGCTGAAGTCTGTCTTTTGAATTATTTTGAAAAGCACCGTTAAGTGTGGCTTTCCTTTAATTTGTAATGATAAGTTATCCATGTTCCCAGAAAAAGAATGCGTAGTAAATAAACCCATAATGACAAGTTGGTTTAATCTCTTTTCCTGGACCTCTACTGCTGCCAATTTTCCTCCTTGATTCTTTGAGCTTGAAAAATATCTTCTATGCTTATACAGTATTTAATAGTACTTTATACTCATTACAGTATATTAATATGGTATCTTATTAACCTTAAGACTTAAAAATCAGAATAATTATTAACTGTGCATCTCACACTGAAGTCCAAAAGAGAAGATTTAACATGTATGCCTGGTTCTACGTAATCCTAATTAACAGGCCACGTGAGCTAAAGAAAAAGCTAACAAATTATATTGGTTGAAGACATACTTTATGTCAAGAACTGTGCATGCTATTTTTTTCCTCTGGAAGATAAGCAATATTTTTTTACTTTACAGATAAAGAAATTTAGAATTAAAAAATTTTTAATATTTTTCAGAAATTCATGCAGCTAAAAGACAGAGCTGAGTTTTGAACCCAGAACTTCTGCCTGTAAGACTGATCTTTTTTTCATTGAGTAGTACTGACTCTCAAAATTTCAGTGGTGTGATTCTGGGTCATGACATAGCATTTTATCCTTTAAAAATTATGTTTTGTAACGTCTGATTGTAAGAAAATAAACTAGCAGATATTTCAGCAGTAGAATTCAAACCTGCTTTGATTTATATAGAAATGTTTTGCCAAGTAAATATCGTGTAACTGAGCAATTCTTACTTTCATGCTACAATTCTTCTTATTTCATGGATTAAAACAGCCACTCAAATCTCACATTCCTTTTGGATATTCCAGGCAAATCTGTTATTTCTAAGAACAGGAGTTCATACTGTGACATATTTTTAGGTCTAAAAAATATAAAGTATGTGGATAAGCCTTTGCTTTCCTTCTAGACTTTCCAAGTTTTTAAAAAAATAGTATCACCTGAGTTTTGTTGCTCTAACTTGCCAACATTCAGTATAATTTTTAAAGTTATTAATCATAAAAATTAGCCTTTATACAAATGATAATGCCTTTTTTGATGGTTTTCAGAATTTATATGTCCATATATTTTGAAGACACTCTGTGCTGGGCTTGCTCTCAGATGCTAGAGAGAAAGTGACGAGTAGCGAGGGGCCCTGTCCTAAGGCCCTGTCCTTACTGTCTAGAGGGTAAGCAGGCAAGTAATTGTAACCATGATACAGACAGCTTCAGGGCATTCTGTTGGGGGCATCTAGGCACACTGGGAAGAGTAGGGAAAATTATTCAGGAGACTGAAATGGAAGCTGGATCTTGAAGGATAGGTATCTGTAGATGAGGCAGGTAGACAGATAAGAATGATATAAGCCCAAATAACCATGGGACACATATGCAGGAGACATGGGATAAATGTGGGGGAAAAAAATCTGCATTACCTGAAGTATGCCTGCTTCAAATGCAGTTTTCTCAACTTGAAGATTTGGGATCCAAACTTTAATATTCCAATGAGCCCTATCTTTCCTCAGAGCTTTTTCTAGGGTAAAAATGAGAAAATAACAGATTGAATGGGGGCAGGGTTAGGTGTGGAGGTAGCAAAATAACTGATGTAATAGGATAGTCCTGGAACTAAATCCCTACGGTGAGATCTGTCGCCTCAGTATGCGTACAATTTCAACAAGAAAGTTTCACGGATAGATTTTGTCTGATAGCTGTTAGGACTGCCAGATTTTTAACTTCCACAATATTCTCCTCTGTCATGCATTTGTGTGATGTTTAATTTACTTACCCATTTTCCTGTTAGGAACATGCTCTTTCATCTCTTGTTTTTTGGGGACATATGTATGTTTGCTGCAATGTGCCATCTGTTTCTCCTCTCCCCTCCCCGCCCTTCTCCTCTCCTCTCTCGTCTTCTGTTTCTCTTCCCTCCCCTCCCCTCCCCTTCCTTTCCCTCCCCTTTCTGTCCTCCCCCACCCCCCTGTCGGAACTGGGATAATTCCCACAGGAGCTCTACCCCTGAGAAATATCTTCAGCCCTTTTTAAATTTTATTTTGATTCAGGGTGTCACTAAATTGTCCAGCCTGGCCTGGAACTTGCAGTCTCCATGCCTCAGCTTCCCAAGTAGCTGGGATTACAGGTTTACACTGCTGTACTTGCTGGACTGTCCTTATAGTAAAGAAGTTACAGCAACATTCCCAATTCGACAGTGCCTGAGTTCGAATCCTTCCACACTGCACACCTGTGCAACCTCCTCTTTCCCCATTACTTCCTCCAGTCTACTCAGATTAATTCAGGCATCAGCAATAAACTATAGAAAAATGCTACTTCTGCTACTGTTTAATATTACCAAATGAGATATTCAGTCGTATGAAGATTACCTGAAAGGAAATACAATGTGATGGAAGAAACTGTTGAGGGTGGTTTTTGTTTTTTAATTCTAGAAATATGTTGCTACTGTTTTTTAAAATACACTATGAAAAAGAGCGTAGGTGTGAAGCCCTTCAGAGAAACAATTGAGGTAATCCTCTTAGAGTCTCAGTCTCATTCCGCTGTCTGGAAGCCAAGTATTCTTACCTGGAAACTCTGATGACACTGTGTGCAAGTTGTGACATGATTTACTTCCTTTCACTGTAACTCAAGGTAACTTTCCCAGGAAAATCTGGCTTGCGATCCATCTATAGCAGCCCCCCCCTGTGCTTATCTGAAGAGTAAGTCCAACCATCGCAGTTCATTAGAACCGCCCTTTGGGCTTGGACGTTTTTGGGGAACTGGAGTGATCTTATGCCACTTTACTATCATTTGAATCTCGCTACTCATCTTTGTCCCTACGAAAGTAATCAAGACAGATAACTCCCTTGTAATGTTATCAGTAGGACATTTGAGTGTGATGATGCTTTGTTGGGGCTTTGGAAAGCTCTCCAAACTGTTCTCAATTTATGTTTCAGCCAATGCAAAACAATATGCATGAAGAATTAAGATCTTAAAGTTATATAACTCAGCTTATAATTTTGTTTGTCACCAACTTACTTAAAAATTTTGTAGTGCAATCAATAAAAGTAGAAAAACCAGGCCGAGGGTAGAGTTCTACAGCACGACACCTGCTTAGCTAGCGTGAGTGAAGCCCTGGGTCCGCCTACCGAAGGGGGAGGGGTGGCAACAGCATCAAGATTCAGAAATAAAGCATTTTCAAAGTGTTACATGTTTAGATCATTTTGAATTTTCAATCCCAGTATGATCAATGAATTTGTTATTCAAGATATTCTTAGGCCAGTGTCCAATAAGGAAGAGTGTCAGGAAAGATGAACAATCATTTTGACTATAGTTTTGATACATGGATTATGAAGAATAATAATTTCTTAGTTTTAAGAAAGATCTTTTCCATGATACACCAATTAAGTCTGAGCACATTGTGCAAATGAGTTCCTGTCGGGCACTGCCAAAGAATGAAATTCACTCACACTTGTGAAACTTAAGCATATTACAGCTGATGGTAATGAACTTAACATTTTAGTTAAAACCAACAAATGCTTACAATGAACCAAGAAGTATTATCCTGCTAACTGAATTTATGATGTTTCTCTTCTATAAAGGGCACTTACTAGAAATTTATACATGAAACTGCAATAGCAAAAATAACTCAATAACTTTAAATTTTACTATTATCATTAGGGTTAATATTTTATATCATTTAGTTCTCAAAGTACTTTTGTGTTGCTAATGAAGAAAGTATTTTATATAGCCACATCTGTATCTATATTTGTATGCATATATTAAAAATATATAGTACTAGAGAATAGTTAGGAGTGAATCCAAGTAAATATTTAATTGCCCTGTTGGTTTGTGGTACATTTTAAGTTTCCATTTGTCCTCAGAGTCCAATATAAAAAAATGGACTAAGCTGTGTTAAATTTATTCCAAAATGACTGCCTGAAGACTTTTTTTTTTTAAAATCAAGCTGGTTGTGGTAAAAATTTAAAAGTGAACAAAACTAACTGGGACTTTTGTGTAAACTTAAAATTATTTTTTGTGGTAGAAAAGCTAAATACATAACATGCATTGTTCTGTGGATCATAAATATTTGTGAAAATTCTTTAACAATTCAGCAGAAAGGCATTGGCTGAAAGAAAAACTAACTGCCTTAATCATCTTAATGCATAATCTTGCCCATAATAGTATTTTCCATCTAAGCTATGTTGGAACTACTAAGTAAGGGACAAAGGACACTGTCATACTGCTCCATAGAGATTTACCAAATACTAAAGCTTAAATGCTTTTTATTGGACTGGAAATATTTTATTACATCCAGTATATTTCCAACAATATGGTCCTTCAGATAACTTATGTAGGTGAACATTATGAAAACTACAGAGTGGTCAACATAATAACAGCTGGACATCATGTTAAAAACACAGCTGGCCATCATATTAAAAAAAAAAAAAAGCTAGCCTAGTATTTGCATACAAAGCCTGTGGCAAGAAGACAGTGACTCATACTGTGAAATGTGAAATTACCATATATTTCCTGAAATTCCACCTCGTCCATGAAATCTTATATTAATTACCTAAGAGAAGCAATATTTTCCCAAGCTAAACAAACAGTAATTTCCTCTAAATTCACTTTTCCCCCTTCGCTTATGTATTGTGACACACTTTCTTCATGTGTACTTGCACAATTTTAGACCTGTTAACTAAATAGGAGAAACAAAGGGATGATCTGAGTAGCTTTCCAGCCTCTTAGGCTATAAGTTTGTAAGAAAAAGAAAGCCCTTATCGGTTTATCTACTGCTGTTGGCTCAGCCTTGCTTGCCTCATGGGCATTCATATTTGGAGACCAAGAAAGATGATGGTGAGGAAGATTTGTGTAAAAGAAAGATGCTAAAGCACTCTTTGCTGAAAACCATGGGCAAAACAAGCAATTGTTTCTAGACCAAGTCATGAGGGGTTTTCTTTGACTTGCCCCCTGAGGATTTCTACCTTCACAATGTAGTTGAATTGTCATTTCTTTTGATTATGAATATTAGTCGCATGGCTTTGGGCAAGTTATTTATCCTTCATAAGACTCAACATCCTCACGATGAATAATAAGAGCTTCATAGGACTGACACGAGCTCAAGGACCCTCACCCATTAGGCAGATAAATAAAATAATGTTTACAGTATTGGTACTTGGCCTGGCACATGGTTAGTGCTCCGTAAATGACACATATTGTAGAGAATTAAGAAGTCTATATTTAATGCCGTGTAAGACTACCTATGATTAAGATTTAGGTTCTAATAATATCAACCCTTAATTTTGTGTATACCTTATGCCAACCAATATATTATTGTATCATCTCACTCTCTGTATATCAATTTCAAGAACTATTTGAACTTTAGTTGCTACTTCCATCAAATGAGAAAACATTATCATCTTCATGAGATGATACATATTTTATGCCCAGAAAAATTATTGTCAACCAATATTTGGAGCTATTATTATTGTTAAACACCAATTATAGATTGTTGACTTCTAAGTCTAAATTAACAGTCTGTATTATTTCCTGCCTTTATGCATATGTGTCTAGCTTTCTTTGTGATGTCTCTAAATTCCATAATATGTCCAGTCAGAAACCCTGGAAGTTATTTTCAACTCCCCTGAAGTCATTTTAGACTTCCTTCTTCTCTCTTTATTCTGACAGCCAAAGTGTAATAAAGCCCTGGGCCATTCATCCCCTATTGATATATTTTATCACTTGATCTAATGATGCTGGCACAAATCCAAGAACATTCCCTGGGAATTCTTGCTTCTTAATCTTTACTCACACCATCTTGTTCCACTAACCGCCTTTAGAATTACTTTCCCTTCCTTCCTTTCCAGATTCTAGCCGTCCCATCTCTGACCTTGGTGACCATGACAAGTTCTTCTCCTACAAACACCTCTAGAATGAAGGTGATAACAAGAGGTAGTAATTAATACTGATTGGGCTTTTGCTATGTGTAAGTACCAAAAACTTTATATATTCTATCTCAATTAAATTGTAGAACTACTCTAATAGGACAAGTACTTTTATTTTCATTAGAATGAACTAGAGAAGGTCAGTAACTTCCAAAATCCAAACACACGATAGTGAGTGGTGGGGCCTAGATTCAAAGGGGTACCTGCTGACCTCTAACCCTTCCTCCTAACTGCTAGGCCGTGCTTTCTCCTGCTGCTGATGGGGGGATTGCCACCATGGGCTTAATGGTGCAATTCCCACGGTGCCCACAGCCAACTCTCCTGTGTGTCTTCACCCTCCTACTGAGATGATTACTCTCGCTTTGCCTCTCCAGATCTCTTCTCTGCTTTGCTCTGGGCTTTAAGAAGCTAACTTTTAGGCTGAATCATCCCTTCCTTACTTTCCGCTTTCAGATGGATTTGGCAATATATTTCATGGCTGGGAAGACTGAAGTATCTCCCCCACACACACACTCCCATTACCACCGAGTTTCCCTGTAACCACATTCTTGGGAGGGGGGGCTTTCTCCCAGGGGCTCCTTTCTCTGGTGGGCACTGCCACCACACCTTGTTCCTGCAGGTCTGGCGGTGGTAATAACTAATGTCGTGGTATTTTGTCATTCTTTCTTGGTTTCCTTAATCTTACTCATTCCACAGTAAATTATCCCTTCTTGAAGCTAATTTCAGGTAAATAATTTTAAATGTGTCACATGATTCCTTGTTGAAACTTGCATGGATCTCCCAAACCCTCAAATGTTGAAGGAGAGACTTAAGCACAAGAGCTTTTCACTACCTATTGATCAGCCCTTATTAATGAAAGTGTATGCGTATGTATGTGTGAATAACATGATAAAACTCACAAATATAAATCTATAGAGATAACTATTTTCTTCTGAATTTGCCTAGTGGATCATTATCAACTATGCCCAGAAATTCTAATCTGTTCTAAGAATGAAGTGATCATAAAAGAATATAGAAAATACCCAGGAAGTTTTAATTTGGCCTTTTATGAGCTTATCCTGACAATTGCCTTCTTTTCCTCCCAGGTTACTTGATGACGTATGTACTTCCTGGATAAAGAAAACGTAGATTTTTAGATGCAGACTAGTCTGTCACAGAGCAAGGCAGCATTTGAGCACAGGTCTCCCAAGCATGAGTGGTGTGTGCGCTTCTGAAGCTGCACCTCTGCTTCCCTGGGGGTAAGAACCACCTTTCTCTGGAAGGATGTTCTCACCACCAGGCTTTGTGGAGCCAGTCCTTCTGGTCAGGCACAGCCTCATGCCTTCTCAGGATCTTAAAATCCTCTCCCCTTCCACCTCCTTTCCAGGAACATTTATCAGCAGTCTGCTTAGACTAAAGCCAGTTTTTTTTTTCTACCAAAAAGATAACCTGAATTTGGAAAAAATCAACTATGGCAGTAAATGAATGTAATATTTATCTTTGGGATTAAGGAAGGATTTCCAGTTGGCTGATTTTCTATTACAAAAAGCATTCTGATTGCATTCTTGCATCTAGACAGAGCTATTCTCATACAAAGAAAACAAATCTATGAAAAGAAAAACATTCTCTGATATTGGCGACGTTAGAACTTTAAACATGCAGGCAAACCCTTGAAATTAATCTATTGGAAAGTAGAAGTAAAATTTTGCCTCAAACTAACCTCAGTAATACGGAGAATAATAATACAAAATACAGGAAATATTGACTATTTTAGGTCATCACTGACACGGGTTAATATAGTTTTTCTAACCTTGCTCTTTTTATTAAATTTTCCAACACAGTAGAACAATGTTTTAAATGAAGCAAATGCTCAACAAAGAGTTGTGTGTCAAGGAGCGTGTGACAATGCTAGATCTACTTCCCCCGACACAGTTTGTCTGGTCCTGGAGTCCCTATTGATTAGCTTACCAGTAATGCTAGCTTTCTATTTTATCTTATTTTATTTTACTACTGAGAGTCAAACTCACGACCTCACACTTGCCAGGCAGGCACTGCGCCAGTGAGCTACACGCCCAGCCCTACCCATGCTAGCTGGGAATCTGAGAGTAACGTTTGTTTGTGGATCGCTGAATACAGGTAAAGGGTGGACTTGCTGATATTTTCTTTCCCAAAAGAATGAAAATTCAGTCTGATCATTGGATTTGACCATCAGAGATGTTATAATAATTCCAGTATTTAGAAACTTCACAAACAATTATTAGGTATCTAAGATTTTGTATGAAATATGTTCAGTCTTTTCACTTGTCTTAATAGTTGTGGAATCTGGAAGTTTATTAAAAAGCAACAGCAGGAAGAATATAAGACTTTCCAGCCTGACATTGTTGCGGAGCAATAGTTAAATGGGGTATAGTCACTAGTCCTTCAGGGGCGAGAACCTGTCAGCACTTAGGCATCTATTCCTACCCGCTATGGGGTGATATATTAAGAACAAGGTGCAGATAAGCATGACTTTGATACACTGAAGCCAAGAAGACCTGGAGGCTTCTTGGTGTCCTAAAAGTGAGTTTAAGAACTGATATCTCAACATGTAAGCCTTAAACTTCATAATTAATGTAACCAGGAGCTATTAAATCTGAGAGTAGTGCTTCTCAGCTCTCAGAGTTAATCATCAGAAGGATGACTCCACGGCCTGGAGTCACCCCTGAAATTCTGAATCAGTGATGTCTGGGGTACAGACTTGAGTCTTATTTGTAAGCTTTTCGAGTGATACAGGCACAGTCAAAGTTATGAAGCACATTCTAGAACATACCATTTAACACTACCCAAAGTCTTGAAAGAAAATGTGTGTGAGGAAGTTAACCTTTCCTTTCTTCACCTCCCTGCCTTTTTCGCCATCGTTTCTTTTTGTCCCTTACCTTCCGAAGTCCAAATCAACAGCTTTTCTTTCCAAAAAGGAAATTTACTTGGAAAGACAAATTAAAACTAGTATATTGTTTGTTAAACAGTAGGTTACTGACTCGTTTAACAAGCATTGCTTAAGTCTTTACTATATGCTTATCAGAATAAATGCCACAGAATGAACTTGATTTTATTTCACTACAGTGCCTGGGTTTGCTTATCTTTACTAATCTATGATATTCTCTACGTGCCACGTCCATCAAACCATTGTGTTGGCCAGTTGGTGTGGCCCCCCTCTCAGGCAGTATTGAAGAAATTCATTCTTTTTCTGTCCTTCTTTTACCATACTGTGGAGAGTATTATTTCGTTTATATTTGCTACTGTGCTGTGCTCTTTCTTTCAAACTAATTTCGGTCCTTATTATCTTACCTCGGTTTGCAAGGCTTACACAATTATTTAGAGTGGAAAACACCTTAATTATCACACTATTTGCAAATCATATTCACAGGCAGGCACATTCAGGAAGGCTTCTTACAGTGAGACAGTCCTATTTGCAGAACGGCGGGTGCTTACGAGCCAGAGTCTGAGGGTGGAACTTCCCTCTTCTACATGAGTCATTCTCAGTCACCTTAGTTTGGAGAAATTGAAATCTCTTTTCCCTTTTACTTGGAGACCTGCACTATTGTGTCCAGATGAGATATGCCGAAAAGATATTCTACAACAGCAGTGAGCCGGGCCTCCCTTAGGTGTCAGCTGCGCCTGCCGCCTTAGCCTCAAATCCTGCTCACGCATCTTTCTTCTGGTTTTCAGTTTATCACTTTTCATGATCTATTTGATGATGACTCCCAGTATAAATCCCTCCTCTCGACCTCTTTACTGAAATCTATCCAGCTGCTTCCTGGTATCTCTACCCAGCACATCTACCACGATACTCATGCCCTAAAAGGAATTAAGCTTCCCTGCAGGTCCGCTGTCTCCTCTTTTCCCATGCAGACTGGGGGGTAATGCCAAGCACTCAGTGTCTCAAGGCAGAAACCTAAGGATCACCACACTCCCTCCTTTCCTCCTCTCTCCACTCATCCCACTCGAGAAGTCAGGTACTTTTGAGCCCACCCTTTAACAATTCTCATGCTCCTTCTGTTCCTTCCTACTGCAATTGCCTTAGTTAGAGTCTTGTTAACTCTTGCGGCAGGGTTGTAATTGGCTTTTTTCTTTTTAATTCACTCCAACAAAGCCTCAAAAATATTTCTAAAACAAAAGTTTTGCTCATGTTTCTCTTGTACTCAAAATCTTCCCTGGGTGTCATCCCTTAGAGGACAAATGTAAGGAATGAAGAGAAAATACACACAAAAGTACAAAGGCATCAAACCGTGTGGAATATTTGGGAGGTGCCTGAGCCCTCAAGGTGCACGAGGAAGTAGGCAGAGGATGTGTATCTGTGGCAGGCCGGAGTCTGTTCCTTCTTCCGGGATTGTCTTGCTGGGCTCTCTTACCTGCCAGCTCAGAAGAGCTTTCTGGAAAGGGTGCTCCAACACCCCTACCCAGGGGTGAATCACTCCTTCCTCATGGTTAATGCCCTGCCTCATTCAGTTGCTATTATTGTCCTAATTACATAACATAATTACATGTTAGCTTTCTCTTTCCCTTTTAGTATGAATTTCCTTAGGACAAGGACTACGTCTGATTTATTCCTACATCCTCATCTAACTAACAAGCTTGCCAGGACGTAGTAAGATTCTAATAACTAGTATCTTTCCCTTTCCTTTCTTCTTCTTCATTTCCTAACAATGGAGGTAAGAGATGATAAAATTTTAACCAAAAGTGATGGTAGGAATCAGGTATTAATACTGTTTAAGAAAAAATAGCCTATCATTAAGTAAAAGGAGGTAAGAAAGAATTTTCAGGATTCTTTGAGGAACTCAACTTTCTTGTTTTCAGTCATATCAGTTTGAAATTTTATTTATTCCATTTATGTATGCCCTATAGTCTAGGGAAAATCTAATAGAAAGCCTGCACTGAATCAGATCAAACTTAATTATAAGTATTTTTAATACATTTCAAGGTCAGTGATAGTTTTTCCAAAGTGGTGGCATTTAAAAAAGAAATTGAACACGTGACATTTCAAAGCAACAAATTAAAATTACGAAAAAATACCTTTCTTTTAGAATGCTAAGAGAATTTGGACAGAGGACCCTAAAAATCACCAGAGAGGACAACTGAACATGGAACAGAGAATACGGATGAAGACAGGAGTGCTCCTCGGTTAGAGAAACCCTAGCCCTGGGTGACCCCAGAGGTCAAATCAGATATAAACCACAGGAAAAAGCATCAGGCTGCTTCGTAACAGAGATCAGAATGCGGTGTAGAGAAGAATGTGTCTCTTCCTGAGGGAGTGGGCCCCCACCCGACGCAGGAGCAGGTTACTACAGAAGGGAAGGCTAGATGTAGCAACAGCTGGGATGCTGCCCTGCGTGCTTCTGGGAGATTCTTACTGTGAGGGCCGAGCCCCTCTGTAAGCTAGACTTCCTGACTCATGGATCAGGAAGATGTGAGATATGAGGTAAATGGCACATGCACCCTCCCCAGACCTTCCTCCTCATTCAGAGTGTAGCCATTGAGTCCTCAACAAAAACAGAACCCCGCTTCCTCCCCTGATATCGCTCTGTTGCTAAGTGTAACTTTAGAAATTTTTTA
Source organism: Dinomys branickii (assembly GCA_004027595.1). Classification (NCBI taxonomy): domain Eukaryota; kingdom Metazoa; phylum Chordata; class Mammalia; order Rodentia; family Dinomyidae; genus Dinomys; species Dinomys branickii. The sequence continues at coordinate 203,519 of PVLD010000935.1, read as the reverse complement.
ATCAGCCCTCTGCAAGCTGGGAAGTCAGGACTTCTGGCTCAGGACTGCCAGGCTCAAGGAGACAGAAAAATGGGTTTGACATAATTGTTTAAGAATTGGGTCATTGGGTCATAACTCAGCACCGCCACATCAGCATCTATCCTTAGACATTTGCCGGTTTTCCAATACCCATCTACTACAACAACAAAGGGCTGGGGATATAGCCCGGTGGCACGGTGCCTGCCTGGCAAGTATAAGGTCATGAGTTTGATTCCCAGAACCGAAAAGAAAAAGGAAAAAAAAAAAAAATAACAACAGCAGGTTCGGGATGCAAAGACCTCTTTACTTACTACCCAGCTGGTTCTTTTTAGCCATCTCTGAGACAGAAAATGCAATTATGACTCAGTCATTCTGGGCTGCTGTCCTGATTCTCACCAAGGTCCACCTCTAGCATCTGACGTCTAGGAAATTTTGCACATATATAGAAAAAAAATTTCTTTATTCTGTCCCATTCTCTCCTCTACCTCCCCTTACCAAACTTGGAGAATTACTTAAAAAGTTTACTAAAACCAGGTCAGTGGACCAGACCGAAGGAAAAAAAAATCAAGTGGATTGCTACTTAGTTCATGATCTGAGTACCACATAAACCTATATTGTCAAGCACCAGTTGGAGCATACTGGAATATGGGAAAAATAAAACCTGTAATAAAATAATTTTCCCATCCATCTGTTGTTTTATCTCCCATTCAATATTATAAATTTACAAAGAATAAAACTGACCGGATTTTATTGCCCGTAGATAGAAGTTTAACCAGTTTAAATGAAGTATAGCGATGCCATACAAATGTATTGGCGTCATATAGACAATGTGAAGAGAAAAAATGGCCCTATATCTTTATCTCTAACTACATAGCTTTATTCACAGCGCTCACCAATCTGTGAATAAAGGCAGGCTGACTTTTCCACCTAATTTAATGTTAATATAATTTTCTAATTTAAAAAACACTGACAATAGTTACTCATTTTGACGAAAATGCTTGAACTCTCAGAGTCCCTTGCCTGTTAGGTGTCCAAGCACACGGTTTTAGATTTAGTGCGTTTAGAAGATTTAGTGGCAAAGAATAGCGCAGTTTCACGTTGGTCCTTTGATGAGCGTTTGCAGTATCTGGTGTTTTTCAGCATCTAGTGACTGTCCAGATGCCTCCAATATTAGCCCCTGATCATCACAGCTTGAAGTTGTGCTGTATGTTGTTTCCTTGTGTTTTTTGTGCTTTGTAACTGTGAGTTCCTCGCTTCTTTTAATCATTCTTAAGAATTCTTTTGTTTGTTTGTTTGTTTATTTGGTTTTTTGAGACGGGGTCTCGCTTTGTAGCCCAAGCCTGCCTTGAACACACTGCGATCCTTCCGCCGCAGCTTCCCGGGTCCTGGGACCGCAGGTGTGCCTCATCAGGGCCTTCCTGTAGGAATCCCTTGAGGCTTGGATTGAATTTCCAGCCTTTAAGAGGGGGTTAGTGTCTCCTGCCAGTTACCTGGAAGTGCTAGCAACAGGAAATAGTTAAATTAAATTCTCAGCCCGAAGGTGTAATCTTTAACAGCTAATTTTCCATAGAAGAGTAATATGGTTATGAATTTTCAGCGAGGACATTTTCCTCCTATTTTTCAGAACCAAATGTTACACAGCAAGTTACTGTGTCCCTCTTTTGCACGGTGGGGTCTATTTCTGATTTGCCCTTCCATAGAGGAGAAAGCCATGTGAGATTCTTCCAACTTTATGCAAGGAGTCCCCACCTCTGCAAACCTCTAACTTTTATCATTTCTTCCTGATCCCAGGCGGTAGGCAGAGCAGAAGCTCCCAGTTCCCAGGTCCATTCCTGCGACGCCTCCTTCAGCATCTGCTCACCTCCTTAGCTTCTTAGTTTCGCTTCCCAGCGCTTGGTGAATTCCTTACTTTTGTGCTAGCTCAATGAAGCACTTTTATCCTAAGATTTTATATAAGTCAGAAAGGGCATTTAGGGTAGCTCCTCCAGCACAGTGAGGGAAACATAGCCTTTCCTATCATAAATAAGAATCAACATTTACATAGCTGAGGTTTTGAATCTCGGAGCGTTGGAATCAGACAAATCCAGGTCGGAGTTCCCGATCTTTGACCCACTAAAGCCTGGCCTTAAGTAAATTTGGCTTAGTTTTTTTTTTGCATTTATGATGCTGAAGGGTGACGGTCAGCAAATGTGGTGAGGGAGCTGCTCTGCTGAGCAGGAAGCCCCAAGCAAAAAGGCAACGATCCAGCAAAGCTTAGCACCAGGTCTGTAAAAGCGCCTTGTGCAACCTGTGAAGGGTACCCCTTCCTGTCTGCCTAAGTCTACTTTCCTCCTTTCGTTTTTTCAGTACTATATATTGGACCCAGGGCCTTTATACTGAGCTACATTTCTTTTTCTTTTTCAAAATTTTGAGATGGGGGCCTCACTAAGTCACAGATTTGCCCAAGCTGGACTTAAACTTGTGATCCTCCTGCCTCAGCCTCCCAGAGTGCTGGGATTACAGGCCTGCACTGTCTTGCCCGGTTCCTCGATTGTTAAATGGAGATAATATTGCCTTTAGCACTCAGGCAACAATATATAAAGATTAAAGAGGTCATGCTTGCAATGCACGTAGATTCTCTCTATTCCATGATTAATGGCTATTTTTATTATTAACCTTATTTTATGTTTTCTTTATACTTTTAAACCTCATAAACATAAGTTTTACTCAAGCAGATGTTCATCTAATGTCTATTGTGTTTGAGGTTCTAGAGTTAAAATAGAAAAGTAAATAAGACAGAATCCATATTAATCATCTCTTCTTTTATTTATTTACTTATGGGTGCTGAGGGATGAACCCAGGGCCTTTGTATATCCTTACCCCTTTTTTTAGTATTTACTTTGAGGCTGGTCTTGAACTTGGAATCCTCCTACCTCAGCCTCCCAGAGTGCAAGAATTACAGGAATGAGCCACCACAACTGTCTTGGTAGTTATGTTCTAATATGAATTTTTTCCATAGGAAAGACAGCTACTAAATCAGTCTATATAAACTTCAACAAATTAAAAAGGTAATGCCTACTGGTAATAAGTCAGTAAGTACATGCACAGTGTCAGGGAATAACAGATGCTACTAAATAAAACAAATTAGAATATAGGAAATGATTGGATATAGTATTGTTGCAATGCTCTATTAACTAAAAAGGTCCAGTAAGTCCTCTCTACATGTAACATTTGAGTGAATCCTGAATGAGGTAAGGGAATAAAACACACGGCTATCAGAGAAGAATGGCTCCTAGGCAGAAGGACCTTGAAAACCCATAGCCATGATGACCTGAGTCAAAGCCACACTTGTCCTGGTGGGCGTGCGAGGAAGATGAGGACAGCTTGAGCAGCGTGGTAGGAAATGAAGTTGGAGAGGTTGGAGGGACCAGACCAGGCAGAGCCTTGTAACCCATGGAATGGGGTTTTGCTGTTACTCTGAAAATAATGGAAAACCTCAGAGTGCTTTGTACAGGGGAATGGTAAGGTCTGACTCATGTTTTCATAGGACCATTCTCGATAATGTCTGAATAACAGACAGTGGGAGGAGGGAAAATGAGCCAGTGGAGGCCAGTTAGGGGCCTTCTTACTATTCTAACATGAGATGAGGGAGGTTTGGGCCGGGATGGCAGTTGTAGAGGTGTTAGAAGGAAACATGATTTGAAAATAGTATTCACAAGATTTAGTGCTAGATTTGGCTATGGAGCAACATGAAGCCCACCACAGTGAATATCTGACATCAGTGCCAAGCAAATGGAGATAAATTAGATGAAGTACAGCAATAGAGCACTGAACCTGTTTGGTGAGGAAATGGAGTGTGGCTTTGTATGTATTACATTTGATATATCAGTTAATGAACATACTGGGGGGAAAATTGGGTGCCCATGGGTCTGGAGCTCTGAGGGGCTACCGATCAAACCTGGGTTGGCAGTACATAGATAGTTCTTAAACAGTGTAGCAAGTTGAGTTTACCTTATGCGTGAATGTAAGTTTACAGCAGAGTTCTGCAGATTGATTCACGGACACCTCGCCACTTAGAGACTTAACACTGAGAATGACAGTACACTGAGAGTGACAGAGGAAACTGAGCTACCCAAGGAGCCAGCTGAACAAAATACTTTTTTTGAAGGAATTTATGATCACTTGCTTCAAGTGCTGCCAGATGAGAGTTGGGGCTGGGGATGTATCTCAGTAGAGTGCTTGCCTAGTGCACGGAGGCCCTGGAGTTCAATCCCAGCACAGAGAGTGAGTGAGAGAGAGAGAAGGAGAGAGAGAGGGAGGGAGGGAGAGAGGGAGAGAGAGAGAGGGAGGGAGGGAGAGAGAGGGGGAGAGAGAGAGAGGGAGAGAGAGAGAGGGAGGGAGACAGAGGAGAAAGGGCCCTAGATACATAGATCGATAGTTTCTTTGTATTTTTTAAAGATGAGGATTAAAAATTGAAACTACTCTTGACAAAATGGAAGTTGTTAGCAATGAAAACATGACTACAAGGGTCAATGTAAGATAGCTAATGTTGTGAGTTCTTTGAGGAAGTTTTATTATAATGAGGAGGAAAAATAACAGAGTGACAACTAAATGGGGATATGGGTTTAGAAGCAGTTTTACACAGAAGAGCAGCTTTGTGCTTTTGTATGCTGATGGTCATGACCCACTGAAGGAAACATGGGTAATGCACAGTGGATGTGGAAACTGTAGGTGAGTCTCCGAGTTGGACAAAGAGGATGGACCTGGAGCACTGAGGATGTTGGCCCTGGAAGCCTAAACTTTTCATTCATCCCTCACTTTCTCAGATCTCTGCTCAGACCTAATCAGAGATGTGCTCCCAGAACACTCTCATTAAAACCATACCTCCTGATCATAGCCTATGCTTTTAATCCCCTGTTATCATGCATAGCACTCTGTGTCTGCATGCACAAAAATGTAACATAATCTTACATTACATTAATGTGATGTTATATTAACTATGCACTTGTTTATTGATTTATTATTTGTCTTTTACCAAGAATGTAACCACGAAAAGTGGGTCGACTTTGTTGATATACTAACCCCAGAATTTATTAGATGGCCATTTAATAAATATTTGTTCTATACTAAACGAGTAAAGCAGGAAACAAACTAAAAAAAATGTTTATATAAATGCAAATGAGTTGGTAGATTTCACAGCAGGAAGAATAATTCCTTTTCTTCTCATGCTCCTATTTTCTCAGAATAGGATAAGGCTGAGCTACCAGTTTAGAAAAGTATGGAATCTGTGGGTGAAGATGTGATGTGGTGTCAGTTAGTACACTGATGAGTTTCCTCTCACCTAAAATCTGCAGGGGAGGTGCAGCCACAGAGAAAGTAGAGAGGTATAGTTAGTGATTGTGGGGGTCTCACTGTACAAGTACAGTGGAAAAAGAGAGGGACCAAGGATTATGTTAGTTTTTGAAGGATGTGGTAACAAGTTACAACAAACCTGGTTGATTAAACAATAGACTTATATTCGCTAACAGTTCAGGAGGTCAGAAATAGGAAACCAGGGTTTCAATGAGGTTGGTATTTTCTGAAGGCACTGAGGAAAAACTATGCTTCCAATGGTTGCCGGCAATCCTGGGCGCTTCTTGGTTTGTGGTAGCATCATGCCATTTGCCATCCCTGCCCCCCCCATGGTCTTTTCTTCTCAGAAGAGCACCAGTGACTGAATTTAGGGTGCAGCCCAACCTACTTTAACTTCACCTCAGCTAGTGATGTATAAAAATACCCTATTTTCAAATACGGTCATATTTAGAGGCTCTAGTGAGCATGAATTTTGGGGAGACATTATTCAAGTCACTATAAGGATTGAGGGCATGTGCAAAGAAATGATTATAGCAATGAACCATAGGAAATGAACTATAAAGACATTTAAACATGGTGCACTGACACATACCTGTGGTCCCAGCACTTACTCAGAGGCAGGAGGCTGTGAAGGTTCAAGCCCAGCCCAAGCACCTTAGTGACCTAATGAGACCCTGTTTCAAAATAAAAACAAACAAAATAAGAAGGCCTAAGGAAGCAGCAAATTCCTGTGTTCAACCCCAACTACTCCAAATAAAAACAACAATAACAAAACAACATAGTGGAATGGAGCGGAAAAATCACTAAAAAGTGCTAAGAGAGGCTGGATTGGCCAACCCTGTGTCGTCAAAGAAATAGAGGAAAGGTGTTTCAATAAGTGAACTGCAAAATCAGGATGGTGGGCAGAGTACCAGAAGCTTGACATTTTGAAAGCAGTGCATTCACTGAAAATGTCAAATTCTAGGACACAACCATTAAAGAGGTTGGCAGAAGTTTATAAAGGAAAAGAACATCAGAGCCATGAGAGCAAAGAATTTTAAGACTAGGACACTGGCTGAATGGATATGCAGGTTTTGAAGTCCCCAAGAACGATGTCAAAGGGTGTGCCAGGCGTGAAGGTAGTGAGCACGCACTGAAATCCTCAGTGACTAAGAACGACCAGGAGCTCTACATTTATTTGTCCATAAATGATTTCAATACATAAATCATCTCAAATCAGCTGATTCCTGATGGCACATGAGCACCTAAAGAATGGGAGACACTGAGGGTAGAACAAGATGGCTCCTGACTCACCATCTGTAAAAGCTGGGCATCAGAAAACAATGGCTTCTTCCTACGAACCCCAGCGGGCTCAACTATTCTTACAGACTATTCAGGTTTCAGTCAGAACAAGATTATTGAGTACAAGCTGAGCACATAGAAGATACTTTGGGCAACAGCATGGTGGATGGGTCTGGGAAGAAATCAGAACAGTCGGAGATTTTTTAAGACCATGCAACATGCACTGCCATGGGGTGGGAGGCTGCAGAGGAGGCCTGGCCAGGCAGAATGCTGGAGGTGCAAGTAAACAGGAAGGTCCAGCCTGTCTTGTAGGGACAGACTGTAATTTAGTTAATCCTTCTCATTTGAGCTATGTGATATCTCTATACTTTTAGTAATATATAGAACTCTAGAATGAATATTTGGTGTGCCTTCCCAAGAGTTACAGCACTTGCACCTTCAAACTACATCTAGGCCACTGGGTTTGTCAAGACAATATCAGCTTCTCAGTAGAATGAGTGCTTGAGGGCTTTCAGTGTTGGGCTCATGAATTACCTCATTACCTAATTTACGGCACCTTACACACAGCAGGATTTTAACATGGAGGTATTAGTTATGGTTATTTATAAATCTAAAAACAAAACATTCTTCACTTTTCCTCTCCCATGCCTTCCTTTGTCTTTTCTGGTGGTAGAACAGGGACCACAAATGTTCTGTTGGGAGATTACTCTACCCTTATAATACTCTTGCAGCCTGTTTACTCATTCAGGGAACACTGTCACCATGTGACAGGACGTGTGTGCTCCACAATGACAAAATGTGTGGATTCTAGCCAGCAGAGCCAAGAAAATACTTCATAAACAAAGCTGTAAATAACATCTGGGCTGTCCAAATACAGAAGGACCTGGTAGCTTTTCCTCTCGGTTGTTGTTTTGGTTGGTGATGGCCATCTCCCTGTAGACACAAATAAGTCAGGGAGACACAGTTACAGCGCCAAATTCCTTCAGGCTCATTCTCGTTGCCAAGCCTATATGGCAAGCTGTCAATGGGAAAACTTAATCCTGCAGAGGGAAAAGACAGGAAACCAGTGAACCATATCACTGAAGAAGACAACCAAAAGGTTTCATTAATCAAGAGAAAGGCTTTAAGCCTCAGAGGGGAAATAAAGCTGGTAAACATTTTTATTTTAGAGTACAGAAAATACTTAATGAGAATAATGATAATAATCTAAATTGATAGTAAAGTTTCTAAGTGCTTCACACCACTAAGGTGCTTCACACCTTCTAAGGCTACAAGTTTCCATGTAGCCTTAATCAACTTAGCTATTCAATATTCAATTGATGTACTCTCTTCTGCAATATTTGTAGATGATTATAGAGACAGCCTTTAGTGGAAATTACTTTAAATAAAAGATAAGTAATTTTAATATCTTGAGAATCAACTACATTCTAAATGGGCACTGCAGAAAAGTTTGCCTTGGCTCCTGGTATCAACTTGCCAGGAGACTTAATTACTCGTATTACAATTGTGCCTGCTATGGAGGGAATAAGCCATTCAGAAACAGGAGTGTGAGATCTTCTCAAGCAGCCTTACAAATAAAGACAACTTTGACAGAAAAGCAGGAGGACCTTGTGCAGTGACTTTCTTTGCCCTTTCCCTGTCTCAAAGGGTAGGACCAGAGAAGGATCTTTTGCCATCATCACACTGCACTCTAGTTAATTTTTTTGTTGTTCAAATTACAGAATTAAGAAGAAAGAAGGCTGTAATGTCAGTGCTAGGTGAGGCTCCATCACCCCAGCCACTGGCTGCTAACTTCATCCAGTTGTGTCTGTGGAGTAATCGCTGAGACACCCCAGTACAGTAGCATCTGGAACTCCAGCCCCTGGGAAGGTATCCAAAGTGCAGATTCTTTACCAGTGCTCTGGAAGCACGACTTCAGCTCTGATTCAGATCCATTCATCAGATGTTGATTAACTATGGTGTGTGTTGTAAGACAACATGGAAATGGCACTGGAGTTGGACTCAGGAGACTTGAGTCCACAGCCAGGTTCTGTGACTAGGTCACCACCTATGACCACCCAGTTGCTTGATGTTTTTGACTGTGTTTATGTCTGTGAAAAGAGTGACAGTGAGCATTTGACGCCATAAGGTGTGCGCTGCTATGTGCTCAACTGTTCCTTTTCTTCCTGTCTAGTTGAGCACTAAGTGTTGTGGGAAACCCTCACACAGAGTCAGGTCTCTGATCCTCGAAGAGCTGATCATTTTAATTTAAGGGAGATAAAACTGGCTTAACCCTTGGGAAAATTTTACACATGTACTTGGAGAAGACCCAGGACTTAGACCAAGCCCAGTATTGTGAATTCAGATCTCAGCTATGATACATGCAGTAATCTTCAAGTTCAACAAACTTCCCAAGTGATTCTGAAGCAGTCTACTGCACAGCGAGCCACAGTCCTCCTCAGCTTCATGAATTCTGGAATTGTGACAGAGACTTACGAGCTTACAAGCATTTCAAGAGTTAGTGTTGCACTACATACTTTAGAGTTGTGGAGCTGGAGATGGGCAGGGAGAGAGAAGGAACCTCTCCCTACAACCTTCCCTTCCATTATACAGTATATAAGCCCTGATTTTAAAGCTCCTATAACAATTTTTTGTATCTTTTTTCTCGATACTACTTTCTCCTTTGCACTAAAAATTCTATATAATATAGCCTCTCCATGGTTTACCTTGTGCCCTTAAAGGACTTGGCATTAGCAATGAGAAAAAAATGTTGAGATGAGTTGATTGATGAATAAATGCAATACTGTATTCCTCATCCCAATTTCTTTAACTGATGAAAGGAAAGGCAAAATTGGACTGGAAAGGAAATGACCATGTCTTTTAAGCTGCCCTGGCCAAGAGCAAAGCATTTTTCACTCATGAGGGATCATTTCCCTAGGGAGAGAAGGGCTGCATATTTCTCTTCCCTCCAGGAAAGAAATGATGCTGGGACCTCAAAATGTCTGGCTCTTCTCTGCCAAAATCACAACCATACCACATGAGATACTGGTGAAAGTTGATTTACCAAAATACTTTAAAGCAAGGAAAAACAGCAATCAAAGTATAGTACATTGTCATCCAGTGACACATAGTGCCCTAAAATTTCCACACAGTTGGGGTCTCAATTCAGCAGGCAGTTCTGTGCCTCTCTCTTACAGACATTGCTGTCCAAGAAGAGCTGTGATAGACTGATGGGCTGAGCTTATAGGCGGAGGATTTCTTAAATAAAAAAAAAAACTGTGATAAATAAGGAAAACAAACAAACAAAAATCAATGGAGCCAAGAGTTTACTCATTATGCCTCATGTGACATCTGAGAGATTTCCTAAGTCTGAATTGTTTGGAGTCCACATTCGCATCTCATTATCTGTTTGTCAAGCATCAAGGTATAATCTCTAAATCCATGTTGGGAACAGTCCCACCCTCCAGAAAACTTCAAAGCCACATCGACCAAGATGTCTAAGGATTTCACAGCAGAACCTGTTCTTTGAAAGCCAAGAATTCAGCAAAGAAGAGCCTCATGCTGAATATGGAGAAGCCAGTCCATGAGAGTTAAAGCCCCAGAAGGATCTCCCCAGATCTGCTGTTATTGAGGAAGTAACTTCAATAGGTAAAAGAAGCAATCACTCAACCAGAGGATTGACTGAGCTGTTTAGATAGAACAGTGATGTACAAGAGTCCCTGCCAACCTGGATCCAATAAGTACACACCTAGACTACTGTATCACTTGTACAGATACACATATATTTGCCTTCTGTACCCTGAAACCTGATTCAGTAGTCCCATTGTAAATCTCAAGGATATTTTGAAAGCTCTCCACATGATTCTGAGGACCAGCTAGGTTTGGCAACCACTGGTATCCAAAACATTGTCCAGGTGTAGAACAACCCAGAGACAGCTTTGTACCATCACCAAATAGGAAAGGCATTTCCATTCTTCAGTGTATTTGAGGGCCTGAGGAATGCTTTAGGTAGCAAGTTAAGTTTTGTAGAAATGTTCGTGTTTTATGCACAGAGGGGCATGTGCACATGCGTGCACACAAACACAAATGCGTGATAAAAAATACTCTAAATTTGATTCACTCATTTGCCAGCCAAATTCTTTCCATCCACTGAACTTCCTCAGTTCTTTGAAGTCAACAATTACTTTGTTCTCAGAGGAGTCATTCTGTGGCAAGGAAAATGTTGAAAGTTTAGCAATATATTAGGACTTTCTGGATCTGGATTGTTTCAAAATATTTATCTTGTGTTGTTTATCCTTTTTTTGGTATTTAGACTGCTTTCTTCCTAATAACCAGAGGACACTCTATGGATATCTGTACTTGGTACACAGTAAAGAGAGTAGATTTTCTAGTAGTGGTAATAAAAGGCCACTAACCATAGTGATTTCCTTATTATTCTGCTCTGTCCTTTGCCAGGAGTGTGGATTTGGTTAATGGAATAGAGAACCTGCAGAATAGCGCCTGAAATGGAAGCTTCCCTAGTAAATACAAGCTGTGATTTTCATCATTGTTTTTTTCATTAACTCGTTACCAGTTGCTCCTCCTAACATGCCATTATCACTGTGCTGAGGGAATATTTTGCACAAACCCTGTTCCTATCTTCTAAGTCTTCTGTTCCCTCATCCCTTGTTTTATCCCACGGGTTTGTCTGTGACACAAAATGAGAAATCTCTGGGTAACATCTCCACTGATCACTGAAACATGACTTTTTTCTTTTACATTTCTTTTTAAGATTCTCTATTTACAGGAAACCGCAGATCCTAATGTGAATTTCCTGTATTGTTGCAGAATCTAATCTCATAATGTGAAGATTTCACTTCTTAGTGGCCCCTCCTCTCTTTTCACAGCCTTAGTCGTGTCCACGTTGGCCTGGACGTCCACTGACTGCTGTATCCAGGCACAGCTGCCCCGACGCTTACTATTCTGTGGTTGCACTCTGATACTCTCAGCCTTCCAATCCCAAAGCGTACTGAATGCTTGGATTATGCCCAGCTGAGTCCCAGTTAGTACACTTTGTGCATTTTATGTGTAATGGATTAGGTGTTGATATTTATAGTAGCTTGGTTATTGATAACCCTGATGATAAGATAACTTTGGTGTCTCCCAAACCATTTATGTTCTTTCAGTGAATGCTTCTCCTGGATTCCCTCTACATGGCACGTCATCAATCAGGCTCTGCCTCTCACAGTGAATTCACAAAGCCAGGGCCTGTGCATGTGAGAGCCTTTGGAAAACATAGGCAAATTACCAAAAGAAGAACATTTTCAATCTGTTTTAAGTTCACTGGCCTTCAATCTCTACCCCTCCACTGCACACATACACACACTCACTCATTCAAAACACACACACACACACACACACACACACACACACACACAGCTTCTATTTTTCCAGGAGCTTTTGAAATTTTCTTGGCTTTTAACCCTGAGGCCAGTGGACAGGAAACGAGAATTGGATGGGAAAGGAGCTGAAAACATCTCTTGCAAAGTTTTTGTTCTGCAGGGTATGATAATTTTCCATTTTAAATGTTTTTAAAATAGATCAACTAGGAAATATTGCTTTATATAGAAAGATTTCCACGGTTTAATATTTGTACATGGCCTGTGTTTGTATGTGGTTATTAATATCACTTTAAGTCACTACATTAATAGTCCTCTTGAATAATGACTTGCATTTGACCACCTGAAAAGTTTAGAGAACTAAGATAGATTTACCACTAGCAGTGGAATTCCAGGAATGATGGTCTAAGGATGCTGTATCCTTTTGAAGAGCTCCAGTGTTTAAAAGAGAATTTTTACCTTTTTCTCCCTTTTTTCTGTTTGTTACCTTGTCAGAAGTTGAACCCAGAGCTTCACATATGCAAGCCAAGTGCTCCACTACTAAGCTGAACTCAGGCAAGACTTCTTTTAAACCCTTCGATCATTCACTCTTTTAACTTCACAGACTAGAAGAGAATAGTTTCGAGTGGTTTTTATCTAAACGCAGCAAATAATCTTCCTAGTTTTAAGATTTTAACGTTTGTGATTTCCTCTGTTTTCTTTACATATTTTATGTATGTGCCCCCTAGTATATATTAAAATTAAAAAAAATAAAGATAAGGTAGGCAGATTTTTCATAAAGATCTATTCTTTAGTTTGAAATTATTTCTTACTACTTTGATGTTCAAATCGCCTCTTTTTTGAGATTATAAATATGAGAGATGAAGGATTTCTGTTCATTGTCCTCACTTGACAAAACAAAGTGCTGACACTTCTACACTGATCTTCAAGTTTACTTCTGAAACTTTACTTGTTAATAAAAACTCCTGAAATTACCACTCTGTCTTTAGAATTTCATGACAAAACACCACTAGTTGCCGCGATAGCGGTTGCAATAAGCCAGCGCACACTGGGATCCATGCCTGAGACTTTACTGCTGTAACTTAAGAAATAGATTAGGTGACTGTTGCCGGTGTCCCAGAGGTCATAATTCTTCTTCCGATATTTCAAACGGATAAGGTAATTAAGTAATAATCCCTGTTGTTATAAATACTAGATGTGGCATTGTTCCTTTACTGCCTTCTAACATCCATGATTTTGATGTACACAAGAATAACCGGGGAAGTTCTGGTATTGAAGAGTCTGGAAAGGAACTAGGATCAAAGACTCTTAGATTAAAGGGTTGATTTAGGATAAATGTTAAAAGGCCTAATGTGAACAACACACTTATTACAAATAAGAATTCTTAGTCTTAGCTACAGTTACATCTGGTGAAGAGGATCCACTTCCTGTAAAAAACAAAACAAAACAAAACAAAAATGGAAGCATAATTGGGTGAAGTAAATTGCTACCGGTGCAATTAACATAAAAGCCCTATATTTAGATACCTTTCATTTACATTTAAAATGCAGTTAGTGTAGGTAAGACCACACAGGAAGAAAAATTTGACATATATATATATATATATGTTTAAATAATACATATTAATGAATGTGTATATGTTTTATAGTCCCAACCAGTTCACCTATTTTATCTGTTGTATTCTGAGGTCATAATATTTAGAGTCTATATCTAGCTTCTTTTGAGAAACTCAGAAAGTATAATTTAAGCTGCTTGATGGTCCCACTTCACAAACCACAGACATTCAAATTAGTGTAGCCTCAGAGGCTAAAAGACAGATGAATTGGTATGCGGTCAAAGAAGAGTTTTAATACAGCATAAAAATACACCCTATACCAACTGCACAGAATTTTTGCAGACTACTGGTGCTCAGTGTCATGTCATATGTGATAATTACTATGCCAAAAGGATGGTGAAAATTTCTGGGAAAAATGAAAGCCATTCTTCATAAAGAGTTTCAACTTTATTAGCCAGGTTGATATAGAAGGAATATTTCATAGAATATTTACCATAACTGAGTCTCAATTTTCTGACTTATATCCTACTCTCAGCAGTTTTCTGAGTCTACCATCCCTTTCTAGGGCCACAGGTAAATGAGTGTGTTTAGCATCTACTAATGGAGTAGGGTCTGTCTTCATAATGCTATGAATGTCTATCTTGCCCTGCAAGTATATGCACTCTGTTCTTTTCTACATTCTTCTTTTATTTTTGTATTAATTAGCATATCAGTTTTTCTCCATAATAAAGGTCACGTAGTACAGACCAGGGGCCAAGTCCTGCCCACCACCTGTTTTTATAAATAAAGTTTTATTGGTTGACATCTATATCCATTTGATTATGTATTTTCTCTGGATGCTAAAATAATTGAGTAGTTGCTACAGAGATTGTATGAGCATCAAAGTTTAAAATATCTACCAGCTGGCCCTTTGCAGAAAATGCTTGCTGACTTCTGGTCTACAGACAAATGATAACCAATATGGTAGAGAATTCTACATGGGCTGGGGTGCTAATTCCTTACCATGGAAACATCACAAAAGAATTTTTTGTTCAAAGTCATTGCTTTTCACTTTACTAGGCAGAATTCTCTGCAAAAAGACAGATGTCTACCCATGTTTCTTATCACTTTATATTTTAATACTTGGTCTTTGTGTACGTTCATAATATATCCTGGGGGAAAGAGGAATATTTGAGACAAGTGTGCTAAAATGAACAAATCTTTGACGAAATGTAAATAAGATGGACCTGCGTTGGTGCCTTTCCATCGTCATGCTTTTCCTACCTTCTTCCGGCCTCTTTTTGGTCCTTGGTGAACCCTAAACTGTATGCAGTTTCATCGTTTATCTGGGTGAGCTCTCCCTATCCACTGGACCCTGAGCCGATAATAACTTTGCTGTTAGTCTTCCCAAAGCATTTATCTATTAAGGATGAATTTACGAAGGTAAGGAGTATAGCACTGTTCGGAGTTTGCCAATCAGGAGGCTGAGAATATGGTCTCTGTTATGCCAAGGTCTTGCTCTCCACTGGCGGTCCCTGGCCCAGTTGCTTTCCATTGACCAGCAGCCACTTCCAAAGTCAAGCAGTTTCCCCAGGGAAGGGACACCCATATTACATTTTTCTATCATATTATGAAATGAAGACAATTGGGAAACATTCACTTCCAAAAAATAAATCGTAGTGTGTTTCACTTACCCAAAAAGTGACAAAAGTCAGGAAACCAGAGTTAATGATGACCTCTCTATATTTCCTGGAAGGTTAGAACACTTTGCCTATAGGTAAATCATTGGTCGATAGATACGATTAGATGAAGGTGTATGTTACAGTTTGAATATCCCCTCCGAAGCTCCTGTTGCGATTAATTACCACTCTAATGACATTGGAAGTTGGGATCTCTACAAGGTTACCAGGGGCGCTGCACTCATAGGAGTGGGTTAGTTAGCTCAGGAGTGGCTTTGCTATAAAAAAAGAAAGGCGATGTAGGTCAGTGGTAAAGCACTTACCTAGCATATGTGAAGTCCTGGGTTCAATGCTCAGCACTGGAAAATAAACCATTTCTTTAGAAATTACTCAGCCTATAGTATCTGTATAACTGCAGAAGAGAGAGTGCAACTACAGATCACTTAGCATTCTCAGGGAAGGATAAAAGTAAAGTACATCTTTATTCTCTTCTCTTGGTGACCTTACCACCTCACCAGAGGCCTAGTATAGAGAAGGAACTCAGTATTCAATGATCCAAAGAACTGCCTCTTAATATGGGCTGAGAACTTGCTACAATGAAGATTGATTCTACCTTAAGCTCCTGAAATAAAAGTTGTTCCTTGAAAAGTCAAGTGTGGTGGCACAAGCTTGTAATCCCAGCATGCACACTGGGGAGACTGAGGTAGAAGGACTGCAAATTTGAGTCCAACCTGGGTGTGGTGGATTGACGACTGGTGGTCAACTAGTAAACCCCAGGTGAACTGAGTAAGCATGGTGCTGGATGTGGGAGGCCTACCTGAGGATTGTTGCCAGCAGCACAAGAGGCAGACCTGGAGAAGAAGAGGAGGCTGTTTGGAGTTGGTAGAAGCTGTAAGGAGCTGTTGGTTCTTTTGGAGGAGCTTGTCATGCTGGCTTTCCTGATGGGCTTGGCTTTTTTCATCCTCTGAGGAGCTTGGGACCTTGTTGTTCTTGAGAATGGCTTTGGTTCACTTTGGGGGAGCTCTGGTCCTCACTTTAAGCATCACTTCCTGGCTCCAGAGGGGGAAGATGGTACAACTCAGTCTCCTGGAGAAGCTTGCTGCTTTGGCCTTCCTGATGGGAACTCAGCTGTCTTCACCACTGGAGGAGCTTGGGACCTCACTGTTGCTGAGAATGCCTGTGGTACTTTTCAGGGAACTCTGATTCTTATTTTGAGTATTACTTCCTGGCTCCAGTGCAGATCCCTCAGCCTGCTAGCTCAGATCCTTCATTCTGCTGGCACAGACTTTCTAGCTTCCACCACTGACCTTTGGGCCTTCACAGTGCAGATCCATGAAACAGGATGAGATATTGTTACGGGCCCTAGGCCTCCAGGTGGACTCATGGAAGACATTGTTATGGGCTCTAGGTCTTCAGCTGGACGCATATAGGACATTATCGTGGGATCCAGGCCCTCAGCTGGATTGCTGGTCTATAGTGTATGGGTAGATTTCCTGCAATCTCTTACCTATCATTCTTTGGGTGACTGTTATAAATAATCTTATAAAATATGTCCTATATTATGTTGCTTCCCCTTGCAAAATAAACCCCCAAACCATAACACTGGGCAAATTATCAAGACCTTCTCTCAAAATAAAAAAAATAGAAAAAAAATTTTAAAGGTCTGGAGATACACCTCAGTGTGAAGTCCCTGAGTTCAGTCCCCAAATCAAATCAAAACAAACAAAACAGTTGTTCTGTAACAAAATCATCAAAAGATTCCTCTGCCTTAGATTGAAAGGCACTGGGCGGGAGACTACACTAGAAGCACAAGAGAAATCTGGCTATGTCATCTTACATTTCATGTAAGATATGAAATTAAAAGTAAGTGTCTTGGGAAGAATGAAAAATTAATGAATGTAAAAAGAAAAAGTGGTGTTGTTGTTAATAAAATTCCATGAGGGGAAAATGTGGTTTTGTAAGCTCAGCACAGGCTTCACATACCATCTGGTGGACAGTCTGCCCTGCGGAGAGTTAAGCAGAAATCCTGGATTGGTCCCTGATATGCACCATTTCCTTTAAAATGCCATGGATGGGTGAAGCTCTGACACGTGGAACTGGGTTTAGGTTCTGTTTCTTCTAGAAGGGAATTCTATCAGCCTTGTGCTCCGGGGAGGGCTATGGACTCGCGTCACGAAGGCTCAGCGGGACACAAAGATAGTTTAACAAATGAGCTGTGCAAAACTCCAAACTGGAGCCCAGTCCTAGAATAGAAATAAGCACCTGGGATTCTTGGACGGCCTTGTCATGGGACCAAAGGAAAAGATGAATGACTGACTCTTTCTCTAGGTTAGTAAATTTTAGATGCTTTCTATAAGGCCACTCTGACTTTTAAAGAAGCTAATGTTTAAAAAATTCTCCAGGCCCAAATGGAAACTGGAATTGCCTGATATTTTGGATAAAAGAATCACATTTGAAGGTTTATATTATGAGGTATGACTTACATGCATAGCTTTGATCCTTTGCCCTCTTAAAAATAATGTTTTGGGAGCCAGAGGTCAGAAATAAACAGCATGCTGGGGAGATCCGTATTGTGCTCTGTCCTTATAAGCAGTAAAACACTTTGAACTTTTCTAGACATCATTAAGAATGTGCAAAGCCAGTTATTCTCACTTTGTCAGAGAACGAGTCCTCCCTCTTTTAGATTTTCTCCCATGAGAACAAAGGCAGAATCCAACTAAAGGGAAGGAATCGAGGTTGCCTGAGACTGCAGGCATCAGTGAGGAACTGCAGCCTGACACTGGGACTTTACTAGCACAGGTTCCTGCACCCAGCACAACAAGAGCCAAGCAGGTCTGGATGCTTAGGAGCTTCTAAGGGTAAGAAGAAAAATGGAGGGAAAAAAAATTCTGGAATCACAGACAGTCTATAAACATAGGCTATATTCCACAAACTTTTAAAGCCCCTCCCCCTGCAGCCACCTCAGTAAAATACTGAGCGCCCTTCATAGCCTGTTCTCAACCTTCCTGGCCGGCCCCAGTATATGGTCTGTTCTTTTGGCAATGCACGTCACTGCTACTGCGGTTTTCTCTTGTATGCTTTCTCCCTCCTGCACGGTAAATGAGGTCCTTTTTAAAGACCCAGGTCCTATAGTATTTCCTTACCAGAATCTCTCCACTCGCATATGCCATGACCAGAAAGGCAGGCTGTATCACTCACACAGTGTGTCCTACAGCATCTATTTCATAACTCTTTTTTAAGACTTACTACACTGTCCTTTGATTTCTTACTTATAACTAGACATAGCAACATGGTGTTCCAAAGAAACACCATGTCTTTCTTATCTATTTCATATCTGTACTTCTTGACAATAAAGCAAAGCATGTCACAAGCAATTAACAGCTGTCAAATTTGAGTGAAAGTATCATTTCATTTCTGAATACCCTTGAATGTCTCAACATTTTTCAAGCTGGGTGATATATCTACTATAGAATCATTTGGGGAGAACATGGAGAAACATGAAATGCATTAATGGCCCAAAGTGAATTTCAAGTTCTTCATCCCTTACTAGATTTTGCTGGCAATTCTGATACTTGGGCTGACTTCTTTATTCCTGGGAAGATTGAAATCAAACAGAAACACCAAGGTATGCTACCTATTATTGCTCATTAATTGTTTTATATCTGTAAATCTTATCTCTCCAGGTAGATTATAGTTCAATTCAATTCAACGAGTTCAATTTAGCAAATGGTTATTGAGAGGCTGACATCTGCAAAGATCTGTGCTACTCGGGTACTGACACCAATTCTTATTTTAATTTTCCCTGCTCTAATTCCTTCAAGAAATATTTATCGATTATTTACTTCCATATATGATCATTGTGCTGAGAGACTCTATTTCCTTTTGGTACTCCATGTTTCTGAGAAAATAACCAGTATTGAGCATGGTCAAAAGCAAATTCACCAGGCTACAACAAATGACCCTGAATGAAGCCTCTCGATGGTCCAAGCTCAATATAAGTTCACATACAGCAAGATATTCTGGTGACTTGTGGTATTAAATGGTGTCATCCAGGGTTGAAATACTACAGAATAAGATTCTGAATAGCATTGCAACTCAGAATTCATGTGGTCTGTGAATTTCACATAGGGGACCTGGCCAACTGGCAGTGGCATAACAAAGCCCCTGCCTGAAGAAATACTGTGGCACTGATTTGGAGAACACTTAGAAGAACCCTCATGAATTCTATAAGTCTCTAGTGAAAATGCAGACAAGAAAGCTCATTCCTACAAGTCTAAAGTCCTTACTGGGCTGCAAAGGAAACTGACAACAGTAGGCAGTTACCTCTTTGCTCCAGGTCTGAGGAACAGAACTCAATTCTAAATTCTCCCCAGACGATGAGCTAAAGCTCCTGACCTTGCACCTTTCCATCCACCTCAGTTCAGCAGGAGAATGAGCCAGCTGGTGGAGACTCATGTCACCAACAGAGTGTGCTGGGAAACAGGTACGACCAGCAGGCCAGGGGTGGTGGTGTACATTTGTAATCCCAGCACTCAGGAGGCTGAAGCGAGAAGATCACGAGTTTGAGAACAGCCTGGAGAACTTAGCAACTTGGAAAGATCCTGTCTCCTAATAATAATAAAAAAAATTTAGAAAGGTCTGGGGATGGAGTTCAATGTGAAGTCTTGGGTTTAATCCCAGTACCTCCTCCCCTGTCCCACTGCCAATAGATGAGGCCAGAAACACGATGAAACCAGAAAGGCTAAAGGCAGAGAAATGAACCACTAGTGCTATAAACAGCTCCTTGTATCACTGGACTTACAGCATTAAAATCACCTTTACTTATCTATTTCACTGACAGCACTGAAATTATCTTTACTTATCTGTTCCTCTCGCTCTTTCTCTCACTGGTCACGAGGACAGAGCCCGTGTCTTATCTTGTTCACTCTTTTGTTCTGAGCATGAAGCACAGTGCCTACCATAGAGTGGGCACCGAGGATGTGTTATGTGATACACGAAAGGCAGAATAGTCAAGTAAAGAAAACTCAAGATCTTAAAGATAGAGATGTCTGGTGGGCCAGACAAGCAAGTCAATGGCCAACTCTAGGAGGGAAATTGAGGCACTACTTAGCAGAGGCCACTATCTTAGTCACTTTCTCTTCGCTGAGACAATGCATAGCCCTGGCAATTTAAGGGTCAAGAGGTATATTGTGGCTCACAGGGGAGTTCACGGCTGGCTGGCTTCCAGGCTGGAGTGCACAGCAGAGGGGTGGAACAGAAGAAAGCTGCTTAGATTACGGTGGTCTGAAATCCAAGAGAGGAAAAGGAGAAGCCAGAAAAGGTGATAAACCCTTCCAAGTCATGCCCTTAGTAACCTGCCTGTTCCAACCAGATCCCCCTTCTACACTCAGCTGCTGATCTCACCTATGGATGGGTGTCCTGGTGAATATAGCACCGCACACCTCAGTCACCTCCCACAAGCACTGCAGTGAGTGCCTGCATCTCTGGTGGGACATTCTCCCTCTAAACCGTATCACCGTCTTAGGTTTTGAGTCAGTCCTGGGTTTGAATTCTGGTTCTGCCTCTGTTAGCTTCTACTTTGTGTGTTTGGGCAAGCTACTATGTTGTTCTGAATCACTTCTACTCTGCAAAATGACAATGTATAAACCAACTTCATGTGAGAATTAAATAAGACAGTATGTTTAAAAGGTCAGCTCAGTGCTACTGCCTGTATTCAACAAGAGGTTGCTATTAAGGAAGGCAGGAAGAAGAAAATCCTATAATGCCAATAAGCTAAGAAGCACTGTCTAGAATTGGATAGCTTGGGGCCCAGAGAT
Source organism: Dinomys branickii (assembly GCA_004027595.1). Taxonomy (NCBI): domain Eukaryota; kingdom Metazoa; phylum Chordata; class Mammalia; order Rodentia; family Dinomyidae; genus Dinomys; species Dinomys branickii. Next base: position 182,503 of record PVLD010000935.1, on the reverse strand, counting down.
AAAGAATCTAGGCTCTGAAATGAGCAAGTGAATGATGAGAGGCTCAAGGGAAAATTCAAATAACAAGCCAAAGGTTGAGATGTGAAGGAGCAAGACCCAGGCAACGGCCCTCGTATGCCAGGCGTGGAAGGATAAGAGGAAGGAGTGAAGCTTGAGCCTGTTCCAACACTTCTCTGAGGCCAAGGACCCTTCTGTGCCTTACAGCAGAGCTGTTCACAATGAGTGGGCAGCTATGAGCTCATCGGAGGAGCTAATAAGTACACTTGGCAGGGGCAGGGATGAGCAGGAGTGTGAAGTCAGACAGTTCATGACAGCTCAGCACACGGGAGGTGGTCAATAAGTAGTTGTTGATAATTTACTTTCATCATTAGCACAGTTGTTCCAAGCTGGGGGAGTGCTGAGGCTTTATTCTGATTGTGAAATTGTCTTTCGAACTAGTCAAAGCTATTTGCTTAATCTGACTTGCTCAAAAATTCTGGAGCAAACGGTGTTTTCTAATGCAGCCCTGTTGTTTCGGTGAGTCACCGGGGTAGCTCATGGAATGTTTGACCATTTGTCATTAAGTTATATCCATCTGTATAGGAAGCACTTTTCCAGCCTGGAAACGATATTCTCTGATTGGGAGGGAGCCAAGTTGAAGGCTGTGAGGATGGATCTTCCGGCCTCTTCTCCCTCCAGCAACCCCCTTACTAACGTGGTGTGGTGATTTTGCTCACGATGATAGCAATGATTCTAAAATTCTCCAGCTCCTCCGAACCCTTGCTCAAGCATGTGGCCGTAGTGTGGAAGCTTAGGCTATTCTTTTTTTTTCCTCAAAGTACCAAATCTGTTTCTGAGCAAAAGCCCAACAGGCATCACACAGAATGCAAAGTCTTCTTGTAAAAATGTCAATTGCAATAAAGGGAAGCTGGAGCCAGCCTGGCAGCCTGGGGGCTGTTATAGGATGAAATCAGAGCCTCAGCTTGTGTCTACATGACACCAAACATTGAGTTAAAAAGTGAAAAACTCAAGCAGCCATCCAGATGTTCTGTCTGCTTGATGCCAAACATCCTGACGTTTTCATCAGACCAATAACCAAGATCTGGAAACATCTAGGTGTTTGATATCTTGTAGAAACAGCCTTGGACAGTGAAGTGAAGGCCAGAGGCTTGAATGTCATTTCTCCTGTGTTAGTGGGAGCTGTGAATGTCTTCAGACTTTAGGAGAGTGAGGTTATCCAGTTGCAAAAGTGAAAAGAGTTTGGAGTTAAACATTTAGGTTAATATGGCTTTGGCAGAAGAACTAATCAAAGAAACAAAAAAACATGACAATGCCGACCGCAGTTGAAATGACTGTGAAACCTCTCACTCAGCCACCAGACTTCTCGTGCCCCTGGCTTGAATCCTTGGGACAGGGCAGCGGGGAGCTCAGCTCTGAAGCCAGCCGCAGTTTGGATGAAATCTTATGGTACTGATATCAGGAGTGACTTAGTAAGCTGGGCTCCCTGATTCCACAGAATGTAACTGCACTTCTAGATGGACTTCAAAACTTTTTATTTGTTCTCATGATTGGTCAGATCATGCAGAAGTTATTTAACCTCCAGGCCGACATATTCTGGGACAATGCCCTTAGTATGAATGCAAGCAAGGACTGACTGGCCTCTAAAAAGCCAGACCTGGGCTTTGCCGGCACGCAGTTTGTGCTCATTTTTAAACAGGCGCTCTTGGCTTCACTCTGCTCTCTTTAATTCTGGCTCATGATGTATGCCTACCTCTCTTCTCTCTCTCTTCTTCCAATAATCCTGAGAAATGACAAATGCAGTTGAGAGAGACAGAAAAGATCCTCAGGACAGCATGTGCGGGGAAGTTTAAAAACAACACCGCCACAACATACAAGGAACAATAAGAGCAACCTAATAAAAGGATGAAACACGGTCATGTGATAGGGAAGAGGATCCGAACATCTGCACTTTTTCTTATTTATAACCCTGTCAGGAAAACAGGAAAAACAGCGCGCAAAAACCTTAAGTGGAATTTTCCTTCTGTTCCGACTTTGCTGGTGGATGCCACTAGGAAGAAAGTGACCATTTTGATTGTGTGCTATAGGGTTATAATATACAATTCATCATTGTCTCATGCATCCTATGATTGTGAGCTAGTCCTTATTACTCATTGTTATGAGGGGGAATTCCTCTCCTACCCACATCTGGTCTTTTGCCTTTACAGCAGAGGGAAGGAGTACAGTCTGTCTGACCCTTTCTTCCTTTATCATTTCTGGATTCAGCAGATCTTTTTCCCTTTTAGGATGACTCTTTTGCTATTGTTTTAATGTTGTTGTTTGTAACTAGTTCATTTAGCCAAATGTTTTAAAATTTTATTGTGACAACGGTAATGGTAATGGTTGTAATCAACTTAAATTAGTTTATCAATATCAGCATTGTTCAATCAATGGAGAAATTAGCAATAGCAAATACACACATAATTTGGTTTCCTTAAAGGAGACAGACATCTGTTTCCCTTGGCAGGAGTCTGTTTCCAGGCCCTTAGTTGATACCATGTGCGTGCCTAACTCCTGTTCACAACAATGGCTTTTATCCTCGAGGTTTGGTAGTATAGTTAATTGATGCCTTTATCTTTTCATGAGGGATGCCAGCTCACATCAAAAAAAAAAAAGAAGAAAGTACCAAAACACACTACAAAGGCTTGGCTTTATATCTGGTGGAAATAACGAACCTCAAAGCTATACTGAGTATTACAGAAAAATAGAGATCGCTTTCATCCACATTGCTGAAAAATTTCTCTGTATTTTTAAATTTTTCCTGTCATCATTGAGAATTCAATGAATATTCAGGCCTGAATATTAAAAATCTGATTTTGGTCTTTGAAAAATTTAAGTGCCAATCAAAATAAAAGCAGTGAAATGCATTTCCTGGCTGAGGAGAGATCCAGGCAGCGTGGTAGGAGGCACGTTACACTGTGCTGGGAGGGGCCAGCTGCCTTGTCCAGTGTAAAGTGTGCATCTTTATAAATGTTTGAATAAACGGTCAGATTTATTTATTTGTTGTAACACTCTGCAGACTAGGATAGCTGCAATCAAGAAAAGAATAACTGTCCTACTGTCCAGAAAATCATTCTCTAGTAGGTCAATAGTTCCACTGTGCTCAAAAGGAGTATACAATAGGAATCGATGCATGAAAGTTATGATTCTTTGTTCATCCCCTCGAAAAGTATACACTAAGTATGAAAACATGACGCTGGAAAAATTCCAGACTGAAAACTAGATGGTCAGGGTCACCAGCTTTGTTAGGAAGATAAATATGGGGAAAGTTTAAATGAAAGCAAGAGACAATACACAATTAAGTTCCTCAATGGGCACTTTGTGAGATAAAATCTGTCTGAAGCGCAAACAAAGCTTTCCACTTCCAGGATGTCAGGGCAAAAAATGCTTTTTAAAGTGTGTCGTCTTATTCTCATCATTCCTCGTTATTGTTTGCGTCATTCCTGCCGCTTAGCCTCAAATCCCACGTCCAGAAACTCTCCTGTGAAAACAAGCAGCAAGGCTTAGTCTGTGGACAACCACGTAAGGAGCAGTTTACTTTGTGTGTTCTGTTCAAACCCAGCTAGTCAAACCTTGCATTCTTACACCGGGTAATCTGAACAACTTTGGCAAAGATAACAGCGTGTAATGTAACAACCGCTGTTCATCCCTATCATTTTGTTCTGAGACCCTGTGCCATTTTTAGTGTTTTTGTTTTGTTTTGTTTTTGTCTATGTTGTTGGTGTTGTGCTATTGTTCTTCTCTTATTATTTTCTATAAAATAAAAAGTTAAAAAAATAAAAAAGACAAGACAAAACAAACGATAACAATTATAAATTCTTTTCCTAGTCATTATTACACATATAGAAAAAAAGACTACTAATAAGCATTGATTTATGCACCCAGTTTTTTCAAATCTTAATATTTCTCCCTGTTTCCTTCAAACTTTTCTCAAGACAAGAAAAGACATTCCATATTCGGTTAAAGCTCCCCACATACCTCACTCCTAACTCCACTTCCTCCCACCACTCCTGCTGGAGTTAACCACGAGTTGTAATCTTATGTTTGCCATGAGTGTTCTTAACTTTTATAGTTCAGATCCATAACTACGTATTACACGTTTTTTTGTGTTATGTGAAAAGTATCACACTGTATCATACATTTGCTATTTCACTGAACAGTATGTTTCTGAGACTTATCCATGTGGAAATGCGTAGATGTAGCTGTTGTTTGAATGATATATACGAATGTACCGCAGTTCATTTATCCCTTCTCTTCACAGACACGTGGGTTGATTCAGATTTTTTAGGAGAGGCCAAACTTCCACACATATTCTCAAAGAAGCCTTTTGTGCACATGTGCTAGAATTTCTCTAGGGCTGGAATCGCTGCATCACAGAACATGTACATATCTCATTTTCCCAGCTATTGTCTGATTGCTGTCCACAGAGGCTGCACGGAGATGCACTGGTGGGAAGTGCACGCAAATTTCTGTTTCTCTGCATGCTTGGCGACACTTGCTATTGTGGGTACATACCTGAAAAAATTATCAGTGTTCGGTCCCTTAAAATGCCTAAAATACTACTACATATAAATGCTCAATTGCCTTATTATTGAACATAGCATGTTATACCTTATTACTGGTGCCATGGAATAATCCCCAATGCCTATAAGACTTCCCGCTGGTGAAAAGGGGCCAAAAAGTCATGCTTTTTTCTCCTTCTGAGATTTTTCAGGGTGTTATTCAAGTCATGATCCATGTGTTTAGCTAGAAAATATTTTAGAAATCGTTGCATCCAGCAATGTCATTTAAACATAAAGAACAGAAGAGCTATGCCCAGAGTCAAACACCTATGAAAGTGGATGGAAGCTTTGGCATTCATTTGGAATTCACTGTGTGTTCTCATAGTTCTGCCCACTCACCAAAATTACCCCACTTCTGTAGTAAACCACATGCCCCAGCCCATGTGAGCAGAGAATTATTCTTGTTCAGTGTTATGTGGCAAAAAGAAGGGCTTAATTGTCAAATGAATGAACCATAACAATCCAGTTTACAAAGCCTATCAAAACCTGAAAAATCTTTCAGGACCTTGTAGTCTCAGTCACAGGGGTCGAATTTAGAGGCTGGACTGCATTAAGACTACACTAAATAAGAAGTCACCAAGAGGATCTCAGAAAACAAAAACATACACAGGCTCAGGTGCCAAGACTGTGACCAAAGAGAAGGTCTTAGCAGAAATGAAGGCTGATAAAGAGACCAGAGCATCGCAAAAGAACTCTCTAAAGGTCCAAGCACTGGGGCTATGACCTCTTTCAATTCCTCCTGCCTTAGGGCAGGGCACGATCTGACCAGAGCAGGGACATGAGAAAGCACAGGCATGTCCCATGATCTGGCCCACTGGCAGAGTCAATGAACTCTGTGGTGGCTGAAAGTAGAAATCTGGGGGAGGAGGGAAGAGTGAAGACGGGATATCCCAAGCAGGAGGAACAGCAAGAGCCAGGCCGGGATGTGAGGGGAATCGTTTTGTGCTGAGAAAGATAATAGAAAGTCTATATGAGGTACAAGGCTGTGCACTTGCTGATGAAGCATGACAGTAAAGAGAAAGTGGGGCCCACTTATGGAAGATCTTGATTTCCAAATCATGATTTGTTTACTACCTGGAATCGAACTCAGGGCCTCAAGCATGCCAGGCAGGTGCTATGCCATTGAGCTACATCCTGGGCCCCAAATTATGATTTTGAAGCTATGTTGTTAGGAAATAGAGAAGCATTGACATTACTGCATTGGTTTGCCCTGGGTAGGGAAGTCGTGTAACCATGCTGACACTACTAAGGTTCTTTTGATCAGACAGGCTTCTGGTCTCTTCACTCAGGGATGTATCTCCAATGTAAGACAGTGCCTGGCATATGATAGAGTGCATGCGTGTGCGCACACACACACACACACACACACACACACACACACATACACAACACCAACAAAGGAATGGATTTCAACTCTACCCTGGTGGCTATATTTAGGGCAGAGGGAGACGCAAAAGGTGGGTAACCTGGATAAAAAGAAATTTAACCCAAAATCTGTGTTTTGAGATTGATTCATTGCAATATGAATGAGTTGAAGAAGTGCAAAAGAAGACAATGATTAATTGCTGATTTGCTGGGGAGGGTAGATTGAGGCAGAGGATAGCTCAGGAGAGAGGGAAGTAAAAACTCGCTCTCAGCTTTAGAGTCTGTACCTCCGTATGACACCATACAGTCAGGGTGAAGGGCTCAGCTGCGCTGGGCTGAAAAGGTTCAATGTAGATGTCTGAGGTGTACAAAGACCTGAATTTAACAGCGGTATTTAGAGGACTGGAGCTCTGTGCAGGCCTAAAAGGAAGATGGAGATTTGTGTTTAAGCCACTTCAGTAATTTTCAGAAACAGGGGAGATTGCGAATAAAATGGAATAGACTTGGGAGTGGCAGCTGGACCTGACTTACCTGGCCTGCCTCGTTGTTCAGCAGCATAATGACTTGAGGGTACACCTCTGAGACTAAACATGCTGGGCTTCTCTGAACCAAAAACCAATTCCTGCGAGATCTTCAGGGCCCAATAGCCTCAACTATACACAATTTACTTTTCTTAGGAGGCCATGTTACCAGTGATGAACACAGAAAGTTTGACCACAGAGCAAGGCCTCTGGTGTTCAACTCCTGACTCTGCCACTCACTAGACCGCGACTCTGACCAGGTGACCTAACCTTCCCACTCTTTATCTGTTACAGGAATAGTAACAGCTCGTATCTTCAAAAGATTGTCGTGAAGATCAAGTGGATTAATGAGTGGGATGCATGGAGCACAGTAAGTGCTACATAGTAAATGATCTGTGAGGATCTCTTGAGGCTGTATATTGCGGACTGGAACATTACTTTTATTTTCATTTGTGAGCAGGGCTTGCTCACCCTGAGTGTTTTTAATCTGCAGCAAACTCTATAGCATTTTCAACAAAAGAGAAAACAGAATCCTGTTCAGTCTATCATCTCCTTAGCCATAGATCAAAAAACACACCAATTAGGCACACTGCAACTCCAACAAGTCTAGCAGCTCAGGTGCAGCAAATTCTCACAATTGAAAAAGCTCTGGGAGAATTTCAGTGCCATTGTTTTGGTGACTTCCTTTCACCCTGCTTTGAATTTGTCCCTGTTCCAAATTTACACAATACACTATAAGGCTTTTAAAAGAGAGTTCCACTCAATATTGAGAAAGGGAAAAGGAATCCATGGACCAATGTCAGTTAGCAATTGCTGACCTTGTCAAAGTTTGAACTCCTCAACTTCATAAATTCTACCATGGGACGGATGTTCTTTGGGGTTGTGTTTTTGGGGTTGTTTGTTTTGCTTAGGCCTTGTTTAACTTACTAATTTTTTAACAAGAAGGTTTGTTTAACATGTCTACCTTTCCAGGTTTTTTTTTCATTGCTGTTAGAACACCACCAGCAGCGAGGCAGTGGAATTTATTTAAATTGCCATTCTTCGTTACTTTTTAAAGCTGAACCCTATAATATCCATACCAGGCTAATCTATCAGCAAATATCAGCAGGCCAGACATACTGGCAGTCCCCAGTCAATCTGTAACTGAAAACTAAAAGTGTAGCAGGAAATCCTAATAATGAAACTTGCAGGATTAGAGAGCTGACAAAGCAGAAAACAGAAAAGTAGGTGATAACTGCTAAGAAGTGCAAACTTGACAGTTGTCAGGCCTTTAAGGATTTTCTTAATGTGTGGGCAGGTCTCTGCATATTTTTGCATTCAGTTTAGCCCTCCAAAATAACTGTTGGCTCTGGGTTATTTTCCGTCTTCTTGCAAGATAACACCACATAGCTGTCATCAACAGAGCTATTCCAACAAGCATTTTGTGACTAGGAGTCTTCCACAAAGCAATAGAGAGTTCAGGTTATCATATCTTAAGGTCATGTGTTACTAAATCACACTCCAAGGAGAGATAACAAGACCGCCTGAGTCAGGGGAGGTGGGCGTGGTATCTGTGAACTTTGTTCTAACCAAGGTCCCTTTCTCTCTAGGGGGCTAAGCGTGTCGGCTTCAGGGGTAAAAGGTATCAGAGCTCGGTGGGGTAGGGTAAAGAAAATAAGAAAGAGTGTTCTCTTATTGGCTTAAAAACTGCTTAGGCCCACCTGGGTCTCTCAGTTGGGAACTGGGTGATTTCATCTTGTTTTGCCGGTGAATCACCAAGTGGTGGTGTGTGTCTTGGCTTTCTCTGCTCTGAAACAGAGCCACCTGTCAAGTGTGGAATGTAGGGATTTGTCAGGAAAGGCAATATTCATTTTGGTTATACTAACACAGTTTCCTAGTTTTCTTGGTGGGTCTTGGGACCTCACTGTCTTGCCCCCAGCCTCATAGAGTCATACACACCTAGACTTCGCATGTGGCCACACACGGGCTCTGGCTGCAGAATAAAGAAGTAAAATATAGACTAGACCAAGGCCAACAGAACATACTTCCTGCAGCTGCTGACGTCACTGTTTGCCCGCACTCCGCCTCACACTGACCACAGCCCGTGTGTCTAGAGACTCTACAGGTCTCTCACAGACAAGAACTATACACAGGAACTACGGCTTCGGCAAGAAATTTCCTCTAAGAATCTTTGGGCAGTCTCTGAAGGCAGAGGACACGTCTACAGTCACTTTCTAAAGGCCAAACCCACTGATCTTTCAGTGAAGTCTCTTAAACCATATGAGAGACACTCCGGACACGATGTGTAATAGGGCAAAAGAATCCTTTTATAACAACTTGAAGTAACTTATATACAATGGGAATCTGTCTCACGTACTCACACACCCACATACACAGCTAAAGTCATGGAAATGTGGCAGTTATTAAAAGGAAATATTGTTTGTCGGATTGGATTACTTTTTTTTATATTTTATTCAACATACAAGAGTTTTGTGGCTATAGCACTTAGAAGACAGAAATGAGGCCCTAGGATATATTTGCCTTTGCAGCCTCTCAACATTATCAGCTCCTAAAGAAAGAGAAGCATACACAAAAGGAAAAATCTTTCAGTACCAGCCATGAAGTTAATATTGTTTGCCCAGACTCAGGCTGTTTGGTACCTAGCATGTGGAACCCCTCAGACTTCCAATGCATGTCCAGCCAGTACATGTACTTGCTACATCGAAATCCTTCTGAGCTTCAGCACCTCCAACCCCTGAAACGATGGGGCTCACCTGGGGCCAGTTTGTGTCTTCCTGTTACGGGAATCTGGGCTACTATGAAAATAGGCCCAAAGGAAGCACTGGGTCAGCTCTAGCTCAGCCCAAGCTGGGCTCCTCAGCATCCCCTCAAACAGATAAACCAGTTGGCCTATTTATTAGAACTAGAGAAATCTGAGAATTTTGCAGAAATATTATTGTGTTCACACATGTATAGAAAATCCTCTCAGGCAAACTGTATCTGATCCTCTTAAAATGAAGACCTGGGCATAAGAATGTTCGATGATGCTTGTGACTTATTGGAGAATATGTATGTCTGCAGTACTCACATGTACAATAAAAGGTGTGTAGTATTCTGCCATCTAATTTACATTTCTTTTTATGTAATTTAAACAATCTTTAAGTTTTTTGTTAACATTGCCCTGAAACTGATTTTTCCCTATCATATAAATTGGTTGGTTTGTGCCTCTCCTACTACCCACCCCATATACCAAGATGGTAAATTTTACATTTTGGACCTGTATAGCTTTTCCTAAACTCTGGAGAAGACATTATGAAACTCTAGAATGTGAAACTCTAGAATGTGAGCTTCACTAATATTTTTCATCAGATTATTTCCTAAGTGTTTGTTTTAGAAGACAATACAAAGTTTCAGGGGGCAGTCTTACAAATCTTCGAAAGTTTAATCTCTTTTGCTTTTTTTTTTTTTTTAGTTGACTCTCTCTTTAGGAACACTTCCATGTATCATACTATCTCTGCCACCAACAGAAGGAGAAAGAAAAATATTATTCCCTGGATGTCCCTAATTATGGTAATGTGTCATCTAACCTCATTTTATGCCTTAGTCCTCTAGGTATGGCCTAATGTGTACTTAGCTTATAGTGAAAATATGACTATTTCTTCAAACTTACTTTGAAAAGAGTCATAGCATCGACTTTGGGCCTTCTAAAACATAGCCACTTGCAGAATCACTCGAGTGATTAATGCTATGAAAGGATTTTCGGATGTATAAATGTTTTCCTGATTCATAACTCTGATATGTTAGTAGTCTGGTATCTCAGAAGAGGCTCTTGAGCACTCAGCAGTCAGTTCAGCAGCAGACCTTTGACTGTGAAAAGCTATGTCTCTCCATCGTAACTGTGTATGGTTATAAGTAAACATGCATACCTGACTTGGCCTATGTAATCTACCAAAGAACAAAATTACAATTATTGTAGTGTTTTGGTTTGGTTAGTTTTTGTGCTGGGCATTGGATGCAGAGGCCTGTGCATGTGAACCGTGAACCTCATGCTCTGCCACTGAGTACGTGTCTAGTAAATGCAGTACTATTAATTGGCTTCATTTTAGAATCAGGGAATGCTTCACTCCATAAATACAGTAAGTGTTCTAGGTACAGGAGCTTGGGTTTATAAACAGATAAAAACAGAAAAAAAAGAAAAGAAAAAGATTGGTCATTTCAAAATTACTCCCCTTGTAAGGCTGGAAAAGGGAGAGAGAACCACAGAAAATTGATTAACATCAGGTAATTTCATGTTCCCTTTCTTGTGAAAAGAGCAAAGTAGAAGAAATTTCATTATCAAGCAAATTGAAAGGGGCCTGTTTAGAAACTGTCTGATTTCTTGGGAGATGAACAGTTTGAGCTTGGTGACCTGGAACATTATCATGAGTGAGTCCATTTTGATTTCTAATTTGGTCTCTTGAAGCCTAGTGTATGTGCTTAGTCCAAAATAACGGCCTCTTGTGATTTTTATTCAATGCCACTCCAAATGGGATTTGATTTTAAAAATACCTGGAGGCACCGTTCTTCCTCAAAGACCTCAACCAAGAGCATAAATTTCATAATTAGAATCTCATTCCTTCACCTTAAAATTTCTTCTGCTGTTGCATTACAAAAGGCCTTGAGATAGTGCTAACATTTGTAATGCCCAGTGTAAGTAAAGTTTCCTGACTCTCTGAGGAGAGTTAGGTTTGATTTCCAGGAAAGCGAAAAGGGACAGACGTTACCAAAGGAGATGAGGAACCCAAGATGAAGAGAAAGAAGTCTAAGAAAGGAAGGATTACTCCAAGGCGGTTCTCAACTATTCTGAGGGCCAGGAAGGCAGACATCTTTCAAGACAAGAGATGACTTAACTAGTGAAACTAAAATCTTTAGCCTCAGAAACAAGAGAAAAAGGAAAATACAAATGCCAAAAAACACAAGAGAATTCTACTTCTCTGTGAATGAACCTCCCCCCGAGACTTCTGTCTTTATTCTTGTTTGTGGGCCCCACATAAGATCTAGTTGCCTGTTCTACTTTGAGACTGGCCCTTGACCACAGCCTGCATTTTCGTTGTTTACAAAAAGCAATTAAACCCCAGATTGCAAAACACTTATAAACAAATTAACTTAGACTACATTTTCAAAACAAGCTTTTGTGACAACTGTACATGGCCAAGATGGTGAAAGTGAAACCAAACAGGACAGAAAGGACAACAGGGTGGGAGAGGAGCTCCAGCCCCTGTTCCAAAAGCCAGGGAGCCAAAGGCAAAACAGTTGTGTCCTCGGCTTGGATCTGGCTGCTGCTTCACTGTCTGAATGGCAGGTCTCATTCAGACAGTGAAGCGAGGCTTATGTGAAAAGAGGTGATTTCAAGTCCTCCTTTCAGAGTGTGAGGGTCTTGGCAAGGTCACGTGATATATCACACACAGGCCTCTCAGAATCCTCGCCAAGCATGTGTGAGAGACAGAACGGCAGACCGTAAATGTAAAGGTTGGACTAACTGTGCTGGGTCCAGGAAGGCCCGGATGTGGGGGGCTGACTGCTGTCCTTGTGGCCATTCTTCTTCCACCAGCATCTTTCTTTGCCCCCCAGTGTTTCTGTGAGACAAAGGACCCAGCTGAGACTTCCACAGAGAAGAATGCAGGGAAAGGGGAGAGAATACCTCGAGCGAGAATAGCCTGGAAGGAGCCAAAAGTGGAAAAGGAAGTCTAATTCTGTCCTAGTCCAGGGGAAAAAAGTGTTTTGAGAAATGTAAACAAATCAGGAAATCCTGGCACTTTCCGATCTGGGGGGACGCACAGGTCCTTTCCCGAGGAGCAAGCTGCTGTTTGTGAATGAAATCCAGATAGAATTATTCACTGAGCCCTGCCAGCCTCGCAGTTTCCAGCTTTCCTTTTGCCTATGGCATGGCTTAAACCTTAAAATAATGATAATAAAAAAACATATGCATGCTATTAACTCTCCATATTCAAATGGAAATTCAATGCTATCATAAATCTCTCTTTTCTAATGTGAATTCCTTTCTCCAGCATGAAGCTGCAGGAAAGCCATTGTATCTGAGTAATCTAAACTTGAAAGAGAATTTTTGTTAAACCAGTTATGATAGGGGAAACATGTTTCTCACTGAGTCGAAAGATTAAAGTTGGTTGTAAAAAGGGGTGGGGGACTGAGGGAGAATTATTGGTTGCTCAACTAATGATTAGATACAGAACTTCAAGGACAAATTAAGAGGCACAAAAGAAAGAGTCGTGTAGATAAGTGAAAACAGTTCTGACGATATTAAATAAAAGATGCATGGTTTATCTTAGCTTGTAATCTCCCTCCCCATATTCATCTCCATCTAAGCAATACAGTTCGCCCATTGTGTATCCCCAAGTCGATTCCAGATTCCACTGCGTGTCGGTGGACTCAGGCCCCTATAGCTCCTTTGCTCACTACCAAAGGTAGCAAGCAGCAGCTTCCCCATCCGTTCCTTTCCTCCCTCCTCCTCCTCCTCCTCATCTCTCTCTCCTCCTCCTCCTCCTTCTCCCCCTCTCTTTCTGATTTTGCTGTGTCTGTGTCTGCACTCATGAGGCTTTGACCAACGAACAACATGGGCATGAGATGAAAAAGAGATACAGTAGTCTCCCTTTTCCCTTTTCAAAATATCTTGTGAATGCCGGTTTACTTAAATAAATGTCACCCCAGGCCACATATCCCTCAGGTCAACTCCCACAATTTTTTTAATTTGTCACTTCTCTCATTCTAGCCCCTCTCTCGCCCTCTTAAGTCCATAAACCTACCCAAGGTCCCTCATTTCAAAGATTGTGATTTTGAGTGTTGGCTTAGTGGTCTACGCAGCAGCCACAAGACTATCCCTATGGGCTGAGGGGGAATCTCAGTGGTACAGGATGTACTTGCCGTGCAAAAGGGTCTAGGTTTGATCACCAGAAGGATGGGAGGGAGGGAGAGAGGAGGAAAGAAAGGAAGGAAATATCTGTGTATTACAGAGCTATAGGGAACAAATTCACAGGGCTTCTGTAAGCCCTAATACCAGGAGAAACTCACAGACAGGACACAATTTCTCTGGAGGGGTCTTGCGACAGGCTGAGGTCTGTTACAGGTGTCTCCCCCAAGTTCCCGGCCCCAGCCCTGTTGCTGGTGTGTTTTGTGTGGAAAGCACCACAGAAGGACAGACTCAGGCTTCTAAATCTCACAGTGAAGGCTTTCTCCTTTGGCAACGAGGAACACAGCACAAGGATGCTGAAAAACCTATCTCTCTTTATGAATACAAAAGGTGAACTCTGCTCTAAGAGAGCATTTGATCAAAAGAAACACTGAACTTGAAAATAAAACTTGAGGCAGAACTGGACTCAGGTATACTCTGAGGGGTCTGAATACATATGCACCTGGCTACAGTCAGTGTATTACTAATATTAGAGCTGAAATGATAAGGCTTTGAATCATCTTAGTAAAAATACCAGAACCAACTTTTCTAGCAGGGTATATAGCATGGTCTCCACCCACGTGAGGAAGTTCTCCCTGATCTCTTCCTTAGTAAATGTACAGCATTCCAGATAGAAGATCTAATGTCCTTTGTGGATTGTTCAAAGATTTATGACATCTATAGAAACGTTCACAGAATCTGAGGCTGTGCAAGGCTTTTGGCATCTGTCTCCATTGTTAGCAGAGCATAGAAATCATTACCCTCTTCCCATGGCCGGTCTTTTCTCTCCAGATAATATGACCTGTAGAAAAATAAAGCCCTCTCTGAGCACCTGCTGGAAGTTAGTGCTGTGGTCAGGTGTGCACGCTTCCGTGCTGACGGATAGTGATGTCGGCTGAGGGAGGGGAGAGAGGTCCAGCAGCAGCTCAGCTGTGTGTTTGGGGACTGAGAGGGGAACTTCACGCAGATGTTTCTAGTGCAATTCATTTTATGTGTCAGCAGGATGGTGTAGTAGGTGCTTCGTTCACTGCAGCCTGGCGCTCTGGCCTGTAGTCGACCAGGGGTGTAGTCACCGGAATGCACGCAGAGAAGGGAAGCAGGTGCTTCAACTCCCTGGCATCTGGTTTAGATGACCACAATGCTGAGAGCACCTGCAGCCAGCATTTCAGCCAAGTCTGGCCTCCCATTGTATTCAACTGGACTTTCTGCTTTGAGCAAGAAAAAGGCATTGTTTATCAGATTTGCCAAAGGATCTCCGGGGAGGTGGGTAGAGACAGGATAAACAAATCTAAAACAAAACGCAAGTGTAAGCAAAGCCTGGGGAACCGTGATGATTTGTGACTATCCAAAGTAATCTTTCAACCTGACAGAGAGTAAGGAAACCTGGGGGAGAGAGAGCCAAACGCTAGCACACACCAAGGTGGTTTCCCAGCAGTTTTCTGAAAGAACTGGTATTGGATAATCTTGTCCAAAACTCTTAGGCCGATGCATTGCAGAAGCAAATTTACAAGTCTGAAAAGGCTTAAACAGCAGTCAGTAAGGGTCCACTGTGTGCAGGAGTTTGTGATATGGGCTTCAACAGATGAATGGACACTGCCCTGTGCTAGAAAAACCTAAGAAGGTGGATCTTGCTTCTTATACACTAAAGATAGCACCGATGGGCTTCACAACTTCGTATGTTGTACTAATTGTGCATTAGATGAGCCGGACCCCTGCAAATCATAACCAACACAGTAATCTTGGTTAGACTTCACTTATCTAGGTAAGCAGAGCAAGCAGTTGATCTGCCAGCATACTACAGCCTCACGGCTGGAATACTGGAAACAAAATAAAACTACCAGACTTATCCGCAGGAGCGCCTGTTTTCTTTCCTTTGTATAGAGCCCCAACTAGTGGAAACCTGAAGAACTGCAATAAAGAGAACCCATTTCAATGGGCGATGACCACAGGATTTTCCCACGGGACAGAGCCTCTAAGATCTCACAAACGCTTTCATTTTAGAGCAGAGGATAACGTGCTAAAGGGGAGGCAAGATGTGAAACTGCCTGGTTCTTAACTACTTTAGGGGTAAAGGGTCAACTGGTCCTGATGAAAACAAGTACAAGCTCTTGCAGTTGAAATGAGTCAATAGCTAATTTGAGAAAGGAAAATAGTTCTTGAGTTCAGAATTTATTCCTCTTAAAGAAGGGGGATGATACCCTGTGACAAGAAATTGCACCCACTGGAGGAAAAGGACCTGGTTTCACAAATGGAATGAGAGTGCCGTTGACGGGATCGTCACCGTCAGATCTGCTCCTGGGTGCAGTGAACAAGATGCATGGTGCAATAGTAAGCGGAGGCCACACAGAGAGGAAACGACAGAGCATCGCCAATAATGAGTAAAATGCCCGAGAGTGTGATTTCTCCTAAAGGGATGGAATCTTGGGGGTTGTTGAGTTTTTAATTTTCTTTGTTTGCCACCTGTCCATCCCGAGAAATCTCATTCTTGTGGGTTTTGTTTTTTTAAAGGAGTTGTGGCTCCCTTACCAAAAAGTACCAATAAAATCAGGCGGCCACAGAAAGGTTATAAAAATTCAAGATGAATTCATCAATCAAAGGGTAGTCTGTATGTGCAGCAAGGGTCATGGACAGGCTTCAGGGGTTTCATGGAACTGCCTAACAAGACGTACAACTCCTGCATGTGTGTGTGTGTGTGTGTGTGTGTGTGTGTGTGTGTGTGTGCATTTTTCTGTGTTCTGTAGTTTTGGTCAGACTCTCAAAGGGGCCCTAATCCCTCCTGCAAAAAAAGTAAGAAATATAACTACACTGGAACCTGCACATAGACAAAAACCAGTCAGATTTTAATGGAGGTCCTCAGAGCAAGCTTAGACTTCATAGATCTCTGACTTTAGAAAAGCCAAGCAGATGTATCAAAACATGTCAGTACATAGTGAAGCAGATGAAAATGTACAGCATTTTTCATACAGTGACTCTTCAGAGAGAATTGTAAGAAGTTTCCTTTTGCATTTTCCACTAGAATTAAGGGAGCTCTGCTCAAAGCACCAAGGAAAGTTCATTCTGTCCTTGAGCAGCTCCACTGACCAGCTTTGTTCAGAATGAATTAAACAAGTAAGATGATTTATGCTCAAAAATGTAAAGCAGTAGCAATTTTTTTACTACAATAGATTCAGGGCTGAAAAACAGCAACAATAATGTTTAACTTTTGGAGTTGAAGATGTACCCGGAACTCTCAGTTGTTACGAAAATTAAATCATGAAAGCAGAGTTCTTATACCACTTAATGTTCATGGTGGTTATTAAATACATGCTGCAGTCCTGTGTTTCAATCTGAAAATGCGTTTGTTTCAGTGCTACTTATTTAAAGATTATTAAGCCTCTAGAATTCAAGGATAAGCAGGGTGATACTGCCCTGGTAATGATACCTAATTTATTTTATGGCATCAACTTTCCCATAGGTTTTATTTAACAGATGACTTAGTTGTGAAGGAAAGCTGTTACAGTACTTGTTCTGTCCTAGCCTTCAACTCCTGATGAGGCAGTTAACTGTACAAAAGGAGTGTGAGCAAAAACTAGAGAACATACACTGGTGTCTAAGGAATCTTGCTGTCCACAGCATGTGGTCCACTGTCATTACCTCATCCTTCTGAGCCGTGACTCCCTGCTCTTTACTGCACAGGCATGGCTGAGTTACATTCCATGAAAAACAAGATCTACGGAGAGCTAATCTAAGAAATTATGAAAAACTTGCCTTCCTCTTTCGGTGGGGGAAGAGGATAACTTTCTATGACTTCAGAGACTAAAAGGAATTTATATGAGTGATAGAAATCTCTGTCTCCTTATTAGAACAATTAGGCTGAGGTCTTTCAGGAAAAGTTCTTTTTTAAAAAAAAAATAGAAGTTTGACATCTTAAAAAAAAATCTTCCTCCCCTAAGAAGACCATTTTAACGACTCTTTCAAATATTATAACCACAAACTGTTCAGCCAGATGAAAATGAAAGTAGGCCACTTAGAGGTTTTTGTCTAAACTAAAGCAAATGTCTTGAGCTAATCATCTTAACCATTGAGAATTAACCAGCTACTAAATGAAGTTTCTTTGAAATTAAGAAGGAAGCATTTTAAATATTGCATCTAAATTTGTCAGCTTTGTTTTGCAGGATATACAGATGATAGTATTATTTTCTTCCCCTTAGGACCACACTGCCCCTCCTGCCTGAGCAGGGAGACCCCAGACTTGGACTTGTGCCAGCCGCCTTTCAGCACCACATCATTAAGAACTCTTGGAGGTGCTGTTTAGATGTGAATTTTCCAGGCTCCTTCACCAGACAGATAGGCAGTGCTAACGCAGTTGGGGCATGTTTGACACATTCAATTTTAAAAAGGAAGAGACAGGGAGAAAAGCTTTCAAATATCTATATCAAAGTGAAAGTTAGTGAAAACGAGGCCATTTGTCTGAGTTAGGGGAGTCAACAAGTCAGATATACACAATACCTCATAAGACTTCTTAGATAAGGCAAATCTGTGAGTCAGTTTAGAAAAGGATAAGCCAATCTCCAAATAAAGGAGTTCTTCATGCTTTTCATGGAAGGCTAACATCTCAGAAATAAAAGGTGCCCACTTGTACCCCTTAAAGATTTCCTCAGACATTGTCAAGGCCAGTACGGAAGCTGGTTAAATCCAAAGAAAATCATGATTCATGCTACACACACACACACACACACACACACACACACACACTACGCCAAAAATAAAGGGAAAGAAATAAAAGAAGAGCAAGAAGAGAAGAAAGGAAAAAAAACTAAAATCTATATTTCCCTGAGGTTATACACTCATATTTTAAGCCCATTATCTGTCGAGACATGCAGGTGAAAATAATATCATTTTGGAGGCAAGCCATACTACCGCGGAAACCTAGCTGTGCTTGAACTAGCAGGTCTAAATATTTTTGAATAATATCAGCTCCTCTCTATTGTAGCATGGGATGTCTGTTGAATATCCAGTCATAAAACAGAAACAGCCAGACAATTCGAGGACTTTTCTCGCATTTCACAGAATCACATCCATATCTGCAGACACAAGTGTACATGGAGCATAGAGGTACAATCAATGCTCAGTGACCTGTAATTATGTTCCTACCGCCGCTGATAACCTAAAACTGATTTCCAGTTGGTTTTGGAAGGCATCTCAAATTACTGTGCCTTCTGGTATGCACTGTACTTTAATCTCATTTCTCTATCTTAGCACACTGAGAGACTGGACTGCATGATTATGAATGCTAATGACTGAACAAGATGTTTAAAGTATCAGTGAAAATTTACAAAGTAGGTAATGACATAAAGGTAATGAGTCTGTGCAAGCATGTGCTTTATTGTCTTCTTTGTTCTTAATTAATTCCTTCTTAATGATGTTCAAGCTTCGTTATTTTCAAATAACTTTCTACTGTGGTTTTCCTCAAAGATTTCTACATGAACAAAAGGTACTGAGTAACATAGTCTTAATTTCTTTGTGAGAAAAATATACATGTTGGGAGTATTACTTTCCTAAAAAAAAAGAATTGATAGCTTTTCCTATTTATATACTAATTTTGAGCTGGTGACAATTTGTTTTTTCCAAATTAACTTTTTACATAGTCCAAGTTTTCTTAAGGCAAACTACTGTATAGACATACTTGGCCTTTGGAATTTCCCTTCAAAGAAAAATACAGTCAACCACTAAAAATAAGAGAATAGAATACACAAACAATATCATCATGAGCAAGCCATGCCATAACGTAGACCAGGCATGTTTGTGTCTTTTCACAATGTCAGTATTGACTGAATGACAATAAATTCACAAGGCATGCCAATTTTGCCAGCCTTATCAGGCCAAGTAATCCAAGTTCACTTAGTAGACAGTCAACCGGGCAATCACAGTTTCTTTCTTCCAGTCTTAGTTCCTAGTACCTACAGCAGGTAAGTCACACATCACATTTCACACAATAACACACAGGTCACAGAGGCCTAAGACAGGCTTAACAGTGGCTACAGGATTCCAGCAGGCAGAACTGAAAACCTAAGCAGAAGTGTGAAAATGACCACAGGTGGCTGAGGCACCGACCCCACCGAGCTTCTTCTCGGAGGCTGCAGGCTCGTGGAGAGTGTGAGGTTGATGCAAAGCTGGACTCTGGAAGGCAGGGAGGTTGATCTTGAGGCTCCTTTGTTGAGAAGGGAGATGGAGCTGAGCTGAAGCCTGGGACAGAGAGGCCGAGCTGGTGGCCTGTTGACCTCATGACACTTTACCAGGTGGCCTGATGAGATGAGAGGTCAGTGTGGCACTGCTGCACCCTAGTGTTTGTTATCCCACCTATTACATGACCCAGATGAGAGAGTTGCATTGTTTGTTGATAAGCTCATGGATCTGGCTTTCTTGATATCACATAGGTAGGTTACATGCCTTTGATTTAATTTGAGAAGTTTACAGGTGGCAAGTTTTTATTAACAATATTAATTCATCAGCTGATTGTGTTGGGCAGCTGGGAATTTTTGTTTATTTTTTCATGTTTCTAACATCTAAGTGGTTTTCTATTTGTACAAACAAGGTATCAAGTCATCCTGCCTCAGCATTTGTATCAAAATAGAGCAAACTGTTGTTTTATAAAATGGAGTCGCTGAGGGTATGCAGCACAATGTAACACCACTGTTCTGTACCACATGGGGTGATTTCCCACAGGGCATGGTTTGCTCGGTACAAATATTAGTATCACCTTTAAGTGTACCTTAGAAATGTTTCTCCATATTTCACTAGAATTAGTAATTTTGTGTCTTCTGCCTTGTAACTTGTACAAAATCCTGTTGTAAGAAAATGAAAGCTAGCCAGCACAGTGGTACAGTAAGTCTCTAGTCCCAGCTGCTCCGACGGCTGCGGCAAGAGGATCACTGGAGACCAGGAGTTTGAGGACAGTCTGGGTAACACACCAAGACCCCGCCAGAGAGGAAAGGTGAAGTTGAACAAGTCCCATGGGTGTGAAATTTTGACTTTAACTGTACTTTTATTTATCAATAGGTAACTTTTAGGAAATTAATGCAAAAAGGCAAAGCAAAGGACTGTATTAAGCAGCTTGGTCACAAAGACATACAGGACAAGTTACTCCTCCATGAGTAAGTTCAGATTAGCCCTGGCAAGGCCCTGTGTCCGGTCAGAAGCAGATAGAAATACCAGTTATGTTCGTTAGGGGTGAGCTACTTTTAGAATTCTGGCTTCCTGTCTGTCCTCCTCCTATCTATTTTTAAGCAAATATGCCATTATTACCTGATCCCCAGATTGAACTTTTTTTAATTTAAGTTTTCATTGATATTTCTGCAATATACTTGGGGAAGAAGCCAAAATGTTAACATTGACATCAGTAAAAAAATGTGAATCAGTAAAGAGAGAAAAGAAGGAAGAGAAACTATTTCATATGAGCCACCATATTGTCATCATTAAAACAGAGCTACAGTAAAATAAGAGTGGCACACATGTGTCCAATCATGTTTATCACAAAAATATACCAAATTTCCATTTAAAATGTCACTCTATTCATTATTCTGAGCTCATCTAAAATGGCTTCTTACTGAGGTTTTGGACAAAGCTCAGGTAATTTGAGTAGTTACAGACATTTGTCTAATAAGAATTTTTATATCGTTATCATTATAATGTAATTTCTCTTAATTTTCACTAAGATATGTTCATAGTTTGATACTTTCCTGCAACCATAACAGAAGGCTGTACATGTGCTGTGATATCAGGGATCTTTGAAACAACTTTCTAGTAGTAAAATATTTCTTCCACATTGAGAATTATCTAAATATATATTGGGCTAAAATTGGTTTTATGAAACCAGCATCGTATTTTTTATAGATCACATATAATTGTAAATAGTTTCCAAAAGAAGTAAATAATCATTAGAACTCATATTCCTTCAAACAATATTGCAGAGAAATTTTCTTGTGTGGAGCGAATGAGGGGGACTTTCCTATTCATGTGTTTCTCCTTCTCCAATTTCTGGAGATGGAAAAGGGCCTCACTTAATAATGGCATGCTCTCATTTGCGAGCTGGTAAACCAATGCACAGTTCATATGTTGATAGATGGGGCTTCCATAACAAGCGCCAAAACCTGGGTGGCCCATAGCAATAGAAACTTCCTCTGTCACAGTCTTGGGGGCTTGGAATCTGGAGTCAAAATGTTGTCCGGGCCACATTCTCTCTGACAGCCCTAGGGGAGAATCGCCCTTGCCTCTTCCAACTTCTGGTGCTGTTTGTCAATAGTCCTTGGGGCTTATTGGCTTGTAGCTGCTTCACTCCGGTCACACAGCCACCTTCTCCCTGTGTGTCTTCAAAGGACACCAGTCCCGTTGGTTGAGGCTGTCCTAATGAATTTATTTTACCTTGATTACCTCTGTAAAGACCCTATTTCTAAATAAAGTCACATTCTGAGGCACTAGGGTTAAAACCTCAACATGTCTTTATGGAGAGGTCCAACAACTAACTTGTTGGTTGCGTATTTTTCATCCTAGAAAGATAGATTACTGTTTCAAAACAGTTAAACACAGAATTCATTTATAAATCTGATGGCAGGAAGACGAACCTGAAGGTAAAACCTAAAATGAAAACATTTTCTTTAAAAAGTACATAGTATCAGGTTGAAATAGAAGAAATTAGCAAAAGTAGTCCACGATTTTTACCCATTTCATTAAAAAAAAGCCAAGGTTGTATATTCCAACTGATAAATTGATGAAATAAAAAGACAACAAGGAACTTCAACAACGCTGAGGGACAAAGAAAGGACAGGCAAGAAAGGCAGGCACGATGGCGCAAATACGTGATCCCAGGACTTGGGAGGCTGAGACAGGACAACGGCCCAGAGTTTAAGGACCCCTGGACTGCTTATCAAAACCCGGTCTTTAAAAAAGGAGAGGGGGGGAGAGGAAGGGAAAGAGGGAAGAAGGAGGGAGAAAAAAAGAGAAGAAAGGAAAGGAAAAGAGAAAAGAAAAGGAAAGGAAAGGAGGGGAGGGGAGGGGAGGGGAGGGGAGGGAAGCCAGGTAGGCTGCGCATATCTGCAGCCGCAGCCAGCACTAGCTTGGGATGCGGAGGCGGGAGGATGGAGCATCATGAGCCGGAGGCCTGAGTTACGTAGCAGGAACCTGTCTCAGAAGAAAGAAGGAAAGAATGAGAGAGAGACGGAGCTGGGGATGCAGCTCAGCGGCACAGCGCCTGCCTGGCGAGCGCGAGGCCCTGAGCTTAGTTCCCAGTACAAAAGGAAGAGACAGACAGACACAGAGAGGGGGGGGGGGGCAGAGGAAAGCATGAAAAGTGCGTGGAAAAAAGAGACAAGAGAAAGGAAATAAAATTTTACAGAAATCAATGTCATCATTAACTTTTAATTTTTTAAATTTAGCAAAATATATACCTATTTTAATATTTAAAAGTATTTTTATCCCTGTACAATGAAGTTATTACTTGTTTTTATTTAGGTCATTTTACCAGTTTTTTCAATCTAAGAAATCATATCTGTTTTTTAAAAAGAGAGGGAATTATAGCACTTCTGCAAATTTTGAAGGGACTACTGTCACAGACCTTTGGAAGTGACATAGGTTAACCCCTCTGTGAAAGGTAAATTTAGGACTTCCAAATTTCAGAGCCTCCCAAGGAAAATATAAAAACCTCCAGCCATGTGCCTGTTGTTAAAAAGCTAGAGTAAATCTAATATTCAGTAAGAAACAATAAGAAAATAGAGTAAAATACCATATAGCACTACTCTCTAAAAACCAAAAATCACCACTTATCCAAGTCCTATGTCTTAATTCTGATAGGAGTGGCCACTGTTTAACACAAATGTATTTTTATTTTTCCCACTTTGCATTTTGTAACAAGAATGCATTTAATATTTTCATATCCAATACAACTGATAAAGACATGGAACTTGCTTGAACAAAATTATTTTAATCATTTTCCCACAAAGGCCAACAAGGTATTTATGAACAAAGAAAAAGTTTTCAGGAACACATACTGATTTTTATATTTTTAGATAGGCTAAAAATAGTAAGGGTCCCGCCTCCCTGAGAGCTGAGACAGTCCCAAAAGATCGCTTACTCCACATCAGTACAGTGTAAGCATCATGCTTTCATAAGCATCACTAAATCACTGCATTTGAACAAAACCTGAAATCTCTTTTTTTTTTTTTTCCTGAAATCTCATTGTCATTATTATACTAAATATTTCTTTGGTTACAAGTGACAGAAACCCAACTCAAGAGCACTGCAGAAGAAAACGATGCAGATGGCAATTTATTTGCTTATGTAAAAAGAAAAATTCAATAAGGCTTAATTCAGGATTCGGACACCATCACCAGGATGGTTTTCATGCTCCAGTTCATGTCCCTTTTCCTCAGAATTAGCTTCATTTTTAGGTCAGATGGCTGAACGATGATTGATTGCAGACCCTAGAAGGAAGTTCTTTTAGATTTAAATTTCCCTAAAAGAACAAACTTTGTCCCAGAATTCCCAGAGAAAGTCCAAAATTTACTTTGACTGGTCGATTTCAGATCATCAATTGGTCCCTGAGCCAATCACGGTGACCTAAAAAAGAAAATGTAAATCTTGCCCATGTGCTCTACCCTTGGAATTCTACCATAAAACTGAGGGAAGAATGAATTCCAAGCAAAAAAAGATGATAACTTCCAAATAGACAAGAATAAGTGACATTTTCTCCATTTGCTGATAACATGTGCTTTATATACAAAGCCCTAAAGACTCTAGCAACAGCAAAAAACAGAAAAATCTTAGAACAGATAAATGAATTCAGTAAGTGAACAAGATAAAAAAAATCCACCTACAAACATTGTTAGCACTTTTGTATACTAACAATAAACTCTCTGAGAAAGAAAAGAAGAAGATAATTCCATTTACAACAGCATTAAAATAATTTACTTAGGAGTAAATTTAGCCAAAAAGATGAAGAAACTGTACACTGAGAAAGCATTCAGCGTACAAAAAGAAATTTAAAACGACACAAGGACATCAAAAGATACCCCTGTTCACGGATTGGGAGGATTAATATTGTTGAAATGCCCAAAGTGGTTGGTAGATCTAATTCATTTCCTATCAAATTAGGAACAGAAAAAAAAAATCATAAAACTCATAAGAAACCACAAAAGTCCCATATAGCCAAGGTGACCAAGCAAAAAGAAAAAGGGGGAAGGCCTCATACTATCCCCTTTAAAAATACATTACTGAGCTGTACTAATCAAGACAATGTAGTACAGATATAAAAACAGGAACAGCAGTCAATGGGAAAGACAGAGAGCCCAAGAATGGACCCATGGGTCTGGTGGCCAGTGGATTTTGAACAAAGGTACAAGAACACACATGGGAAAAGGATGGTCTCTACACAAAGGGAGGTTGAGGGAGGGAAGGGATAAGGTGTGAAGAAAAGGAATTGGCACTGGGTGTGGAGGCGCACACCTGTAATCCCAGCACTCAGGAGGCTGAAGCAGGAGGATCATTGCAAATTTGAGACCAGCTTGGGTTACAAAGTGAGCTGAAGGCCAGCCTGAACTGCACCATGAGACCTTGTCTCAGAAAGACACAAAATAAAGATAAG
This sequence comes from Dinomys branickii, assembly GCA_004027595.1. Taxonomy (NCBI): domain Eukaryota; kingdom Metazoa; phylum Chordata; class Mammalia; order Rodentia; family Dinomyidae; genus Dinomys; species Dinomys branickii. Next base: position 157,483 of record PVLD010000935.1, on the reverse strand, counting down.
AAACAAAACACACAAAAAGAAAAAGAATTGGGATGTGTTATGGACATGTACCCACTCCACTCAAGGAATGTAAATGTTACATGCTGCATACGTGTTCAAATAAGTAAAGTGGTCAAAAGATGGCTGGAGGGGAGGAAGAGCAGGGGATGGGGTAGAAAAGGAATGCGGATGTGTTACATGCACACACTAACTCCACTCCAGGCATGTAATCACAATGCACCACACACGTGAGCTGGTGGACTAAAATCTTAAAGAACTGTACTAAGAAAAGTGGCTATGCACATGCAGCAAAATGAAATCAGACCCTTACATCACCCTTCAAAGGAGAATCGACTCCACGTAGATTAAAGAGCTAAATGTAAGACTTGAAGCTGTGAAGTTACTAGGAGAAAACTCTAACACACTGGTCTGGGTGGTGATTTATTGGATGTAACCACAAAATTACAGGCAACAAAGCAAGAATAAACACATGGGGTTACATCAAATGTGATATTTCTGGGGCTGGGGATGAAGCTCAGTGGTAGAGTGCTTGCCTGCCATGCACAAGGCCCTGGGTTCAATTCCAAGCATGAAAGGAAAAAATAGTTTTTGCACAGGAGAGAAAACAATTTACAAAGAGTCAGACTACCAACTGGAAGAAAATATTTTTAGATCACATTAGATAAGGAGTCAATGCCCAAAATATGTAAGGAACTCAAAGACTCACTAATAGAAAAGCAAATAGCCTGATTTAAAAATGGTCAAAAACCTTATAGAATTTTCTCACAAGAAACACAAATGGCCAACAGGGATATGCAAAAAAATGCTTACTATCGCTCATAGTCAGGGATACACAAACCAAAACCACAGTGAGCGCTCACATCAGAATACTCTTACAAAAAAAATAAAAGATAAGTTTTGATGAGTGTATGGCACAAAGAAAAGTTCTGTATGTTGTTAATGGGACTATTGTTTGGAAAATAATATAAGGTTCCTCAAAAAACGAAAAGTAGGATCACCATGCGAACCAGCCGTCCCATCTTCAGGTGTATCCAAATGAATTTAAATCAGTTATGTAAAAGAGATGTCTGCTCTGTCATGTGGCATTATTCACAACAGCCAAGATATGAAAACAAGCCAGGTGATTGTGCATGGGTGAGCAGCTTTTTAAAAAATGGTATGTATCCACAACAGTGTGCTACTTGGCCTTTAAAAAGAAGGATATTCTGTCAGTTGTGACAACACGGATGAATCTAAAAGATTATGCTAGGTAAAATAAGCCAGGTGCAGAAAGAAAAACATGGCATCATCTCACTTACACATAGACTCCGAAAGGAGAGACTTACAGAAGTAGAGAAGAGAACGGTGGTTACCTAGGGGCAGGAATGGGGTGGGCAGGGACTGGACACTTTTAGGCAAAGTGTACCCAGTCACAGTTAAATGGGAAGAACAAATTCTGGTGAGCTATTACGTGGAGTTACTATAGTTAAAAAGGGACAGTACCTTTCAAAATTGCTGTCAGAGGGAACTTTAAATGTTCTCGCCATAAAGAAATGAGCCTGAGAAGTAAGGAATCTTTTAGTTAACCTGATTTTATGTATTAAAACATGACACTGTACCCCAGAAAATATATAATTATATCAGTTAAAATAAAACTTTTAAACTGTGTGTGGTGGTACAGACCCATACTCCCAGCACTCAGAATCCAGGAGGGTCACAAGTTCATGCCCAGTCTGGGCAATTCAAAGGGCCCGCATTGTGGACTTGTGTGAAGGTCCTGAGTCCCGGTTTCACTCTCTAGTACCACAAAAATGTAAACACTCTTTTTTTAAAGAAAAACAAGACAAAAATGTATTTGCAGACAAAAGAATACAATGTGGGAAGAAAAATTGGACTATCAATTTGTTGGGAACAATAATCAAATAGAAACTATAAAATACTTGTCAGAAAGAGCAAATGTGTTCACATTACTTTGATTATTTTAAACCTAAATAATACTTTCACTTTGCTTTTGATTATGAAGATGGTAAATTGAGTCAAAACCTAAGTGGCCATTTAGGAAATCCCACAGGCTTTACTCTCCAGCTGTTGTGGCGCTGTTCCATACACACAGTTGTATATCACAGTGTTGGAGGCATAGGCTGTGAAACCTTCTAGCAATTTCGGACTACATGGGAAGGGCTTCCTGGCACGTAGGTCTAAGAAGGATCCATAAATGAAGCTACTGATGCAAACTGTGCAGTAAGCTCAACACCTTGAATTGTGAGAGATACGAGCAGGACCGGGGCCAGCTAAGGCAACACAGGTGTGGCATCTCCAGAGGAGCCCGCGTACTTCAGTCCACGAGCAGCCATATTCCATTCACGCTGCATTCCGTGGGTGGTCCCGCTAACAAAGCTTCCTGTCATAAAGCTATATTGCTCAGTATAAGGCCAACGTATTGTGAATGCCAGGTTCAAAACAGTTCATTGAAAAGTTCTTGGTTAAGTAATTAAAGCAAGCTGGGCTTTGGGAAACGCTCCAGAAGGCAGCTCATTTTGAGAACAGTTTTCCAATTCACGTGTTTCATAAGCCAAGGGTAAGCTTAGTTCAGATGAATAACACACACACACACACACACACACACACACACACACACACACATCGACACAAATGGCAGGATTAAAAAGTAGAAATGAGGTCAGGACTAGACCACAGAAGAAGGGAGCTGGCTTAAAGAAAACTAGATCTTTTGTCTCTAAAACTGTATATTGGATTGTTTTGCTTGATTGCAGCTAGTTGTATCTCCAGATTTCCATCTGTATCAGAAAGACTACAGGTACATTTGCCTGCTTGCCAACTACACAGCTCAATTCTTTTGCTCCTTTGGGCAAATAAACAAAAAAATAATTGCATGTGTTTCAAGTGAATGAGAGGCAAGCAGAATTTTGTTTCCTGCTAGTCTGAAAATAACAAAACAAAATAAAGTAAAATGGGATCATTTTAAAGTTCCCAGGGCCCTTTAAAAACAGAATGGATAAACATCCATGTTCTAGCCTGTAAACTCTCCTTTACCTCAGGGAGGTAACCAGAAACACTATTTCCAAGTCCTTTCAATTCTGTCACTCAAGGTTTTTGTCATACACGTGGCTGTGTATTTTATTTTATCTGGTTTGTGGAGATTGCCTTCATGATACTTGTGTCAGTTTGCTATAATTCAACGAAGTGCCAACAAGGGCTGGGGATATAGCTCAGTGGAATAAGTGCCTGCTGATCCCTGGTACTGCAGAAAAGAGAAAAAAAAAAAAAAAAAGAAAAGTAACCAAGACACACTCTATGCACCTTTACTGTGAAAGAGGTTCCATATGTATGTGTGGCACATGAATAGAGTATAAGATTCCTTTATCAGCTGCTACTTCTCTTCTCATTATAAAGCCAGGAGTGGTGGCACATGCCTGTAATCCCAGCACTCAGGAGGCTGAGGAAGGAGGACCATTGTGAGTTCGAGACCAGCTTGGACTACAAAACGAGCTCAAGGCCAGCCTGAGCTGCATAGCGAGATCCTGTCTCAAAAAGACAAAAAACCCAAAAAACAAAAAACAAAGTGCTACAAATTTGGGGCTTAAAACAACACAAATTTATTTCCTTAGAGTTGGAGATCAGAGGTCCAAACTCATTAGACTAAGCTAATGTCCAGGTGTCAGCAGGGCTCCAAGGAGGCCTGTTCTCTAGCCTCTTTCATCTTCTTGTGGACACCTATAGCACTTGGTTTATGTGCCCTTCTCTCGATTTCATGGCCCGTCATTTATCTCTGCTTCGATGACCACAGGGGCTCCTCTGATCTGACTCCTGCATCCCTCTCCTAAGGACCACTTGATGGCGACTGGCTCACCTGCATAATCCGAGATAATCTCCTCACCTCACGATCCCAATCTGAGTCACACCAACCAGCCCCCTTCTCATAGTCACATTTACAGGTCCTGGGGATTAGGACATTTTGGGGTGCTTTGATTCAACCCGCCATAGTACTTCTTCAGAAAATGGGATTGATATCACCCTAGCACATTGCTTTCTGCTTTCAGTTAAACAAATAAAGACCTACATGTGCTAAACACTGCTAGGAATAACGATGTTTTCAAAATAGCACAGTAGGAGATTATAATGGAGCTGAGGAGACACACCCATGAGCAGATTAGAGAAGTGTTAAATAGTAAGTGGGGGATGTGTGCTGTCCCTGAGCGCCCGTAGGAGAGGTATGAGCAGGAAAATATGAATGGGTTATGGTTCTAACCCTGAGTTGATAGTTTTGAATCCAGAAAGGGAGGAAGTAAGGGTGGGAGGAAAGTCTTGTGTTTTTAGAGAAAGACTAAAATCAGACACATACAATTATCTTATAGATTGTATTAAGATTGCACTCATGCTATGGGAAAAGCAGCAGATTGGCAGGGTGCAGAAATCTGGACTTTTTCTACAATTTGGGAAAAATTGGCTGCGTATCTTTGGAAAGAACATATCACCTTTCTGATGGCTCTGAATTTGGGCAACTTCCTGATTTTAATAGCCTGTGAATTTTCTGACTACCTTTTAATGAAGAGCTGCTGTTAGTTCTGGAGTTGATAGAGAACATGAGCCTAAGAGCTGAGAAGACAGGGAAAACCCTTCAAGATTGTTCAGGGACAGACGTGGTCACAGCTACCAGGAGGTGCTGTGGTATATAAAGAATAGAGTGGATTCGTAAAGGTTAGCTGTTGTGGGAAGCATTGCATGTCCAGCCAGGCTAGAACCTACTTTTCTGGAATGACCTGTGTATTTTCATCTTGCTTTTCTTGGCTACCCCCACAATACATAGTATGGAACTCGTCTTGGTTATATACTTAGCATCCCTGGCCATGGAAATGTCCAAACAAGAAATCTGTTATTTCCTGGAGATAAACTCCTGAATAAAGGTTAGGACTCTGGCACTGAGCACAGAGTTGTTTAGCTAAGGCTGAAACAGTCTAGAAAATTCATTAGAAAGATAACTTATTTTAACGTATATATTTTAAATTTATTTTGAAAACAGTTTCTTAATCAAGGTAGCTGTGAGAAAATATAGCTTGACCTAGTGGAATATACACCTTAACTCTAAGTGACTAGTGTTTATTTTACAATTTAACACATTTAATTTTCCAATATCCCAATTCCAAAGTGTCCCTGAGCCTTTTTTCAATATCCCTGAAGTAAATTAGGGTCTCAGGGTGAATATCAGGGAATAGTAAAAAGAGGCCCTGAAAGAAAAGAAAATCCTCGTCACAATAGCCTGGGCAGAATGCCTGTATCGGTTCTTGCAGGAAGTTGCGACTGGCTTCTTCCAGACTTGCATTCTGAGTTTGAAAGGTTGCTCTCATTGGTTTACATCACACTAATAGCTTTAATCTGCTTTAGGAGAAAAATAAACAGCTTTTCACTGACCTATTGATATTTACGTAAAAGGTTCTAGAGTAAAAAAAAGAAGAAACATGGCTTATTTGAGGAAAATAATATGACTTAATCTGAAGTGACTGACAGAAATTGTGTGTCAGTCTAGATTTTATTTTTTCCACAGTTGTAGAAATTAAGAAAGTACAGATTCTACTGGAAAAAAGAAATTTTAATGGCTGGCCTGGGGAATATGTCTTTTTCTGCTGATGTCCCAGGGACAAGCTACTCAATGTTTGACAACACACAGCACAAAGCGGTACAGCACCTAGTGTGAAGAGGAGTCAGTTTGCTGGCTCTCTTATAGAGGCAGTTGCAAATCTGGAATTGACAATCCTCAAACACAAGGCCATTTTTTGTTCGAATACAGTTAAAGTCTGTTTAAATGCCTGGCCTTAGAAGCTAATAAATTCCACCACTTTCCCTCATGGATTCATTCTCCTTAAATGCAGGATGTGAGAAACATTACACCATGTGAACCAATGACATGAAACTGCTGAAGAGGAGGCTGAGTCCCTTAACAGGTTAATTCATGGAAGTGCGGTTCTGCCTGGGGCATTTGACCAGTGGAAACGCAACATGTAAGCAGTGCCACTCACTTCCTTGTTTTTCCTGCGGTACCAGGGATAGAACTCAGGACCTCGTACTTGCCAGGTAAAGTGCTTGTGCCGTGAGCTATATCCCTAACCCTTCACTTCCTTTCTTTTTTTTTTTGGTGGAACCGGGGATCAAACTCAGGACCTTGCGCTTGTCAAGCAGGCACTTGTTCCACTGAGCTGTATCCCCAGCCCCATTTCTTTCTTAACGCGGATACAAATAGATTGCGATTTTGCAGCCCCACTTTTAGTTCACTGAGTTTCCACCCTGTTACTAGAGCAATCGACAGCCTTTCTTTGATAATGATGCCTCTTAATTCAAGTACCTTCTCCCAAGAGTTCATGGAATTTATCACAACCCCTCATAAAATTTACCTGTTTATAGTCTAGACTTTTCCCTATTCTTGCATAGACTTGCCTTAAGACACAAGCACTTAACTGACTAATAGTAGGTTACCTTGCTAACCTTAGACAGTGAGGCAAAACTGACATCGCCCTTCTTACTTACATTAAGAATATATTTCATTTCAGTATTCTTATGTGTGTTCTTTCTCAGTGTTCCTGGGGTCTCAAAAAGGTTTTCAGTAGAGCATCTTTAGTTATTTTTGTTTAGTGATTACAAAGTCCTGTCTATATCAGCAGGTGTTTATTGATGTGTCAGTGCAATGAGGCATCCATTTGACGTGTTTATACTAATTTTACTATTCGTGAAGTACTTTGTATTCATCGTGATATTTGCTCTTCACAACTACTTGGAAGTTGAAGAGGGCAAGTATCGTTTTGTCTCTTGAGGAAGACACGAGACGAGCTGTTTGGTGAAGGCTGCACAACTAATTACTGACAGAATCTGATCTTCGAAACAAGTGCCCTGGCTTCCAGCGCAGGGTCCTTCTACTCCCCAGAGGAATTCAAACTCTGTCCTTCTGTATCTACCTAAAAGGAGTGTCAGGAAAACAGGAATGTAGCAACACCTCAGTTCACAAGTGCTTCTGTTTGCAAATAATTCTGTTTACAACGAAGTATTCAGCAAAATTTTGCTTCTGTTCACAAACTCTACATCGCATGACAGACATGACCAGGGTCATCTTCCCTACACAAACACAAATGCAGCCATCTTCCCCCAAATCATAAAACAAATTAAATTCATTAACTGAGGTACCACTGTATTGGGCTCCATTCTGAATTCCTTCACAAAAAAAAATACAAGCCCTGTTTGTTGCTGATGTTTTGTTTTTTGAAAAGTCTTGATTTATATCATAGGAGAATTATGAGTAAAATTATGCTTATTTTTATAAACATGTATGTTGTATTTCAGGTTGACGCAACTGTTCATTGGCATGAAGATATGTCAGTGAGCTACATGAATAGTTTTTTTTCAAAAATCTTTTGAAACAATGTTATGAACAGCAAAAATTCACCCATTTCAAGTCCTGTTTTTATCTGTGTTAGGAAAGTAGATACGTTTTGTTTAAATAAGCAGATTGTTGGGGAAGAAATGAAAAAATTAAAGTACAAGGCCATTGTAATTGGCCAAGTGCTTCTCTCCCTTAACATGCCGAGGAGGCTGGGTTGTAGTGCCCTAGTAGAGTGCTTGCCCAGTGTGTGAGTCGTCCTGGGTTCAATCCCCAGTGGATGGGGAGGGGGAGACTCTGGGGAAGACTGGGACCATGGTGATGTCAGTTCAATCCTCCTTTTCTAGTACTAGTCACTGATACAATCAGCTTGAAAGAAAAGAAAACCAATAATAATAAACAGGCTACCATCAGGATCATCACTGAAGCATTAAAGGGCCTGGTTGCCTGTCACACCAAATCAGATCATTCTTTTGTTCCTTTTTAGACAATGCCTCGCTATGCAGTTCACGCTGGTCTTGAGCTCATTCTGTATCCCAGGCTGGCTTTGAAGTCTCGACAACCCTGCCTCAGCCTCCCAAGTGCTGAGATTATAGGCATGTGCCACCTCACTCAGCCAGATTAGATAATCTTTTTAAAAATAATATTCATGCCTTCTGAAAACCTACATGCTTATAATAGCAAAATCGTGATTTGGGCAAAGACAGCAATGTGGCCAGAGGTGCACCAGTGCTGGATGAAGTCTAGAAGGATATGATAGACATCTACCTGTGTTTCTTGTCAGCTACCAGGCTGGCTATTCATCTTCCGGGCCAGTGTGCGCCTCCTTAGGGTGCTGTCTTCTAAGACTATGTGAACGGTTTGCTTCTTTTTTAAGAAAGATTTACTGCAGTGCACATTAAAATCACTTGGGAAATGAAATGTTAATGAGACCACACATATACACCCACGCGCACGCACTCACACACACACACACACACACGCACACACACACACACATTGGCCTCGTGGGTCATGAAGCAGGAAGGGTTTGAGTCCAGAGGTACTACTGACAGTCATGTGTCTGTCCCCTAACCTTCCTCATAGCACACAGACAGAAAAGCCTCTTTCGGAGGACAGTGTGGAGCTGTGCAGAGGCGGACTAACCTGGCAGCCTCTTCTCAGTGCTCATCACTGATGTCTTCAGGACAACCCTGGTTTCTGAAGACCTCAGTAATCTGTGATTCTCCCTATAAAAACCTCATCTAGGCCAAGGTAGATCGAGTTGGTTTTCCATCATCTGGGTTAGAAAACTGTTCTGACCGGCACACAAAAATATAGAGTGGGGAACAGAGCAAAGAGTTCAGAAACCAGGAGCTCTCAGTCTGAATCACAACCATCCCAGCTATGCAAACCTGGGCATTAACTTTTGTAGCTTCAACGTCCTCCTATAGTAGGTGGTACTGTTAAAAAGAATTCTGTCCTAGAGATATAGTGTTGACTAGATGAAAGTACATGCATGAAAGTCCAGCTGTTCTTTCCTGGTGCTCTCTGAGAGTTATGAATATTTATTTTCAAGGCCCTCAATATACTATTCATTCACTCATTCATCTGTTCATCCAACATTTAATTTAGTCGAGTGTCAACTACAGGCTTCATGTTGTAATCTGGTATTGGGGAAGGAAAGTTAGAAAGAAAGAGAAAAAAAGAAAGAAAGAATAAAAGAAAGAAAGAGAGAGAGAAAGAAAGAAGGAAAGAAGGAAAGAAGGAAAGAAAGAAAGAGAGAGAGAGAGAGAGAAAGAAAGAAAGAAAGAAAGAAAGAAAGAAAGAAAGAAAGAAAGAAAGAAAGAGAGTATAGGCTCTTTGGCCTCAGAAATTTGTGGTTCCATTGAAGGAACATACAAACTTATGGGATCACAAAAATATGAGTCAATAAGACGTGGATGAGAGTGCTCGCTTCATCAGCACATGTACTAAAGAAGCATGAATGAGCAGCCAGCCTGGGGTATGGGACGTCAGAGAGGTTTCTTACAGAAATTAGGGTTTGGGCCAAGGTTTAATAGTGAATGTAGTTATGCAATAGATTGCCAGAGAAATACATTAAAAATGAAATGAACCTCCTTCTTTTAGATTCTTGTCCTCCTGAATGAGTCTACAGCCACCACTCTGACAGTGCCTGATCTCATCTGAATGAAAATTTTACTACCCAATGGCACTTTTGGATTGTGATTTGATTCCAAGTGATCACGGTCCCAGAAGAATTGACTATTTGACTACCCATATCCAGTTTAACATTGATACTTGACATGGTTTTTATTTTTCTGTTATGTCTATCTGGTACTTTACTTTCTGAAAAATACCTTGTATAGAATATTAAATGAGGAAAGAGCAGATATGTACTAAGTAAAATACTTGTTTTTATGATTTCCTTTAATAGCATTTCGGCTATGCGGATACACATGATAGAGAAGAACACCTTGGTCAACCCTCATAACTGAGAAATCAGATCTTGCTGTTGCCAGGTGTGTTGGTACATACCAGTATTCCCAGCACTCTGGGAGGTGGAAGGAGAAAGATGGTAGGTTTCAGTCCACCTTGGGCAACATAGCTCCCCAATAAGACCCTGTCTCAAAAATAAAAAAAAATAAAGGTCTGTGGATGCAGCTCTGTGAGAAGGCTCCTTGGATCAATCCCCAGCACTGGAAAGAAAAAAGAAAAACACCACTGTTGCTTTAAACCATTAAAGAAGCAATAGAAATAGTGTGGTTTCTATATTATGTTCAACACTGGGAGAACAAGAGCTAAGATCCATGAAATGCCATTAAGATTGTACCAAAGTTAGAAAAGCTTCAGGGAAAGTATCCGTGAAGACTATAAGAGCAGTAAAAAGAAATTGCTATTGAAGGCTGGAAAATAGGCAAAACAATTAGCGAAACTGTTGCCCACTAAGCCATAAGAGAAAAATAGGACCCCAGTCCCCAGGCCATGGACTGATACCAGTCTATTGGCCATTAGGAATGAGGTTGCCTAATATGAGGTCAACAACAGGTAAGCCAGTGAAACCGCATCTGTATTTACAGCCCCTTCCCATTGCTTATATGACCCCTTGAATTTCTCCTCCCATCAGACTAGCGGTAGCATTAGGTTCTCACAGACCCACAAACCTGCCAGTGAGCTGCACACAGATTAGGTTGCCCACTCCTTACGAGAATCTAATGCCTGATGGTCTGATGTGGAGCTAAGACAGTGATGCTAGTGTAAGAGTTGGGGAGTGGCTGCAAATGCAGGTTAACATTAGTGCTGAGGTATAACTCCACAGAAGCCATGATAAATCAGTTGCTGGTGGACTAATATTAAAGGCTATCAAGTGAGTGGCAATTGATGATTAAACTCCTTCTGGTGACAGGCTTCATGTCAGAATCCAACACTTAGTGGCCTGCCCACATCTGTCTTGACCTCTTTCCTGCACTGCACACTTGCCTCAAATGCATTTTTGCTAAGCCCGCAAACTGACCCTAATCAAAATGAGTAAAACTGAAATGTCATTGGATTCCTTCTTTGAAAAGGCAGAGTCAATGATGATACAAGAGATGCTAATGTTAAAAAAATATTTAAAAGAAAATACCAAGACTTCTACTTCAATTTTGGGTTTATTACAACAGGTGATTCATATTATCCAACCCAGCTTTATATAACATATGGCAACTGGCATCCCATGAAACCATGTAACCATCAAAGCTGCTTTACTGCACGGAGAACAAGCACCCTCCACTAAAGGACAAACCTTTGGAGTGTCTTCAAGAAGAAAACCATGAGCACAAAGAACAGAAGTAATCATGGAAGGTTACCACATGTGTCTGCACTAAAGGCATTAGTTTTAGCAGCTAACCATATCATTAAAGCTAAGAAACCTTTTCATATTGATGAAGAATTGATCCTACCTGCTGCTCTAAAACTTTTAGGATGCCATGAGATTCAGAAGGTGACATGTCTTCCTCTTTCAGCTGGCACCATAATTAGACTAAATCATGAAACAGCAGAAAATACTGAAGCACAATTTCTGTGTAGTACACCATCCAGGTCAACAGCAAGGCAACAGTGCTTGTTTCTGTGCAATGTGTTTTCAGGAACATGTGCAGGACAATATGCTATGTGCACCTTTGTTGCCCGCCAACACCAAAATGCAGAACAATGGCAGTCTTTGAATGATTCCATATCAGCAAAGTTGAGTTGGTCCTTTGGTGTCAGTGTGTGCTTGGACAGAGTGTCTGTCACGACTGGATGGCTTTCTGGTTGCACCACATGAGTCAAAGAGATCACTTGTGGGCATAGTCCTGCATCATCCATACAGAAGTGCTGGCTGACCAAAAATGTCACCTGAACTTTACAATGGTTTTCAAGATGTAATTAAAATTATAAACTATATTAACATACCAGATTTGTGAGGAGATGGATTCAGAGCATACATGTCCTCTCTTATATGCAAAATTGAGAAGGCTTTTTAAAGGTAGATCACTGGTCAGAGTTTCTGAGTTAGGAGAGCCACTCTGGAGGTTTCTTTTAGAAAAAGGTCACCTCTGGGAGCATATTTCAGTAACAGAATAGTTTGCAAAGCTTGTTTCCTCACGTGGCATGTTCCACCTGGTTAACAAACTCAATTTGTCACCTCAGAGGAGAGTGGCAACTGTGTTTAAGTTGACAGATAAAGTGGATGCATTTAAATCTGAACTACAATTACAGCAGTGATTAGTGAATGGTGGAATTTTTGACAAGTTTCAAACATTAGCAGAGTTTTTGATCTTGATACAGGGTCTTGCTTTGTCTTTCTGGCTGGTCTTGAACTCACTAGGTAGCCCAAGTTAGCCTTGAACTCATGGTGATTCTCCTGTCTCAGCCTCCAGAGTGCTGGGATTACAAGTGTGTGCCACCACACCCAACAGTAGAGATTTTGAGAGCCTTAGCCAGGTCCTTTTTTCTCTCAGTGGGAGCATGATCACCTATCTCAGCTTTCAAAAAAGTTTGAGCATTACTTCTTAGCCACAAAAAAACCTCCAAATTGGGAAAATGTGGATCTGCAACCCATTTGTGAATAAACCTAGTGAATTGACTTTGTCTGTGCTAGAACAGCATTAACTGTTGAGGTCACAAATGATGGTGGCCTTCAAAGTTTGTTTGAGAAAATTCAAACTTCATATGCTCTGGATTAAAGTCAAGGTGGGGTATGCTGAGATTCCCACAAAAGCACTGAAAAGCCTGCTTCCATTTCCAACATTCTATCTTTGTAAAAGATATTCTTCAATGTAAAATTAGATTACAAAGTAGACTACGCATAAACAGTGTACTGTGGGTGTCACTGTCTCCCATCATCCCCAGCTGGGACCATCTAGTTTGCAGGAAAACAAGCTCAGGGTTCCCACTGATTCTGCACCAGTGAGTTGTGTAATTATTTCATTCTATGCTATAATGTCATAACAATAGACACAAAGTGCTCATTAAGTGCAAGCCCTTGAATCATCCCACCACTCCCGTCCCATTCCCTGGTTCATGGAAAATTTATCTTCCAAGAAACCAGTCTTTGGTGCCCAAGAAAGTTAGGGACCACTGATGTAGGCCATTCAGACAGAATGGGGCTTTTCTAATGGAATACATTATAATTTGATACATGGGAACCCACAGAGTTTTTAAAGGAATCATATCCATTTGAACTAAAATAGACAGACACACTCCAAAACCAAAAGACATTTTTGGGCCCTAACTTCTCACAGGCAAGAATCAGGTTGAGACAGCTACTCAGTTGCAAATATGGAGCCGTTTCTATGGAAAAAGGATAATCACCAAGGAACCAAAAACTCAAAAGAGAGAACCAAGAACCAAGGAGAACTACTCCCAGGCAGCAAAAATCTACCCTAACAAGCATACGCCCATTGCCCCTAAAATAAGAACAATTGGTGGTTTGTGCCCAGCTGGATTTCAGAGCAACTATGGAGCAGTGTCTGTTGTAAGTTTTAGTTCTGGGCCCTATTTTACATGGATGTATCCCTGGTAGTTCCCCAGTACTTATCTCACAGTTCATGCTGGTTACTAGAGGAGAGGGGTGATCAGATATTCACTCTTTTTCACCAGATTGAGAAGCTGTACCCCAAGAGCTCATCTATAACAGATGACAACACCCTGGACTTCAAAGCTTGAACCTGATGATGTAATGAAGTGCAAGTCTGGGGGCTTCGGGAAAGAGGTGAATCAGCGAAAGCCAGGTTGTGAGTTCTGGTGTCTAGTCTCCAATGATGGTCCCCAGGACACACGCCTGCTTGTAGTCCTCCCCTCCATCAAACCAGAAGTGATGCTGTGCCATTTCCAGGCCTAGGTTCAGGCCTTGGCAACTTCTGTGTTTTCACTTTTGGAGCTCTTGCTTCTGCTGGAGAGGCCAAGCAGAATGGAAGAGGCCCTGAGACTACACAGACCCACAGAGGACCAGCCAGCCCGACACCTCATCTAAGTCCAATCTTTGCCTATTCTGCTGTTATGGTTGATACACTGTGTCTACTTGATGTCTAGAAGCTTGACTAACTCAGCAGTTCTACAACCTGGGGTGAAGAGGACATGCCCTTACCTGTTGTTCATTGTGTCAACTGACATTTAAAAGTTCCACTAAGAGATTGATCAGGGGGCCAGGGTCCTTACTGTGTAAACATCCCAGCTTCTGGGAGAGGAGAGTACAGAGATGGAGGGAGTGAGTGGACAGCCAATATACCACGTAAGGGAGGAAAAGAGGCTTGTTCCCCACCCCCTTTGTGTTCTTCCTGCTTTTGCCATCTTCTACTACCTGGGACTATTGCCCTGCACCGTGCCACCCTGCCTTGGAGCCAGCTGATTATAGACTGAAACCTCTACAGTCTGTGAGCTAAATAAACTTTTCCTTCCGTAATTTTGGATGTTGGGTATTTTTGTCTCAGTAAAGAGAGAAAAGTAGCCAGGACATCTGCCAAGAGGCAGCCGTGTGGATGGACCGCTGTTGGCATCAGCCCCATCATGCCCACCATCTTGCTGCAGCCCTGCCTGACACTTTGGGAGCCAACAAGTCAAATTCAGACTTGTGAAAATATGTGCTGTGTTAAAATGACTATTTGGGGGCATTTGTCATATCATGGTAGATAACTGAAACACTGCAATTATAAGTGAATGTAAAACTTCCCTGTGCAAAGGTGCATGTGTGACACAGGTGCACTCCCCAAGCTAAATGAGGCGGCAGAAAAACACACAACCATGTTGATTACCTTCACTTGAATCATGTCCCAAACTTCCAGTGCTCTCTTAGTACTGCAGAGCAGCAATGGATACGACATACTCCTTGTCCCCTCACTCGCTGACCTGTGTCATCTCTCTCGCCTTTCATCTTACCTCTTTCAAATGGGAAGATCTGGTTGTCTATCCTCACTCTCAACTTAGGACCTTCGCTTCCTCTACTGTTAAAACAGAAGCAGTGAAAAGCGATTTTCCACCACCTCTCGCCACACCTGTTCATCTTCCTGCATCGAGGACCGTCGTGTCTGTCTTTCCTTCTGCTACTGTGGGTAAAATGTCCATGGTCCTACTTAGCACCCCCCTCCAGGGGGCTGCGTTCCCTGCCAGTTTTGCATCTCTGCTTCATCAGTTTTTCTGTCTACTGAATTATCCTAGTAAATCCTATTGAAATTTTCTCTCTTTAAAACTATCCTCGGATCACATGATCCTATTTAATCGTTATCACATTTTGGAAGTAACCTTTATAGGTAAATCCCCCAAACGTTGTTCATATTACCCTCCAATTTCTTTTCTCTTACTCTCTTCTAAATTGACCCCAATAAAAATGTCACTTCCAATCATTTCACCAACACCGTACAGTCACCAGTGACCTCACTGTTGATAACTCCACAAGCCACCTCCCTGTCTTTACTTGAACTATCAGCATCCTTTAACATGTCACCAAGGTATGTGAAAGGATGTCAGAAATGTAGAGTTCACTCATGTTGTCAGGACAATGATTCAGAGGAGTTTTGAAGGGAAAAGAGAAATATTACAAGTTGTTACCTATAATAAACAGAGAGAGTACAACCTAAATGGTTCTTCTCTCACCTCTTACAAAAAGGAAGAATTTCTTCTTTACATGTGAAATGAATGTGTCACATGTCAGTTTTGCTCTTCAGATAGTTTTCTTCTTTCATATTCTTTCTGGTGTTTACACATGATGGAGTACTTCTCTGCCATAAAAAATAAACTTGAGGCATCCACAGGTAGGGATGCACCTTGAGGCAATAATATTAGATGAAATCAGTCAGACATCCAAGTTAAACATTGCATGGTTTCTCTTATATGAGAAACTGAAATATATATATATATATATATATATATATATATATATCTGAGAGAGAGCAAGGTATAAGATAGATAAATAGGAAGTAGAAAGATCTTTTTCAAATGGATGGAAGAACAAGAGATGGAGGAAGTGGAAGGGAGGGGAGGAAAGCAGATAGAAAAAAATGATTTAAAAAACTGAAAATACACCTATGGCAAATGGGAAGTAGATCTAGTGTTGGCAGGACAGGGAGAGAAAGGAGGGATAAGGAACAAAAGGACTTGAACTGTGTCATGTACATGGACCAATTCCCCACAATAAGTGTAATCACTGTGCACTGCAAACGTGGACTGATAAAAATTATTTCATTTCTCCTTGCTAAATAGAACATGTAACATATAACAGAACATGTCAATGAAAAGTTAACACAGAGGTGACTCTCCAGGGAGGAAGGTGGTACACATTGTTCCCTGCCTCATTCCAGGTCCTGTCAGGAAACTCAAAATGGAAATTTAATACAGGAAACTGGTATGGTCCCAAAATTATAAGAATAGTGAACTTCGTTGCAGAGTCCTTGGGAAAATGACTTTTTGGTATAAAAGTTTTTGCAGACCATATCAGTAAGTATATTTTCAAAACTTTTTTTCTTTCTTTATTTTGAAGAAAATAATACCCAAAAAAGAACAATACCAAAATACAAACAAAACAACACAAGGACATTAAAAATGATACAGGGCTTCAAACCAAATGACAGGGATTAACAGTGGCTGTTATATTACATATTGTCATCTTCAACAAAGTTGCTCAGATTGCCAGATGCAAGAATAGAAGATTGATCAAACCATTAAAGGGGATAAGAAAATAATACTTTAAAAGAACATTAGAGACAATACATAGTCTCAGTAGACAGGATTGTAGGAATTCACCAGTGGTTGTTACACTGCAAATTGTTGTTACCACATAAGTTCAATACATTTTTAAAAGTCAGGTAGATTCATAATGCATGTATTTGTATATGTTACGTAAAAATAAATGTAACAGAAATATACTGGAACTAAAATTTTTAGAAAAAATTCCATGAGACATAAAAAGAGACTAATTGATAGAGACACCATGAGTTCTTATATATGGGCTTGTTGTCTCCTCACCAATCTATAAAGGAAAAGAAGTATGTTATAACAACAACCTGAACTGATCTCCAGGGAATTATGCTAAGTGCCAAAAAATCAATGCAAACCATTACATACTAATGATCGCATTTCTAGTACATTGTTGAAGTAACAAAGTTATAAAAATGCAGAACTGATTGGCAGCTGCAAGGGGCTAAGCATGTAACTGAGGGCAGGAGATATGGTCAATTCCATACCATTCCTAATTAGGTGTGGTCAATTTCACAGCAACAGGTAAGATCCCTGTGGTGGTGAAATGTTCTGTAGCTGGCTGGGTGATACTACACTATGGATGTACATGTTACCACTGGGAGAAACCCAGCAAGGAATAGCAGGATCTCTCTACCTGTTTGTTACAACTCTACGAAATCTACACTTAAAAAGTTTCATTTTGAAAAAGTGAATCAATTACTTAACCACTGTTAGAGGGAGAATCAGTCCATTTCCTTATTTTAAAACTAGTTCCAATCACTGTCTCTGCAGCCTCTGCTACCAGGTGAAGGTGAGGAGCGCAAACCCTCCCCTCTCTGCTGCCGTCCTGAGGTGGACCACAGAGGAAGGACCAGAGAGCAAACTAAACGTCAGTGGCACAGTAGGACCCCAGCTAGGGTGCACAGGATGGACAAGCGGGACTAGCGGCGTGAGAAGTCCGAGGCAGCAATTACAATACCGGCCGACAGGTGGAAAGTCAGGTGCGCCAGCCCTGTGCTTGGAGACGAAGTCACACGGTATAGAAGCAGACTGGCAGGGCCACTCGCCTTCTCACTCTTTTGTTGTCGTTTTGCCTTTCACTAATCCTGTGAGGCTGTTTAACTCTAAAATCAGGAACAAGACAAGGATGTCCACTGCCACCACTCCCATTTAACATAGTTCTGGAAACATTAGCCAGAGCGCTTAGATAAGGGAGAGAAATAAAAGAAATAAGGACAGGAAAGGAAGAAGTGAAACTATCATTCTTTGCAGATGACATGATACTCTACATAGAAGACCCCAGCTTGGCATGGTGGCGCATGCCTGTAATCTCAGCACTCAGGAGAGAAGATTGTTGAGGCCAGAAGATTGTTGCAAGTTTGAGACCAGCCTTGGATACAAAGTGAGCTCAAGGCCAGCCTGAACTGAATAGCAAGACTCTGTCTCCCCCGCAAAAAAAAGAAGACCCCAAAAATTCCTCCAAAAGACTTCTAGATTTAATAACCAAATTCAATAGGGTAGTTGGACGTAAAGTCAACACTCAAAAATCAGTAGCACTCCCTTACATAAGCAACAAACTCACTGAGAGAGAAATTAGGGAAACTGTACTCGTCATAGCAGCATATAAAAAATGAAATACTCAGGAGTCAATCTAACAAAGAAAGTAAAAGATCTATACAGTGAAAATTACAGTACTCTGAAAAAAGGAGATTAAAGAGAATATCTGAAAAAGGAGATTAAAGAGAATATCTGAAAATGGAAAGATATCCGATATCCCTTGCTCATGAATAGGAAGAACCAACACTGTGAAAATGGCCATACTCCCAAAACTGTTGTACAGATTTAATGCGATCCCAATCAAAATACCATTACCATACCTTGCAGATCTAGAGAAAACATTCCTAAAATTCATTTAGAACCAGAAGAGACCTAGAATAGCAAGAGCAATTCTTGGCAACAAAGACAAGGCAGGAGACATCACAATCCCTGACTTGAAATTATACTACACAGCTACTGTGATAAAACCAGTATGGTAGTAGCAAAAAAACAGACCTGAGGATCAGTGGAACATACTGGAAGATGCCAACACAACTACAAACACATTCAGCCACTTTATCTCTGAGAAAGGGGCCAAACAATTTCACTGGAAGAAAGATAGCCTCTTTAATAAATGGTGCTGGAAAGATTGGCTCTCCATATGCCAAAGACTAAAAGTAGACCCAAGTCTATCAGCATGCACTAAACTAAAGCCCAAATGGATCAAATAAACTTGAGGCTTTTATAGGTAAATGGATACAACTAGAGACCATACTCATAAGTGAAATAAATCAGACCTGCATTTGTAAACACTGTATTATCTCCCTAGTGTAAGAACCTGAAAGAATAAATAAAACTGAAAGGTACAATAGATATTGTGAAAGCAAAAGAAATTATTCAAAGAGAAAGAACAACTTGGATGAGGGAAAGAAAAAAAGAAAGAAGGAAGAGAAATATATATATGTGTGTACACATGTATATACACATACACACACACACACATAAGATAGCTAAGATAATTGTACTACTAATTCCTATTGGTTTATTGAAAGGAACAGTTAATATTTAATTGTTTGATTGATCTTGCATACCTATATATGGTAGTTTGAGCAACTCCTCTGAAGATAACAATAAGTAATACAACAACCATTGTTGACTTTCTATCATCTTGTTTTGAAATTGTGTATCATTTTTATAGTTTTTGTGTTGTTTTTTGTCTTTGCTTTTGTTATTCTGTTTTTGTTCTTTTCTCTTTAAAATGAAAACAAAATGGATCAGAGATCTAAATATTAAAGCAGAAACATAAATCTGCTGAAAAAGAAAGTAGGTAAAAATCTTGAGTATGTAAGGGTAAGCAGAGAGTTTATGAACAAAAACCAAACTGCTTGGGAAGTACAACTGGGATCTCATCCTATTAACAACTTTGTGCTCATCTAAAGAAATCACTAACAGTGAAAAGAAAACCATAGAGTGGGAAAAATTTTAGCCGACTGTCTCTCAAAGGACTTCTATCTAGAACATATAAAGAGTTGAAAAATCAGACACCCAAATTCAAAGACTCAATAAAAAAATGAGCATCTGAAGTGAATATGCACTTCTCAGATGAAGAAATACAAATAGCAAATAAATATGTGAAAAAATGTTCAACATCATTTGTCATTTGAGAAATTGCAAATTAAAACAACATTAAGATTCCATCTCACCCTAGAAGAAATGGCTATCATCAAGAACTCAACCCGTAACCAATGCTAGGGGGCTGGGGTGGAGAAGCCTCCCTTCTCCACCATTGGTGGGAGTATAGACTGGTGAAGCCATTATAGAAATAAGTGTGGAGATTTCTCAAAAAACTATGATCAGAGGTCCCATTGAACTCATCTCTTCCCTTTCTGAGTATTTACCCAAAAGAATTAAAAACATCATACCACAGCAATATACGTGTGCCCATTTTTATAGCAGAACAATTTGTGATAGTTAAATCTTGTAAACAACCCAAATGTCCATCAACCAAGGAATGAATGAAAAAGATGTAGTGTTTTTATATAATGGAATACTACTCAGCTATAAAAAGGACAAACTCGAGGTTTTCATAGGTAAATGGGTGCAACTAGAGACCATACTTGCATCTGTAAACATTGTATTGTCTCCCTAGTGTAAGAAACTGGAAGAGTAAATAAGATCCAAAATGTACAATAGATATTGGAAAGGGAAAGAAACTACCCAAAAGGAAAGAACTGGGATGGGGGAAAGGAGACAAGAAGGAAGGGAAAAGAAAAAATATATATACACAAGATAGCTAAGATAATTATACTACTAATTTCTGTTAGTTCATTGAAAATTTTGTGCTTATATTATTTGATCAATTTTGCATACCTATATCTTATATTCTGAGCAACTACTTTAAGATAATAATATGCAATATATTAACCATGTTAATTTCCTGCTATCATGTCTTGAAATTTTGTATCATTGCTTTTATTGTCTTTCTCTCTTAAAAAAACTAATTCCAGGAGATTAAGGAGCTAAATGTAAATAGAGTTCATAACTACCATTTATTGAGCAATTACTGTGTACCAGGTATATCTGTATACATATTTATTTTATCCTTCCAACAAACTTGTAGAGATGTGATACTGTCCACAGTTTACTACAGAGGAAAATTGGCTGTTTTCCCAAATTTACACATTTAAACAGTAAAAATTTACACATAAAAGAGAAATAACGTACAATAATGTACTAGACTTGATGTGGGTGAATAAGAGTATTAAGGGTGCTATTTTTTTCTTCTGTAATTATTTACATGTACTGGATTTTCTGTCATAACCATGCTTGATTTTTAAAAAAATTTTTTAAGGTCAGACAAAAATAAAGTAAGGAATTATGCCAGGGATGAGGAATACGTCAGAAGGGAAAATAGCTCACACATCACAACACAAAAGCTCCAGGTTAATATGTTCCAATAATTGCATCTAATTGCAAGGGAGAGCTGAGCATTAATAACATTCAAAGGTATTTTATAAATAACAATTAGCAATTACAATGAAGAAATTTGGCAACATTTAGGATGTGATTAAATGGAATAGACAGCACTTTTGGGAAAGCAGATTTCATAATTACTAATTACTTTTGTTCCAATTTCTTCTCAACTGAAAGAAAAGACACAAGGCAATTCTGAGGCCAGTAAAAGACTGTCTTCTAGGCAATGGGCAGCCAAGGCCCGGTTATGGGAATGAGAAGGGAGGGACAGGGATCAGAAAAGTAAAGAAGGAAGTGGATCAAATTTGGTGATTCATTAGCAATAAAGAACAATGGGCAGAGAAACGCCAAAACATGATGTAATAGAAAAAATGACATTGGCTGCAGTCTTTGGTTTTGTTATAATCCAGCTGCAGATTCTCAGGATAATCATTTAACCATTCCTCATCTCTACAATGAATGGGTTGCTTTATAAATTCTAAGTTCTCTCCCAGATCTAATATTCTGAGGATAAGTGGTAATAGTAACATACACAGAAATCCTAGGGAATGAACTGATTCTCAGTTCTCGGATTTAGATGATATCACAGAGGGTGACTTTGAACAAGTTACTTAACCCCTTTTGGCATCAGTTTCCATCATAAAATTGTAATAATAATGAGGATGGTACCAATCTCATCAACCCATAGGATAGTGTCTGGCATAAGTCTCTGTAGATGTGAGCAATTAATAATGGTCCCATCTATTCTTAGAGCTGGTCACAGTGATGTTAATCATTTGAGGAGAGATAACCCAAAATCTTCATCATAAAATTAAACTTTTATTACCTTTCCTCATATGCATTAGAGGAGGAGGTGTTGTCTGATCCTAGGACTACAGCATAGGTATCTAGGATTGAGGCTGGCCGAGTCATCAGATTTCAGGAGGCACAATTTTCAGATGCCACATCCTAGAGTGAGTGCTCACTGTCACGTCCACTCTTCATAGCCAAGTACCAGCACTTCCTAATATTTGTCATAGGTAATACCTAAAAGCAGCAGAACATGAAGCTCTGAGTCATTTTGAAGAGAAAAAAATAAGTGTCAATCCAGCAGCTATAACCGTCAGAAGCCAACCTCTCTGAGCGCGGCGGATGCCCGTGCCCCAGTTGAGAGTGTGGCTGACCTCCCGTTTGGTGGCTCTGTTGCCAGCACTTGCTTCAGAGCTTGTGAAGTAAGAACAGGGTGAGATGTCAAATTTAACACGTCTGTTGCTTCCCTCCCTGCTCTGGCTTGTCCTGAACTGAATCTCGTAACAGGCAAAGCTGTCCAAATGACATATGTCAACAAAAAAGAAATAGTAATTATTTGCCTGGTACTATACGAGGAAAACTAACCACACGAGTGTCAAGCTTTATAGAGGTCTGTACCAGTGAAGAAGCATTGTAGTATCTATGCCTTGATGTTAAAATAATAGAAGATATCCATATAAGAAATGCAGACAAGTTTTTGTTATTGTCATTTAAGATTCAGTTGACTGAATTTTGTAACTTGTGATTTCAGAACTAACTTTCAATTCATGTAAGGCTGCCTGCATCTGGTACTCTCAAAGCTATGCTCTAGAACAGCGTCAAGGTACTTTCCATGGTAATTCTCTTCTCTCCAGTTCCCTTAACTTCACTTTAATAACCACCGCAGTAGCTGCTTTAGAAGTTTCTAGAATGTAAAGGGGTAAATGGTGGCCAAATATTTCTTTTTTTCTCTCTCTAGCAACAGAGAATATTTTTATCTCTTTTTAAAATTGTTTTCATTGTTCTTAAAATTGTATATTGACTAGGCTTCATGTTTATGCCAAACTTTGGTGCCTCCTATTTAAAAGGTTTGTATGTAAAGAAAGTGACTCAGGATTTTCCTGACCACCAAGAACACAAAATACTTCAGTCCACCTCAGGAGTTTAAACACAACTATCATGAACATATTTCTTATACATTGAACATTTGCTTACACCAATACATTAACATTCCTTACCATTTATCTTCTTGTCCACAGACATGGGTAGAGATGATCTATTATTTTGAATTTTTTCTTTTGTTTTCTACTCACTAGCAAAATTGTTGATATGGACAGTAGGTGTTAAAGAGGTTATCTAAGCACTGGCAGTTTGTTCTCAACCTCAATAACTCCACTAGTGATCTCTAGCCCTTCAAGTAATTTAAGAAGTGATTATCTCCCTGCATTCAATTTCTTTCTTCTTCAAATGCCCGGATGTATTTTTATTGCCAGCTTTCAATGTGAACAATAATTAATAAAATTTGCCTTGGCGGTAGTGGCAAACCTACGGCATGCGTGTGGCAGCAAACACGCAAAGCCCTCTCTCTTTGCCTACATGTTCCCCCAGCAGCTGAGTGGTGAACAACAGTTACTGTTCTTTTAAAAACTGAAACCTCAGTATTCAGGTTTAATTGCAGTGTTGGCACTCTGTGGGTTAATAGATGATTTTGTGAATAAATAAGTGGGTTTGGGGCTGCAATCTGGGCGCTTGGTCTCTAAAAGGCTTGCCATCACTGGCCTTGGACAGTGACCTCTAGGAGTAGTCCTGATGTAGCACTACTAAATGAATTGCTTTTTCCAAGCTGTAAAAGTCCTCACAGGAATTCTTTTCCTGGCTACCATAATTTTTAAAAATTGAATTCTTTTTATTGGTATTTCCATTATTCCTGTTCTAATTATTGAAAAATTGGTGGATAAACTTAAACAGCAGAGTAGGAATACTTGGCTGAAGAAGTAGAATTTTTCTTCATTCTTCTTTTCTTGTCTAATAGGTAAGTTGAAAGGATAACATTTATGAATCTGGTAGGATCACGGAAGCATTTAGGTAAGAGCTCTAAAGCCCATGGTAAAATGTTTACTAATAATGCATAATTTGTATCATGTGTGGTTTGTTTTCTACCATTGGGCCAGTTTCAAATACAAAAACATTGAAGCTCAGAAAATTTTAGTCAAGGAAGACCTGCCAAGTGCTTAAGCAAGGATTCAGATCTCAGACATTTTTATTCCAAAATCCATACCCTGTTCTCTATCCCATATTAGAGATAACCCTAAAAGTTCTAGGCAATATTTTATATATAGATATACAGATATATATTGCAAGTGGCACAAAACTCTTAACCCCAATTATGGAAGGTCATTAGCTTTCAGACACATTGCTTAGTACAGTAAACTCTTAGCAGTATCAGTTTATATGTCAATCTATGTACACATGGTTGAGTATTCTTTGATTAATCTCTGTGGTTGTGTGAAATACTGACATTCAAGCTGAGTTGTGGCGCATACCTGTAAACCAAGCCCTCTTGAAGGCTGAGGCAAGATGATGGCAAATCTGAGCCAAGCCTGAACAAATTAATCACTTAGTGAGACCTTTCTCAAAATTTAAAGATATTATTTTAATTTGAAAAAGAAAAGTCTTGGGGCATAGCTCGATGGGAAGGCCTTGACTTCAATCCTGAGTACCACACATAGACACACAAAGACTTTCTCCTGTAGGCCATATGAGTGCTTAATATTCCAATTCTATTTCTATTTTAAATTATCCGTGTATAAATTGAGTCAGCAGAAGCCTGCGCACATCTCTGCTTTTCTCTTTACAGCTTTTTCTCCTCTTAAAAGAATTGTCTTCTCATTCTTTTCCCATCTGTCCTTCCTTGGGCATTTTTCTTTTGAATTGTGGTACCAAGGCCTTCCTAAAATAATGCAGGTAAATTCTCCTGTAAGGATATTTCAATCTCTCTTAAGAGCTCCTGTTGTGTCAACAATGCCAATAACATACTGGAAATATTTGTGTTTTTCTACAGTGTTAGAATTTATTGAATAATAATGAATTCACAAGCTATGTCAATTCTGGCAGCCTTATTCAAATACTCAAAGTTTATTAGTAACCAGTGAGCCAGGCAATCACATATTTTACTCCAATTTTAATTACTAATATCTGTTACACATCACATTTCTCACAATACTATATAGCTTATAGAATGGCTAAGAAAGCTTTAACAATGGCTGCAGGATTCCAAGAGGAAGAAGCAGAAGCCATGGCAGAGATGTAGAAAGTTACAAGGGGCTAAATACAATTAACAACCAGGAAGAGCTTCCTCCATGAGATGTGAGAAATGTTGGGAGTGTAGGGTAAGTTCAAGTTGGAGTCTGGACAGCAAGCAATTCAGATGGGCCACATCAAGCAGGAAGACTGAGCTGAACTGAAGCCAGGAGACAAAAAGCCACAGTTCATGGGCTTTTGACCTCATAGCGCTTCCACCAGTGGTTTGATGAGATGCTGGGCCAGTGTGGTGCCACTGTGTCCCAGAATCACGAGCTCCTCGTTTTATATGATCTAGGTGAGGAGGTCGTGTGGTTTGTTGGTCTAATATGTCTGATAAGCCCAAGAGTCTGTTTTTTTCTGATGTAAATTAGATATATCATGAGTCCATGCCATGCAGTTAGAACAACGGGGCTCAGGAGATCACTCCCCTCCACCCTGTTTGAGTTTGGACACGTGCTAGGACCAGTCCTCCTTCCATCGTCCTAGGAGAGGTAGAAGATGATATAACAGAAATCCAGCAAATCTTTAAAGCTCTAACGGAGAGCAAATACATGTTGATCTCCTGGCCTGACTGTTAGCCACTTTTACTCTGCTCAAACCTTATTAAGGGTTCGTAGCTATGGACATGTAATTAAGATCAGCGTGGATTCTGGGATAGTCATGCATGTTGAACACCCTTGAAGATGACTCAGCACCCTATCAATCAGTCCTGTCAGTCTCACTTAGAAACAGAGGGAGGCACTGGGCTGAGGTATGCATCCTTCCAACTCTGAAAGCCTGATTTGTCTGTGCAGTGCAGTGCTTTTTGCTTTCCTGTCATCCTGGAACCACCTTTCCATTCGCGCTGTGTTTTGTCTTTGGTCTTGCTCTGAGCACACTTCCTGCGACCATCCATGGACGCAGCTGTGTGTTTCTTGCCCTTCGACTGTGCTCTTGCAATGCTTTCCTTGTCATATGCTAGACCCTGAAAACTGTCTGCTGAATTTACCCCACAGTAATGCATATACACTTGATTTAATTTGAGAAGGCGGTCTACCATTGGCAATTCTTATTAACAAGATTTATTGCTTTGTCTCTCATGATTGTGCTGTGCAGCTGTGAGTTGGTTTTTTGTTTGTTTCTTTTGGTGTGTCCAATGTCTGGTGGTTATCTATTTGCACATACCAGTTACCAAGTGAGTCATTCTTCCTCGGCATTTGTACTCAGAACGGAGCAGAGTCACTCGGGGCGACTCAAAGCTAAAATGCTACTGCTTTACATATCATGGAGTAACTCAGAGCACAGCAAAGCCCGCCCTACACTGTTCCAGCCACTATGTAGTCTGTGTCATCCTTACTAGTTCAAGTCTCTCTCACACACTCTCTTCTCTCTCTCTCTGCACTCTCTTTTCTGTGATACTGAGGATTAAACCCAGGGCCTTTGCACCGAGACATATCCTCACCTTTTTTCATTTTGAGGCAGATTCTTACTAGGTTTCCCAGGCTGGACTTGAACTTGTAGTCCTCCCACCTCAGCCTCCCAGAGTGCTAAGATTACTGTTATATGCTACAACATTGAGCTGAAACTCCTCGGCCAGAGCATTTTGTGCAGTTAATTGCATCCAGGGCCTCACAGATGTTAGACAACTGCTCTGCTGTTGGGCTACATCCCCAGCCCTTTAGTGAGTTTTTGTATTTTCCTGCTTTATTGCCCTTGCAGACTTGATAAAAGTATGAAGAGAGCTGTTGGAAGCTTTGCAAGAGAGTCGAAGATGGAAGGATAGTGAGGTAGAGCCCTATCCACCTTACACTCAAACATGGATAAACAACAACAAACCAGTAACTCTTCTGCTGCTTTGTTTCTCTTCTGCTGCTCAGAAGGGTCACCTTCAGAAGAGAGTAGAGCAGAGTTCCATTTTCAGTAGGGTATGTGTTCTAAAGTCGCCACTCTAAAAATCAGTGCGGTTAACTTTAACTTTGAAAACTCTTTGAATCAATTTTATATTGCCAGACCTTGACTAATAAGCTAAAAAGGCAAAAATGACCTCCTTTTGTTTTCATTTGTATCTTTTTCATGGATTTCCTTTCCTTGGTTCACTAGAATGTAGTGAGGAGTGTGTGCGTGTGCGTGCGTGCGTGCGTGTGTGTGTGTGTGTGTGTGTGTGTGTGTGTGTGAAGGTGGATAAAAAATACCACCTCTAAATATGCCATTTCTGCATGCTAAACATTTTACAATGAAAGCAGTTAAGAAACAGCAGCTATAAGATGGGCTTTCTGCCCATCTCCTTTTTACTTAAAAGCAGGACATGTATGTCCCATGAGAAAAGTACCATCTTGATAGCAGCACCAATAAATCTTACTGAAATAATTCTTATCTTCCATTAGTTTCTCTCATGTATTTCCTATTCACTTTCCCACAAATTACTTTCCTTGGAATCCCAAACCCCTTTTCTTTTTCTTTTCATCCCTCCATAAATTTATTGTCTTTTGTTAAAATGATATATAAGCCCCGTCTTAATGGCTTTTGAGGGGTTTTCATTTAATTCCTACAAAGCCCTTCAAGCCACATAAAAATATTGACATCAAACAAAATGTGTATGTTTTCTCCTGTTAATGTGCCTTTCATTGGTTCCACTTATAGGTCTCCAACTGCATAATCTAAGAGGGTAAAACTTTTTCTCCTTTGCAAGTATAAAAGGGGAGGAAAGAATAACAGGATTCTCCTTCCATATCGTTGTTGTTATGGATGTGTGTTGTTTTGTTTGGTGCAACACAGATATTGTCACTGAAGAGCTCCTTCTAGAAATACCTCACCAAATAAACATTACCAGGTTTCAGTATGTTCACCTCTTGGTTTCCAGGTTTTCTTCATCTCAAACAAAGAACTGAATGAAACAAACCAAAAACAATGACAGAGTTTATTTTAAAAGTGAAGGGTGAAGGGTTAGGGACAAACTGGCTCTGCAGAACGAACTGGGGAGCAAAAGAGAAAAAAAATAGAAGTATGCCCTGGAGGACACAGGCCATGATGCTGTGTAGAGGAGCTGTGGCAGTGAGCTCTTCATGGCATCTGGGTCTGTTTATGCTATCCATACCTCATAGCAATGCATGGTGACTTCTACATATGGGGTCCCAAGAACCTATGCTGCATAGATCCAAAATCCTACCATGTGTCTCTTCCCAATCAGTCTAAGCCACATCTTATCTCCTATCTCAATATCATTGAATGCCTGTATGATAAATGAACTTTTGACTCAACTCCAATATTACCAGAAACACCAAGGAAACTTAGAAACCATAATATTACCACTCAAGAATTAGAGATTTTGAACCTCAGAGCAACCTACTTGCAAAAAGATCCCATACCCACTTTTTTCCCATTGGAAAGAGGAATTAGAATAGGATGGCCATTTTCAAGTGGCCATCTGGTCCTAGTGTAATTTTCAGGTGGCTGGTCCTAGCTGCCTGCAGTTTTATATTAAGAAGAATGGGAGCAGCATCCAAGCTCAGTAGGAAGGGTTCTACTTGACAATGATTTCTGTCAAATGATTGGAAAAAATCAGCCACTTAGATATTATGAACACAGTGGCTGTAGTTAACATCTACTAGGCAATGGAAAGAGAACTCTGGTGAGGCCATTCTCTTTCATGTCCACTGAGAAGTCAGAAAAAGGAGACAGGACAAGATAAACTGAGCAAACTTACAATACTGTCTTGGTTACTTTTTCTCTCGTTGCTGAGACAAAATACCCAACGCCCAAAACGAAGGAAGGAAAGGTTTATTTAGCTTACAGTTCGTGGAGGTTTCAGTCCATACTTGGCTGGTGCTGAGGCAAAGTGGCACATGGCAGAGGGCGAATGGTTCAGGGCTGCAGAGCACAGCAAAAACAACCAGCAAAAGGGAGGAATGGCTACAAGCAGCTTCTTCTCTTCCCTCACATTGTAAACAGCCTACCCCCACCCAGGGGGCATGTAGCTCTCACCCAATCCCATGCCCTCCTCTTCCACAGGTTCAGGATGAATACAAATAACCACCCCAGCTCCCTTCTGAGTCACATAGTTAACCTTTTAAACTTCCCAAATTAACACAATAAACAACATCCCAGAAGGGTAAGGGCATGTCCTTTTTACCCCAAGGTTTACAACTGCTGAGTTACTTAGCCAAACCTCTAGACTCCCCAAGTTGACACAATGTATCAACCATAACAAATACTAAAGAGCATTTTCCTTCATTCTTGATAATTTTCCACTTGTTTCTGCATTCTGTCATAAAGGTACCCATGTGTCCTTCCAGTAAATTTCCTTTCTTGGCATTAACTCATAGTGTACATTTCTGGGTTTTGCCACTGAACAATAGCTAAGATCTATGTCTCAGTGGAAGTATATTTCAAGCCCATTCAGTTCGTCTGATGTTGACTGAATACCTGTTGTGCCTCTTGCACCTAATCCTTTGGATGCAGTTTTGAACATGGTCCAAGACTGAGAAATGTGGAATATTTAAAGGACTACCAGACACTGATTATAAAGACGTAAATAAGTGAAACACAAAAGAACCTAATGTAGAACCCTCGGTCTCCCCTCCCTGGTTGTATTTTCTGAGTTTTCTTCAGCACACTGTAGTGTGTAAGACTTTTAAGTGGCGTGCTGATGAACAGCTCTGTAATTGTCTCATGCAAACCTGAAAGCTGAGAGGGAGTTTGACACAGGAAATGACAACCAGCAGCCAGGCTCTCTGACAATAAAGAACACTACCCAGTGAAATCCTTCATTAGCCAAGATCTTTTTAAAATTTTTTTTTCAGAAACTATTGTCCTAATCTCTGAAGAAAATAAACCTTTTTTAAAGTCCTGGATTAACTCACTGTCTATAATGATTGAGCTACAAGGACAGCTTTTATCCCACAAAAGCCATTACCAGCACACAATCTGTATAAAAACTAACCCACATCTCCATTTTGAGTTACAGTGTTTACACTATGAGGGGGCTGAAGAGGATAATAAAGACACAGAAAGTTTCTATGTGTGATCTAAATGCAAGTTCTAAAGTTCAGAAAATCCAAACCAAGGAAAAATTTGGGAAAAAAATTCTTTTAATTGTCCAGGCACAGAAAAAACGCTCTTTCCTAAGTTTAAATAATCTAATTCATTTGATCTGTTATGAGCAGGAGAACCATGTGAACATTTTTTGAAGTGATTAGTTTCAGTATCTTGAAAAATCACTTTATCAGTTTAATCAAGAACATTTAAGTGGTGCTTTCTTCTGCCATTCTACCAGTAGTACAGTAGAAATATAGTTGCTAGTCAACTTACAGTGAATTCTGCATAATGAACCCATTGTAAACTAAAAGCGTTGAAAGTTGAAAATGGATTTAATATACTGACCTACTGAACACCATAGTTTAGCAACATAATGCACTGTCTGTCCTTGTGATTGTGTTGTTAGCCAGGAGCTATAGTACAATGCCCAGCGCTCCCACCAGGTGACAGCGTCACTTGCCAAGAAAACAGTCACATTCCAAGTACAGTTTCTACTGAACATGTACTCTTTTGGTTTTATGGGTGTGGAGAGGGGGGGAGTGTGCACAAGGAGAGTGCAGGGCAGATGGTACTGGGAACTGAACCCAGCAACTTCACACTGAGCTATTTTCTCAGCTTTGTATTATGATGATCATTATTTTGAGACCTGGTCTCTTTAAGTTGCCCTGTTGGGTTCAAATTTGCAATCTTCTTGCCTTAGACTAGCAGAGTTCTGGAAGTAGAGGCAGCATCACCATGCCCGGCTGTGTACTCTTTCTGCTGTGATTTGGAAATGACTCCAAAGGCACGTGTGTTGAAGGTTTGGTGGCCTGTGTCATTGTTGGGAAGTGGCAGGACATTTAAGAGGTAGGGCCCAAGGGAAGGAAGTTGTCATTGAAGTGTGACCTTGGAGGAGATATTGGGACCCCATCCCCTTTCTGTTTCTCTCTGTTTCCCAGCCGCCATAAGGTGAGCAGCTGTTCTCCACTGCACAACGCCCATCCCGATATTCCACTTTGCCATAGACCCAAAAGCAATAGAGCAACTAATTAGGAAGTAAAGCTTCTGAAACTTTGAGTCAAAGTAAATATTTTCTTTTATTAAGTTGATGTTCTCAGGTTTTCATCTTAGTGATGGAAAGCTGGCTACTATACCTTCACACCATTGTACTGTACAGTCAAAAACATCATTACTCTAGCCATCATAAATTAGGGGCTGTTCATACCAATGACAAAGGCAGAGACAGCTGTCTGGAGAAAGGGAGGAACACTAGCTTTCCACCATTCACTGCCATGCTTAAGGATAGAGATACACAGATTACATAGACAGACAGACAAACACATAGATGTCCATATTAAGGAGCTCCTCTAGACACAGTGCTGCTCAGGCTAATGCTAGCCAGTCTTTATTGAGAATAATATCAAAATGCCCCTGCATAGCAAAGACAGTGAAGCATAGGTGCCGCACATGAGTTGCTGCTGCTGGCGAAGCCTTATACCTTTCCCTACGTGGAATGAGTCACAGGGATCTAGCCTGGAGGTGGCAAAATAATGGATGGCTCTTATTTCAGGGTTTGGCTTTGGCCTTTTATAGCTGAAGGAATGCGCTAATGGCAGCAGCTGCTCTCTTTTGGAACAGAGTGCAGGGGTAGATCCAATTACCAGCTACTCTAGTGAAAAGCAGAAATAATAAATAAAAGGCAACGCAGTGATGTGTCCTCAGCAGCGACTTCTGTCTTGTCATCAGAATAGTGATATACTAAAATCGCTAGTTGTTTTTCTTGTAGTATTGGAATGGAGGGTGACCAAAACTAAAAATGAACAGTCACTGAGAATAGCCACTGTCTATTCTCAGTAGACAGCACAGCAGAAAGGTCGGCCTCCTGCGCACAGCTCTCTTTTTGCTCTTCACGGTCATTGATTGCATGCTCACTGCCAGGCCTGCCCCTAACACTTCCTGCAACACACAAATAAAAGGCCATGTCCCAACGTCCAAATGGTTAAGTTATAAATCAAGCTAACAGTTTGCTAAATAAAACCGATTCTATCATTCTACCTGGACGAATTCACCTCAAAGTGGTCTAGAATTTTTTGATTCCTTCGAACCTTGTACCAGAACATTCTACCCATACCCCACCATGCCTTTTATTCTACACTCATCAGAGACTACCATTCAGTGAGGGAACCTATATTCGCATATGGGGTCACTCTATCCATGACTCCTGCAGAGAGTCGCCCCTTGGACTGGAAAGCCAGCATCCCTCGGCACCCCCAGGCTGAAAGGCCAGTATGCTTGTGTTACTGCCCAACCTTGCAGAAGCCACCTGAGGAAGGCACTTGTGCCTGACAGCAGGCTGAGGGCCATTCAGGCATAGGATTCTAGGTTTGTCAGGACCTGGAACAACCTCTGCAGGAAAGAGGCTAGCAACTCTGTATAATCAGGCAAGTTACTACTTGGACACTGGAGCTTAATCCGACGGGGACTCTGAAAGACTGTATGGACCTAACCCAGAGTTATCCAAACCAAGGGCTAAGGAGGCTTCAGGACCTGTACAGCTGCTCTCTGGTCTAGGATTGAGGGCTCTTTCCTAAGTCTTAATGCCTTGATGCTTCTGGCCTGCTCTGTGCGTGGACAGAGTGGGCTGTGATGGCCACAGAAAGCCTTTGAGCAGAGTCAGCTACAAGTCTGACTGACTCACAGAAACCAGGAGTAGTACTGAGAGAATGTGAACTGACACTGGGCATTAGCTGCTACCACTGTCCGTCCCTAGTACTGCTCACACCCACATGTGCTCACTGTCTGTCTCGTTCCATCACAAATTCTTCACGGTAGCACAAAACCAAGAAGAAATAAGGACTGCTACTTCAGGTATGCTGCTATAGATACAGCCCCTACGACTGCAATTGGTCCCAAGGCTGTAACTTCTCTGTTTCCTCTTCCATCACCCAGATGCATTCTCTCAGCAGCCATATTTCTCTCTTCTACATTGCTCACCTGGTAGAGTAACCCAGACCTCCTACATTGAGGAAGCCAAGGCTCCAGTTATAAATTTTGCCGCAGTAGCTCATTCATGATGCCAGCAGTCAGGAAAAGCACCAAGAAGCATCCCAGGAAATTCCTGAACTTCAGACAGTCTCTTCTCCGCTTTCATTTGTAGCAGCAACTGTACCTGCAGATAAAAGTTGAGGTTAATTTGTTTTCCAGTGTAGTGACTTGTTTCTTTGCCTGACAGTCTACTCACCAAAGGAGCCTAAACTGAGCAGGAAGATGCAGGTGTACTGAGAATGTCTCCTATCCAAAGCACTTCTACCTTGGGAACGAGCAGAAGTTGCAGGGACAGAAAACACATCCCTGAGAGTGGGACACAACTTCTACTCCTTTCTCTCCTGACCTGGGATCCCAGACTCATGTGTTCTACACATCAGTGACAGCAATAAACAGCAACTCACAACTGGAGGACCACAACTCACTCTTATCCCCACCATTATGTGTTACTGAACAAGTACAGGAGTAACACAAGGTCATTTTCAACTCTTCTACTAGATCCTCAGTTGCCAACAACAGCACAGAAACAAGTAATTCAAGCAAGAATAACAACACAAATTATTAAATTATAATTATTAAATGATTTGGTAGGGCAAGAAAGCTTAGAAACAGCACAGCCAGTAGAACGGCTGGATCCACACTGGGACTCTGAGTAGACACATGCACGGGGACTTCTACAACTGACACCAGAACCAATGCCATTGGTGTTCCCATCAAATGCCTCTGCTGCTGGCCCCACCCAGAATGGGATTCTGAAAAATGTCAGGAAACATATTATTCCTTTTACACTGGAGGAGCTAGGAGTCATAAACTAGGAAAATTTCCTAATTCAGGAAAGTTGTTTAAAATATTCTAGCCAAGAACATGAAAATGTTTATTTTATCAATCAGAGGGCTTATTCTTCAGGCCTAAAATCCAACCAGTTAATAACCTATTTGAGTTTAATCCTACATACTACAAAAATATATAATTTGTTGAAAAGTAATGCTTGTAGATATGGAGTTATATTTTAAATCTTTTAAGAAAGAAACTTTTCTACAATCTTTAAATGGGTGCTTTAATCTGCATA
Organism: Dinomys branickii; assembly: GCA_004027595.1. Taxonomy (NCBI): domain Eukaryota; kingdom Metazoa; phylum Chordata; class Mammalia; order Rodentia; family Dinomyidae; genus Dinomys; species Dinomys branickii. Next base: position 123,263 of record PVLD010000935.1, on the reverse strand, counting down.
ACAGTTTTGGAATTATGTCCATTGTCACTGTGTTGGTTCATCCTACCCAAGGCCATATGGCTGTCTTTCCATTTTCTGATATACTCTTCAATCTCCTTTCTCAGAGTACTAGAGTTTTCAATGTATAAATTTTTCTTTCCTTTGTTAGAGTCCTGAGTATTTCATTTTTTTAGATGTGATTGTAAAAGATGAGCTTGTTATGTGTGTACAGGAATGCTATTGATACTGAGTTTGTATCCAGCTATAGTAAGACCTAATTTGGTTGTTAAATCTAGAAGTCTTTTGGTGGAGTTTTGGGGGTCTTCCATGAGTGTCATATCATCTGGAAGTAATGACAATTTAACTTATTCCTTTCTGTCTTTATCCTTTTTATTTCTTTCTCTTATCTAATCTCTCTGGCTAACGGTTCCAGAACATAATTGAGTAGTAGTAGTGATAGTGGACATCCTTGTCTTATTACTGATTTTAGAGTAAACTAGCATGCCTTGCAGAATTAGAGAAAACAACCCTAAAATTCATATGGAACCAGAAGAGACCTAAAATAGTGAAAATAATTCGGGACAACAAAGGCATCCTTAACTTGAAATTATACTACAAAGCTACTGTGATAAAATCAGCATGGTGATGGCAAAAAAAAAAAAAAAAAACAGATCCGAGGCTCAATGGAACAGATTAGAAGATGCAGAAACAATTCCAAATACACTCAACCAGTTTATCTTTGATAAAGGGTCTAAGCACATTGACTGGAAGAAAGATGGTGCTGGAAAAACTGGCTTTCCACGTGCCAAAGACTAAATGGGTGTCAACCGAAACAACTGCTGAGCTTTCCAGAGAGGGAGCTTGGGTCCAGGCGGGGGAAAACCACCTTGCTTGGATAAGGTGAGTAGCAGAGATTTCGCGTGGAGCACATGGACAGAATGCATGGAGAACGAGGAGGCTGGAGGATAAGGAGAGTGGGAATAAAAGAAACCACCAGAGATGGAAGATGAGGCTTCTGTTAGTAACTGTTCTGTGATATCTGTGATTCTGTCCTATCTGCCACTAGATAACATCCACCTGCCCCTCACTCAGTAGTTTAGTCATATTTATTGAATATCAACCATGTGTTAGACACTGCAATTCATTAAGAGCACAGATCTAAATAAAATATGCACATATTTTAAGAAAAGTATACATATGAAAATAAAATTACACATATATATATAATATGCATATATATATACATAAAGTAAATTAGAACAAGGCTAAGAAATAGTGACAGGGATACTTTTGCAGATACGATGGCTGCAGGAAGAGAAATCTGGAAACCTGAGTAGCATAAGGAAAGTGTGTACTTGGGGGTGCAAGGCGGAGGGGGAACAAGGACAAAAGCTCTGAGCAGGATCTTACCTGACAAACGCGAGGAGCAGAAAGGGGGCCAGTGTGACTGGAGCACAGCAGGACAGGAGGAAAGCACTGCAGACGCGGCTGAGAGGAGCCTGCGGCCCCGTGACACAGGAGGCGGAGGTCATACGAAGGACCCCGCTTCAGTGGTCTCAGACCCCTCTCTGACCCCTGAGCACAATGGGGTGAGTGTTACTCACCCAATCCCCTTAGTGCTTTTAACATTATAGTCACTGTACGGAGAAACCAGAATAAGCTTCAAGAAAATTCTGGAACAAACCATAAATGGGCCCATGGGCTACACCCAGCCATGGAAAAACCTAGGTGATGTTACTTAGAGATTTGGGCAGTTCTCTGCCAAACCACTTATGCTTGCCACAATAAAAGGCAAATAATTTTTCTTTTCCTATAAGTGTTGATTTGGGAGCATGGATCATAACTGTTCAAAATAATAAGGGGCTGAAATGGCCTTAGACTCAAAGAAGCAGGGGCACAAGTCTCTTTGAGTAAGATAATTTTGGCATATTCAATCAAAGCATTTCTTGGGCAAACTACTATAAATTAGGGAAATTGTGTTGTGAGTCAATTACCCAGGAAATCAAAGGGACACCGCCTGCAGAAAAGATACCCCCAGTATCTGTAGAAATATTTTTTACCCAGATTCTCTAAGGAAAATTGTGAAATGGCATTGCTTAGTCTAGAAATTTTCCTCAATACACACTAATTTATTGCTGATGTTAAAACAAGATCCTCTCTCTTTTTTTAAGGGAGACATTTTATTTAGGGGGTTTTGATTTTTCTTCCCGAGGCAAGAATGGCCTTTTGATTCAAAGTTAGATTAAGATACTCTGAAAAGGACATTGAGGGCTTTGTGATGGCAACAGGAAAAGCCCAAGAAAAGAGAGAACCTTGCTGAAGGATGCAGCTCGGGGAGAGAAACGTGGACTCCAGCGGGGGAGGAGGGAGGAAGGCAGAGCGAAGAAGATGAAGGAGACCTGGAAGTGACTATTATTTCAAGAGATGGTCCTGATAAGCTTATTGGAGAGTGTGGAGTTTGGTCAGTGACCTCTAAGTGGACTCGGGTTACATTTGCTGTCGCTAGTCAGTCATCACAGAGATGGTCCCATCCTTTTGAAAGACACATACGAAGTACAGCTCAAGCACGACTGTGGCTGTTAGAGCATTAGGATTTTCATCCGTCCTGTGCAACTCTCAGAAAGGCATTTAAGACAGCTCGGTCTTCTGGACACCCATGACTGGCTCTGCCAGTAGAGGTGCCATGGTCTCTCAGCATAATCATGGTAGATGCTAAATAGATAATTGATTGGTAGAGGGTGAAACATTACAAGGAGAAGGGATTTGCACGGGGCAGATTTTATTTCCTTGGGACAATTTCTTAGCGATGTCATTATCTTCAAGTAAGTTTTCACAGTAGTTTACAAAAATGTATCACTGGCTAGTTCTATTTTCAATAGCGTTGTTTAGTTGGTTCTCTTTTGCCTAGAAGAGATGTCATCACTCATTTTTACTTTTTGTAAAATTTTAATTTTATTGTGCCATCAAGACCAGAACTATGTGAATTTAGTGAAGGAAGATATTTAATTGCTTCAGAGCATCCATGTTTTAAAAAACAAACATATTTCTTTTTCTCCTTGGTCAATTTGGCAGCATAATGTAACTTATCTGTGGCTGTTATTTGTCTCCACAATTTCCCTTAACAGTAGATTTTACAGTCTTTATATTCATGAAGCATTTCCTTATGTCTGGACCAAATCCTTTTTTGCTCTAGATTCAAGCCAGAAATTCTATGGAAAGGCTCACAATTGTCTATTGAATAGACAAATACTTGGAGTTTGTTTGAGAACTTATTTCGGCTCTCTCTTTATGAGGGCAAACAATCCTGATCTTCCGTGTCCTCTCTCCATGGCATGTTAATATATTTCTGAAAATGTGTTCATGTACAACGTTGGATACAGTTCAATAGGCTCAAGAAATGCAATGCAAAATTGATTTTGGCTCAATCCTATTATCTCTTATATTTGAATTTACAAAGGATTTCCAATTTACAAAGGAGTTCCAATTTACAAAGGAGTTCTGTAAACAACAGCTCATTTTATCATGATAACCAATCTATGGGAAGAGATTTTTATTATTTTTCTTTTCTTTTATCTTTTGCTGTTCCGATGAGGTCACCGAATCTTGGGCTGCACTGCCAGTAAGTGGAAAAGCAGAGATTCAAGTCCTGTTCTCCTGAGACAAAGACTAGGGGAATTTTCACTACCATGATGTTACTTAACATGGACAAAGCCCGGTGCTGGATACTGCAAGGATATAACAATATCCTGTACACAAATGATGCATCCATAAATGCTTCCTGAAGACCATCTTGCAGAGGTAAGGAAAAAGTCATTTGGAAGATAATTATATGTGGGGGACTCTGAGTTAGGTTTACGTATGTGGAGAAGAAAGTTAATAATATTCCTGGCAGGATGGGGCTACCTACATGAAGGCGAGCTATGCAGAATCATTTTGCATGCTCGTTCTTCTCATGGTAGAGGGTGTTGTGAAGGAAGACAGGAATGTTAACAACTAAAGTTGTACAATCCTAAAAGCCTAGATTTAAATCCTCGTTTCACCACATACTGCCTTTTGTCCAGAACAGTTTCCTTTATTTCTCTTGGCTTCATTTTCTCATCTGTAATGTGAGGCAATTAAATGTAATAATTCATGTAAACACACAATAAACCTTATCTACCAAATTACTAACAATACTAATGAGACCAATAATATGCACACTGAGGGAGAGTTAATAGTGTTTCCAGGTCGTATATCGGTACGTCTTCTCTCACATAAATATGTCATGATTCAAACGCACGTGTATCCTCACCTCTTGGTTTAGTCTTGCAATTTCTCACTTCCTTCTTCAAATATCTTATTTTTATGAGTACATGTTTGCAGGGCATAATGAATACATTCATTGTGGGTAATTGGTACATGGACATAGTGCATCTCAATTCTTTTTTTTTTAAAGAATTTTCTCATTTCATCAAAACTAAAACTAAAGAATGATTTGATAAATGAACTACTTACCTTTTCCACAGAGATAGCTTTAGTTCTTGCTGTTAAACATTGTGAATTTGATGAACCTGCATGGCACACACAAAAATCTAGTACAATGAGAAAATAAATCTATTTGTTAATTGACCTAAGTTGTCATTCACTGCCTGTGTTAGAATGCAGGTTTTGTGTATTTATTGTGCAAAATTTGCATTTTTTAAAAGTTAGAATGGCTGTTTCTATAAAAATTACCATAAAAGTGATTGGAACCATGTAAGTTTGTTACTTTACTTTTCTATAGATTAAAAGTAAAACACGGTTCCTACTGGGCTAAAGTCCAGATATTGGCTGCGCCGCATTCCTTTCTAAAGGCTCTGGGGGAAATTCACTTCCTTACTGTTTCCAGTTTCCAGAGATCGCCCCTATTCCTGTAACGCCATGTCTTCTACTTCTGTCTCCAAAGCCAGCAACAGCAAATCCAACCGCTCTCACACCACATCCCTCGGACCTACTGTACTGCCTCCCTCTTCCATTTTTAATGGCTACATTGTCTGTCCATGGATAATCCAGGGGTCAGATAGATGGCTGTAAAACAGCTTAAGGTCAGCAGACTACCAGCCTTGATTCCTTCTGCAACCTTAATTTTACTTTTGCTATCTAAGGTAAAATATTTACACTTTTCTTTTTTTCTTTCTTTTTTTTTTTTTTTTTTTGTGGTACTGGGGATCGAACTCAGGACCCTGCGCTTGCTAGGCAAGCGCTTATTCCACTGAGCTATATCCCCAGCCCCTATTTACACTTTTCAGAGATTAGGACATAGAAGGTCATCATTCTGCCTGTCAGAGAAGGCAGCGATACCAAAAGACACTCTGAAAACGACGTCTTCGACAGATTCATTGATGAGTTAAGTCACAGGCCTCTCTTTTGTTCAAAAAATAGCTACTAAGAACTGTTAGGCCCACCACAGAGACGCACTTTGACGCTGGCACCCCTGTAGAGCAGCAGTTCTGCCCGCTGCCTGGGGCACAGGGAAGAAGGCAGGGCTAGGGCGGAGCGCGCTGTGCTCATCTGTGCCAGCGTCACGTGTGTTACCGTGATTATGCGCGCCAGGGATGTCTCTTGCTGAATCATCATCAGTTTACACCCCAAAGAATTCCAAGAGACTCTGTGAAATGTTTCTTTGTTTGAGATACTAAAGCTTGAGCCCAGAGCCTTTACACGGAGCTACATCCCCGGCCCTTTTTAAATTTTTATCATTATTTTTAAATGTTTGAGACGGGATCTAAGTTGCTACCTTGGCCAAATTGCGCTCAAATTTGTGATCATCCTGCTTCAGCTTCCCCGTGCTGGGATTCCAGGCGTGCACTCCCACACCTGGCTCTGTGTGGAGCGCTGATGGGCTCCACCATGTCCTTCTACAATCTGCTCGCCGTGGCCGAGGGAGGCTCATAACAATCCCAGCTTCGTTTCATGTTGGCTTTCCCTCCTTCTGCATTTCCAAACTGCCTCAGGTTAACAGAACTAAAACTGCGACCTGACCTAAAGGAAAGAGATACATGCAGATGGCCTTTAAAGTTTAAATCATGACTCATTCCTTCCAGCTGAACTGTGAGCATGAGAGAGGAGTAGTTTCCCTACCTCCCACAAAAACCCCGTATGTCCGAGATATTTCAGGAAATTGTCTTTTTTAAATTGTAGCTTATACCTTCACATTGTGAGTAACCTTGAATGATTTTTCTTCATTCATTCCTCTTGTACCAGAAGAAGGATCAAATTACTTCCATCAAGGAAAACGATGTCATTTGGTTTTTATGTGCCTCACCGCATCAGAGTATACAATTCCTTGGATATTCTTGGGAAGCTTAGTAACTCTTCTGTCTGGAACATATTCCTGGTCTTAGTTTGTCCACTGAAACTTTTATATTCTAGGTAGAAGTATAGAAAAAATCTGGTTTTAAACTTTTCCAGAGGATGTGTATGTACTTAAAGACAGTGATCACTGTTCATCTTTGCTAAATTTGCTAGATCTAACTCTGGAGAATATGGTCTGTATGCTGACAAGATTTGTGTTAGCAATAATGCCTCTTAGTGTCTAATCTGGACTCAAAAATCATGTGTGTGAGTGTACATGAGTGAGTGTGTGTGTGTGTGTGTGTGTGTGTGTGTGTGAGAGAGAGAGAGAGAGAGAGAGAGAGAGAGAGAGAGTGTTCTTTCAGAAACAGAATTACCAGAGGACCCTTGGAAAACCTGCCACATTCCCCTTTTCTAAATCAATCCCAGTCCCATTTAATTTTCTTCAAAAATTCAAATTTGTAAACATCAAAGTGAATCATTAGAGGAAGCAAGAACTACACTACGCATCTAGAGTGATTCTGAATTAAGCTTTCTGAGAAACAAGAGAATAAATAAATGTTTTTTTTACCTCCTCCTCACATTAGAACTCTGTGTAAAAGAATATACCAATAGATATTGAGGATCCCATGGATCATATAGTACTGACATAGGCTCCATAGTGCAGACAAGTTGCAAGTTTTGCAACTTCCTTAAAATATACACTAACAGGACCTACTTCAGGGGCCCTGGTGCAGCCATGGCAATTTACCGCCCATTCATTCATGATTTCAAATATGGACTTGCAGTGACGTTTCCCCCCAAAAAATCTCGAAAACGACACAGATATAATAGACAGAAGCTGTTCATCATTCAAATATAAACTTCTTCCTCTCTACACTTATTTTTATGTCATGTTATTAGTATTTTATGAAGTATGAATTACCTTTCATTGCTTTTTTATTAACAGTATTAATTTATTAACCATAAACATTTCAAATATATAACAATTTTTATAGCCCTTTCATAAAATTGGGACATGACCTGAGGCCTCTCTCCACCTCTAGGAAATTCTTTACAATATATATAAAATCCCACCTTGACTTCTGAGCCTGTCTATAAGAACCCAGGCTCCCATGTATGGCACTATGCCGGTATCCTAAAAAATGCAAGGTCTGCCTGTATTGGTCTGATGCTTTGATGGCCTTTGATCAGGCCATTGTACTAGAGAAGCCAAGATATAAAGCAAGATGTGGCCTTTCAGTAACCTTCCTTTCTTGTGTGAGAGTAAGACAAGTTAATTGGGCTTGACAGTACAGATGACCCTTTCAAGTTAGGTAAGATGAGACTGTTGTGCTTATCACAGGTAGATAACCATTAGTATTGCTTGTACTGTCTATGGGCAGAGAAAGGAGCTTGTTTGTTTTAAATGTTCTTTTGAGGAAGGCTACAAAGATTCCTTGGGGGTTGCCCGGCCAGCCCCTCTGAGAAGACAGTGGAGCCATTCGAAGGCTTCACGGCACATTGAAAGGTAGAGAACACATTCCCGCTGATACACTGTTATCGATAACCCCTTCCTTGCCCTTTATTCTACATAATTGTCAACGTTTACTTGGGACCTGTTTTTCAGAAGCTATGCCCCAAAGGGGAACCTTTTTGTGTTTTAGTAGCCATGGAGTACCTTGGGTAATTTGAGCTTATATTATACATAATTTGTTTTGCTCCTAATATATTGTGAAGCTGTTTTTCCTTTGTATCTATTTGGTCTTGTTTTGTGATTCTGGGCATGGAATAAGTTTTGTACAGATGAGGCAAACACTCTACCACTGAGCTATACCCTGGCCCTCTTTAAAAATTTTATTTTGAGACAGCATCTCACTACAGTTATGCACACTGACCTCAAAATTCTGATCCTCTTGCCTCAGCTTCCCATAGCTGGAATTCAGGTGTGCACCACTGCATAGACTGGTTCTCTGTATGAACAGAACCAGAGACCATGCCTGTGCTGACTAGGGGCGAGGGAGCCTGAGGGGGCCTCCTTCGGAGGGTCAGTCCCTCTTCAGAGAGCAGAGCTGCCAGTGTCGTCAGATGGCACTGTCCCCTTGCTTTTCCTGTAGGAAGCCCCAAGAAAACGGCAGGCTACTCTCAGGAAACCAAAGGCCTGTGAGGTGCTGTGACTTTGGAGCTCACTTGTTTTCATGACAGTTGGCCCTGCTTCAGTTTCCGCGGGTCAGAATCCCGTTCTGAAAAAAAATAAAGGATAACAGGGAGGGGGATAGGATGGCAGTGACGTTCTCTGATGGAGGCTTAGCAGCCTGCAATGTGTTTCTGTTCCCTCAGACACAGCCCTGGCCTCAGCTGCATGACTTATAGATGGATGTCACGTGTCTTATGTTAGTAAAGAGGGAGATGTCCAAATCATGACAAGATGTACTAGAAACACAAGACATACATCTGAGTTTTGTTGGAAGGGAACTTCATTACTGCGGTGCTGGGAGAGCTTCAGCGACGTAGAGGTGCCTCCACTTACCATCTTAGGCTTCACCAGCTGACAGCATTTCTTTTTGAGAACAGCTCAGCAATGTATATCAAGTGCCAGACAATACAATAATCCTATTTTTGGAAATTTACCTTAAGAAAATAATTCAAGAATAGAAAATAATAATATCATTGGAAAGCATCTGTTTTAGAAAAAGACATGCTTAGGGCCTGGGATATAGCTCATCGGCACAGCGCCTGCCCAGAAAGCATAAGGTTGTGAGTTCAAAAAAAGACATGCTTAAAGAACCATTATACTATCAAAACCAGGAAGAATCTACATTTTCAATAATAGAAGCAGACCAAATAATGACATATTGACACTGGAATATTAGGCAACTATAAAAATAATAAGTGTGATGGATGGACATGGAAAAATATTTCTGAAACATGAGATCAAAAATGATATAAAACCATGTATATATCAAAAGACTATATTCTCATGAAATAATTTTATGTGTAGTGATGTGTATAAATAAATGGAAATAATTTTTTTTTTTTTTTGGTGGTACTGGGGATCAAACTCAGGACCCTGCGCTTGCTAGGCAGGCGCTTATTCCACTGAGCTATATCCCCAGCCCTATGGAAATAAATTCTATTGGATTACTTTTTCTGGTGCTGAGAATCAAGTCCAAGGTTTTGTATATACTAGGTAAATGTTCTACCACTGAGCTACATTCCCAGCTAAAGGATTCTTTTTTGTCTTTTAGAATTCCTTAATGCAATACTTGCAACATCATATAATCATAAATAATTCAAAATAAAAGTCAGTCATATTTATTGAATGAATTACTATTACCAGAGATATTTTTTCTTAGCTCATTATAGACAAGGGACTACTAGGGCATTTGTTTAGGTGCCAAACTTATTTCACTGAAATTCTTTCATTATCAAAACTATAAAGTATAGTAAGTATAGTATATTGTGTATCCTTGAAAAGATTAGGATGTTAGATTCAGCATCTTCCCCCCGTGGCATGATTAGTAGATAAAATCCTTTTCTCACAATCTGAAGGATTCAGAATTACTCCATAGTTGCAGGTAAGTAGTGAAAGTATGTTATATAGTGAAATGGAATCAATTCGTGCTTGCTTTGAAAATTAACTTAGAACTTTTAATGTTCTTCCAAATTTAATAAACTAAATAGACTAATACATACGTTTCAAGTAGGACATGATCCTATGAACAAAGGTTAGTTTTTTAAAGATCTTTGTATGACACATGTGCTTGGAGAAGAGACATTTGTTTCCTTCTTTGTTGTGTCTGGAAGTCTGGCCTTCAGTATTGAACCTGCCTTTGAGGGCAGATAATTTGCTTTTGCATGATTTATAACTCAATATCTCCAACAATGAGCACAAAATTGGTATCCAAGAAATATTTTCTTAAATAAGTTTCAAAAAGCAGGCCAAGCCACAATTTTAAACAATATTTTTCCCATTTAATTTCTACATACCATACTAAGTTACAATATGTTTAATAAAATAATACCATGAGATTAATAAACTAACATAAAGTGTTGCTTTCTAGTAATGCACATTTTATTGAAAGCATAAGTAAACAATATTTGAATGGAATAAATTCTAGTATATGTAGAGACAGAAAGGATGTCAAGTTTTACGTTATATACTTTTTTCTGGATTGTTTTACTTTTTATTATTAAAAATTACTCTTATAATTTTATAAGATAGGATCAAACAAAAACCTGAAAGCATTCTATCTTGTCATGAACATCCACCCTTTAGAAATTTGTTGTTTCTGAAAAGATGGAGGCAGAACCAAAGGGTGCTGCAGTAAGAAACTGTTTAATGTGAATGTTAAGATTCATATAAGTAGAACTTAGAAGAATACTGTTGATCCCTGATACTTTCCTCACCAATTAAAAAGACATTTTTTTCCTCCTTTCAAGTGACGTTTTGTTTGCTCAACCGTGAGGATGGCACTGGGGTGGAGGAATTACGTTGTTCTTACTTCTCAAATTCAATTATACCCTACAACTCTTCTCGGGAGAAAAAAATATTAAAGGAAAGGGACAAGTCCTCCTTTCTCCCCACAATAATTTCATTAGGGTTGCTAAGAATGTACAAGATTGTTTGCTGCCAAACTTACTGTTAAGGTTTTTCATCTAGATGTCCCTCCACAACCTCATGCACTCATAGGGCTTTCAATGGGTGATTGGATCACCGGGCCTGATTCCTCTCAGTGGATTACTCCATTCATGAGTTTAAAGCTAATTGTGATTTGAGGGACGAAGCCTGATTGGAGAAGGTGGCTCACTGGGGACACGACCTGAACGAGTCTTTCTGCTCCTCTCCTCCTTCTATTGCTCTTTGCTGCCTGCCTGCCCTGCCACGAACTGTTGCCCCTTTGCCACGCCACCCTGCCTTGGAGCTAGCTCACTATGGACTGAAACCTCTACAAACTGTGAGCCAAGGTAAACTCTCCTTTCTTAAGTTGTGGGCGTCAGCTTTTTGTCCCAGCAACAAAGAAAGTAACTAAGACACTACCTAATAGTTTCAAAGCTATGGCTACACTAAAATTTAGCATCAACATTCATTTTATGATGAATTGAAAATGACTTAAATTTTTCCATGCCTTAAGCGTAATCTGTGCAAAGTGATTTTCTTCCAAAGATTTTAGTAAGGAAAGGGAAATAGATGGTAGAGATACCTGACACCATGACCTCAGCTAAGTGGTGGAGGTTAACAGCAAAAGTGATGAAATCTTGCCAGTAGCCTGACCCTTGAAATGATGTGATGAGAAGAGCACCTCACCTCTATGATCCTTTTCCCCAAAACCCAGGACTCCAGTCTAATCACAGGAAAGTTTCAGACAAATCCCAGTAAAAGAACATTGCAATAACATACGATAGCCTTTGTGAAAGCATCCAAGTCTGAGGAACTGTCACAACCAAGAGGACTCTAAGGAAACACAACAACTAAATAGACTATAGTATCCTGAATGGAATCCTTCCTGGAACAGAAAAAGATAATAAGTAAAAAAATAAGAAATATGAATACGATATGAACTTCAGTTAACATCAGTGTATTAGTATTGGCTCCATAGTTATGGCTGAATGTTCCATAGTAATGTAGCAGAAAGTGCCCCTTCCAGCCAGTATACTTCAGTTTCTTGGCCACCCAGGTAATAGTTCCTCTTCCAGTTCCAGTTGCTTCTGTCTCTTACAAAGGGCTGGTCACTATGATGCACATTGTATAAACCAATCCCCAAATAACAAACCATTCTACCTCTGTACTTCCTGCCTGCTTATCCCACATAAGCCCGAGAGCACCAGAGATCAGGACCTGATATTCTGAGAATGTTCCCAATCAGTGCCTGTTGATGTAAATAAATCTGCATCCAAATCCTGGGTGTCATTTTGTTGTTTCTGCTTGCTGTTGCAATATAATAAGATATTAATAAGAGAAAACTGGGTGTGCAGGACATGAGAACTCTCTATCAACTGCAAATTTTCTGCTAATTGAAAACTATTCTACAAGAAAAGGCTTCATTTGAGAAATTAAACCAAGTAGGAATAAGAGATGAGAAATTTAGTAGTCCAGTCTAAGGGATTAAATATTTCTTTAAGCATGCAAATTCTGATTGTTTCAGAATTACATATCCATATTTCTTTATGGATGAGTATTACTATAAAAATTCTTTTATGATATACTCTTGCAATAATGAAACAAAAAAGAGCTATATCTGACAGTTGGAAGAGGAGCTGGAACACTAAACTTTGGAACAAGCCTTAAGGAGTTTATTGGCAGGACCAATAGGCAAACCTAAGCCCTTGTCTCTAAGCATGCAAACTACAAAGACGCCTCTCCCACAAAATACCAACTGAACATGGAGGAACTACTTGGAAGACCCCTGCCACTTTATTCAAAGTCTATCCTTGCTTTTGATTGGTTAATTCCTAAGGATCTGTCTCATGGCCAGAAATTTTGCACAATTGCACATTGTTTTCTAATGACTTGAGATTGAAAGTGACCTAGATATTTGTGTAGCTGAGCAGAGTAATTTGTAAGTAATTTATGCTTCTTGATTTTCTTTGCTTTAAAGTTGCTCTTTCACTCTGTAGTCTTCAGCACTGGAGAGCAAGTACTGTGTATCTAAACTTCCACTGGCTCACAGCCTGAGGAAGTTTAAGAGTTACACTTGGGAACATTCCAGAAAGGAAGCACTTACCATGCCTTCCAGCATGTATGTCCCACTTCAGTGACCCCAAAGGGATGTTAGAAACTAGCTTCAGGAAAATAGTATTGTTTTAAATTTCTCATCGCTTTGTGGAATTATTGAGGATCTACGGTATGATTAAAATGCTTTAATAACATCTGCCTGTAAACAAAATTATTATTATGTTTTAGCACCTCAGTACAAGAGCCAAGTGAATCCATTCAAGAGACAGATCAGACTTCGTGGCTCCCAGTCTAGTACTGTGCATTCTAAATGGTGGTGATTTAGAGTTGTAGAAATCATTTTTCAATCACAAATTGAATATCCCCAATCTGAAAACACTCCAAAATCTGAAATTTTAGCTCTGCCATGATGCTAATAGTCTGATGGTTGAATGTACACAATTTGTTTTGTGCACAAAATCATTGCAAATACTGTTTCATATAACCTTCAGCCTATGTATATAAGGCACATATAAAACATAAATAAATTTCCTTTTATGTTTAGGTCTCATCCCTAAGATATCTCATCAAGTATATGTAAATATTCCAAAATCCACAAAAAAATCCAAAATCTGACACACTTGTAGTACCAAACATTTTGAAAAAGGGATGCTCAATTTGTCTGTGACCTAAAATTTCAAACAAATTAAAAATAAATGTAGCTATTTTAGGGTGTCATGAAAAGATGCACAATGTCTGGGCTGGGGATACAGCTCAGTGGAATAAGAGCTTGCCTAGCAAGCGCAGGGTCCTGAGTTCGATCCCCAGTAACGCAAAAAAAAAAAAAAAAAAAAAAAAAAAAAAGATGCACAATGTCAAACACAGGATCCACAGACTCCCTCTAGCTTTGCTCACTAAGCTCTTCACAGAAATGTAAGAACTGTCCTGCCATCGGGCAAACACATTCTCATCCTAACAGGGAGCTTCTCTCTTCATTGTTTTAGCCTGAAGAGAGGGGATAATGGTGTTCTTAAATGTTCTTCTAGGGTACCATGCCAACTGCACCTGTTTCCACAACTCCAGGCCTGGAAGGAGAATGGGTAGCTACTTTGAGTTGGCTGATTCACCGAAGCTATTCTAAAGCATAGGAAATCATCCCATTAACAAGATCCCTTCACAGAGCAAGTGCTAGACATGACACCAGCTTCACTGTTACTGTCTGCCTTCACCCTGAGCTGCTTAAACAGAGACAGTCAGCACAGGCCAAGAGGGAACAGGCAGAGCCACCCGTTGTGCCTCTGCCCACATTTCCTATTTAATGACACAACTGTCTAACAATAACTAGATGTAGTCGTTTTTTAGCTTCAAAAGGTGACTGTAAGTGCTTTCTAGATAGAAAAAAAATTCCTGTGTTAGGTGTTGGAGAATTACCTTAGAACAACGATTTCACCAAGAGATACCTTCTTTCAAAAGTATCACAGTATTTTATTTTTTATGATATATTCCAGCCATGCAAACAATAATAGAATTATCAACTTTGCTGCACAAAGAAAAATCATTGGTTGAAGGCAATACATAATTTCCTGTAAATGTGTATTTTATTTTTTTCCTCAGTTGTAACAGTTGGACATTGTATACAGAGGACATATTCCTAAAACAGGTAGACAGCCATAGTGTCCTCATTCTAGACCAGCATTATCCAAGAGAACTTGTAACGCTCGAAATGAATCATATTTGTGCTATCCAGTTGGCCACCTGTGGCCAAATATGCTACTGAACACTTGGAATATGACCATGCAACTAGAAAACTAAATTTTGTATTTAATTGGCATTTTAAAAGCCATGTGTACCTATGGATTACCTCACTCAGCTAAGTACCTATAGATCACAGGCTTAATCCTGTCTGGGAGGGTATGTGGGCCAGAGCACACAGACAAGGCTAGGCGCTAGGAGGCGTAGCACTACAGATGCTACGTGGAGAGGACAGAGCTTTGTGCCAGTTGTTTTACCATCAAATCTTTTCAGCTATACAATAGGACTTTGTGACTTATCTGAGAACAATGTACCTCTGTAAAAATGCAAGAGCGTTTTTCACATTTTTTTAATGAATCACATGTTCCTAATCCACCTGCAAAATTGTATCTTTTATTCTTTTTTGGTCTTCTTTTGTCCTGGTTGCTCTGTAACATCAGCGGCAAACCTATGGCACAGGTGATGCTGGAAATGAATCATATTTGTGCTGTCCAGTTGGTCATGCTGTGCCACAGCAGGATGTTTGTACCATTGAAAGCTCTAAAAATTCACCCTTGTTGCTCTAGAATCTTGATGATCAGCTTGATGATCACGAATTTAAACGAATGTCCTTTCTAATACAAAGGATGTTATAAAGATTTAAATACCGCCAATAAATAATGTTCCTAAATCGACAGATAATCTACGCGGTTAGCTCGGTCACTTCACGGTCACATTTTCTCTGTCATCCACACTAAGTAAATCTGAACAGAGAAGTGGAAGTAGCTCCACTAGCATTTTACAAAAATCACTGTTTTGTTGACAATGTTAAATAATTGGAAGCAAGTGGCATAACGCATTTGCTTTTTTAAAAAAACAAGCTATGTGCCAACATACCTGGCTTCACTCTGATGTTTTAATCAATCACACAGGTGTAAATTTTAAACTAATGTTGTAGCTCATTGCAACAAACTGACAGAGAACAATAATTTCAAAGTTCTAAAAATGACCCATTCGTTTCTATCTGGAAAAGGTGCCACCAGGGGAAAAAAAAAGTGCAATGAGGGAAAGTGTAATTCACAAATAAGGTTTTGCATTTTTCAGAAGCTTCTTCAGAGGTGCTCTGGGATTCATTTCACTGAGAAATGAGCATGGCAAGATGTAGTAATATTGTAATGTTACTTTGTGTATGTCTTTTTGCCCAGCACATTTCGTATAAAAATGCCATATTTATTCAACATTAAAAAATAAATTCCTGAGGTTCTTAGTTCATCTTTCCACACCTAAGATATAAAATATTGATATAAAAGGTTCTAAACACCACTTCATATGGCAATTTTAGTAACCTAAGACCTTTAGCCACATTTAAAGTGACTAGAAGAATTAAATTCAGCAGCTATGAAGTACAATTTTTCATATTTAAAATGAAATTAAAACAAATTTTCATCTTCAAAGCCCTACCTTTCAATTAATTTCACAACATAGATATGCCTGTATCACAAAACCTCTAGATGGGGAGCTTTCGTTTTTCTCATCATCTTTAGAATGAACAAAATAAACTAAGCGCTCCCTGAAATCCAGAGGATAAATCAAAGATACCTAGCTTTCACTTTTCTTAACTTGCTAGAAATTGGGTTTTTGCTGCCACCTGTTGACAATAATCACAAATAATAAATCTTGTTCACAAATCATAAACTATCGTTGGAAAGTTTCTTAAAACCTCATCCACATTATTATTATTTTTTTTTTGCATGATAGAAGGGGTAGAAGGGCTAATTGACTTTCCCAAGGTTACTCAAAGGGAGACAACCCTGAGGCTAAACTAAATTGAGCCTTGGCGTTCAGTGTTTATCCACACCAGTTAGACTCAAACTTGTGTAGGTGGCCGAGTAGATGGTGCCCTTTACACAATACCAGGAAATACTGATGTGAGTAGACCCATTATACCAACTAGTCATATCTTTTATCCTATTATAGAGAAATGAGTCTATGCCTCTCTGAAAGGACCGTGTGTCCCCTTCAAATGACACTCAAACAAGTACAGGCATGTCTAAAAGATGGAACATGGGCCCCAGGTGTCTGTCTGCGTGAGTGACCTAGGACTATCACGGAAGAACTCATCTGTGTAGGGAAGAGACCCAAAGACCACAGAGGACATGGGAAGGCTGAGCCCAGGTGAATGTGTGTCAGAGTGGCTGGGCACTTGCATTTGAATGGGAAAGAGAAAGCTGAAACAAGAGTCAGCAAAAACTTAAAGAGCTCCTCACAGTTCCAGGCGACACCAGGTTTCTGGCTTCCACAGTGAGAGGAGGCAGCGTCTCACAGGCTCAGCCCCTTTCACAGACGCCATCAGCCCTCTGGCAGGAGCACAGGTTCCTTCAACTCTAGCATCCAGGGGTTGGAGAGAGCAGTCACCATGGAGAGTCAGGGCAAGGCCGGAAGACTCCTCTGCACCTTGGCTAACAACCACAGTGATTAGCATACACTATTACCACTATTTGTGAGGAAAGCCTTGCAGCTCTTTCAGTTGCCATGATGGCTACACAGCAAGAGAAACGCTCTTTCGTTTCTATTACTCTGATCATTAGGCTTGGACCACGGAACTGGTGCTTGTTGATTTGAAATTACAAATATTAGAGTCACTTCTTGGCCTCTTCAGGGGATTGTTCCCAGCACCCTCTCACTAAGATCCTAAAATTTGCAGGTTCCCATCTCCTGTACAAAATGGCATAGTACTTACATACGATCGCACATGTCCTGCTGTATACTTTGATTATCTCTAGATGACTTATAATATCTAATACAATGTAAATGCCACAGTTGTTCTGAATTGTCCAGAGGCTAGTGATGGGGGGGGGAGTCTGTGCATGGAGAGGCACAGTAGTTTGGGGCAAATATTTTACTTTTTTATTTTATTTATTTATTTTTTTGCGGTACTGGGGATCGAACTCAGGACTCTGCGCTTGCTAGGCAGGTGCTTATTCCACTGAGCTATATCCCCAGCCCCAGGGGGGCAAATATTTTAGATCCACAGTTGTTTGGCACACAACCCACGGCTACAGCGCACACTGAATGTACAATGTTGAAAAATTGTAAATAAAGAGAAAAAACTGGCAATCATGAGAACTTCATTAAAGTTTGATCTTAAGAATTATTTCATTTCTCTAAGCAATTTTGTTTCTTTATATGTATACTGAGGAAATTATTAACCTACCCTTCTTGCCTCTATGAGATGCCTGAGAAATTCTAAATGGTAAGACTTTTTCAAAAGGAAAATAGCTTTTTCATTTAACCTAAACTCTTCTTCTTACAGATTTACAGTTCACTGTAACTATGTGATTTCACTTTGTTCAGAAATATAAATAGAAGTGACGTAGCACATCCAGACAGCCGTTTTAAAGACCAGTATATACCTCACTACAAATCTCTTTGCCTGAATTCAAGGATAATGGAACACATATAGAGACGGAGGCCCTGCTGATCGAAATCTGGTCCCTAAGTGACTACATATTCTCCGTCCCTCTCTCCCTCTCCCTCTCTCCCTCCCTCCCTCCCTCCCTCTCTCTCCCTCTCTCTCTCTCTCTCTCTCTCTCCCTCTCTCTC